>OX451735.1:1335292700-1335337700 GCA_948472305.1 Vicia faba | reverse complement strand
GTTGTTGATGTTGTTGTTGTTGTTTTTTATTTGACGTTGTTGTTTTTTATTTGACGTTGTTGTTATTGTTGTTGTTGTTGTTGTTTATTTGATGTTGTTGTTGTTGACATTGTTGTTGTTGTCGTTTATTTGACGTTGTTGTTGTTGTTGTTTATTTGACGTAGTTGTTGTTATTGACGTTGTTGTTGTTGTTGTTTATTTGACGTTTTTGTTGTTGTTGATGTTGTTGTTGTTTTTTATTTGACGTTGTTGTTGTTGTTGTTGTTTATTTGACATTGTTGTTGTTATTGACGTTGTTGTTGTTGTTGTTTATTTGACGTTTTTGTTGTTGTTTTTGTTGTTTATTTGACGTTGTTGTCGTTATTGACGTTGTTGTTGTTGTTGCTTATTTGACGTTGTTGTTATTATTGTTGTTTATTTGACCTTGTTGTTGTTGTTATTCATTTGACGTTGTTGTTGTTGTTTATTTGACGTTATTGTTGTTGTTGTTGTTGTTGTTGTTGTTGTTGTTGTTCTTTATTTGACGTTGTTGTTGTCGTTATTTTTGTTGTTTATTTGACGTTGTTGTTCTTATTTATTTGACGTTGTTGTTGTTGTTGTTGTTGTTGTTGTTTATTTGATGTTGTTGTTAACATTGTTGTTGTTGTTGTTGTTGTTGTTGTTTATTTGACTTTGTTGTTGTTGTTGACGTTGTTGTTGTTGTTGTTTATTTGATGTTGTTATTGTTGTTGTTGACATAGTTGTTGTTGTTTATTTGATGTTGTTGTTGTTGTTTCTGTTGTTATTTATTTGACGTTGTTGTTGTTATTTATTTGACGTTGTTGTTGTTGTTGTTGACGTTGTTGTTGTTGTTGTTTATTAGACGTTGTTGTTTTTATTTATTTGACATTGTTGTTGTTGTTGTTATTTATTTGACGTTGTTGTTTATTTGACATTATTTTTGTTGTTGTTGTTGTTTATTTGACGTTGTTGTTTATTTGACGTTGTTGTTGTTTATTTGACGTTGTTGTTGTTATTTGAAGTTGTTGTTGTTGTTGTATTTGTTGTTGTTGTTGTTGTTGTTGTTTACTTAACGTTGTTGTTGTTGTTTATTTGACGTTGTTGTTGTTGTTTATTTGACATTGTTATTGTTGTTTATTTGGCGTTGTTGTTGTTGTTGACAATGTTGTTGTTGTTGTTTATTTGACGTTGTTAATGTTGTTGACATTGTTGTTGTTGTTTTTGTTGTTTATTTGATGTTGTTGTTGTTGTTGTTGTTATTGTTGTTTATTTGACGTTGTTATTATTGTTGATGTTGTTGTTGTTGTTTATTTGATGTTGTTCTTGTTGTTGTTGACATAGTTGTTGTTGTTTATTTGACGTTGTTGTTGTTGTTGACGTTGTTGTTTATTTGACGTTGTTGTTGTTGTTGTATATTTGACTTTGTTGTTGTTGTTGTTGACGTTGTTGTTGTTGTTGTTTATTGGACGTTGTTGTTGTTGTTATTTGACATTGTTGTTGTTGTTGACGGTGTTGTTGTTGTTTATTTGACATTGTTGTTGTTGTTGTTATTTATTTGACGTCGTTGTTGTTGTTGTTTATTTGACGTTGTTGTTGTTGTTTATTTGACGTTGTTGTTTATTTGACGTTGTTGTTGTTATTGTTTTTGTTGTTGTATTTGTTGTTGTTGTTGTTGTTTATTTAACGTTGTTGTTGTTGTTTATTTGACGTTATTGTTGTTGTTTATTTGACGTTGTTATTGTTGTTGTTGTTGTTGTTGTTGTTGTTGTTTATTTGACGTTGTTGTTGTTGTTGATGTTGGTGTTGTTGTTGTTTATTTGACGTTGTTGTTGTTGTTGTTGTTGTTTATTTGACGTTGTTGTTGTTGTTTATTTGACGTTGTTGTTGTTGTTAATTTGACGTTATTGTTGTTGTTTATTTGACGTTATTATTGTTGTTGTTGTTGTTTATTTAACGTTGTTGTTGTTTATTTGACGTTATTGTTGTTTATTTGACGTTGTTATTGTTATTGTTGTTGTTTATTTGACATTGCTGGTGTTGTTATTGAAGTTTTTGTTGTTGTTGTTTATTTGACGTTGTTGTTGTTGTTTATTTGACGTTGTTAATGTTGTTGACATTGTTGTTGTTGTTTTTGTTGTTTATTTGACGTTGTTGTTGTTGTTGTTGTTTTTGTTATTGTTATTGTTGGTGTTGTTGTTGTTGTTTATTTGACGTTGTTGTTGTTGTTTATTTGACGTTGTTGTTGTTGTTTATTTGACGTTGTTGTTGTTGTTAATTTGACGTTGTTATTGTTGTTGTTTATTTGACGTTGTTGTTGTTTATTTGACATTGTTGTTGTTGTTGTTGTTGTTGACGTTGTTGTTGTTGTTTATTTGACGTTGTTGTTGTTGTTTATTTGATGTTGTTTTAGTTGTTGTTGTTTATTTGACGTTGTTGTTGTTGTTGTTTATTTGATGTTGTTTTAGTTGTTGTTGTTTATTTGACGTTTTTGTTGTTTTTTATTTGACGTTGTTGTTATTGACATTGTTGTTGTTGTTGTTTATTTGACGTTGTTGTTATTGTTGTTTATTTGACGTAGTTGTTGTTATTGACGTTGTTGTTGTGGTTTATTTGACGTTTTTGTTGTTGTTGATGTTGTTGTTGTTGTTTTTTATTTGACGTTGTTGTTTTTTATTTGACGTTGTTGTTATTGTTGTTGTTGTTGTTGTTTATTTGATGTTGTTGTTGTTGACATTGTTGTTGTTGTCGTTTATTTGACGTTGTTGTTGTTGTTGTTTATTTGACGTAGTTGTTGTTATTGACGTTGTTGTTGTTGTTGTTTATTTGACGTTTTTGTTGTTGTTGATGTTGTTGTTGTTTTTTATTTGACGTTGTTGTTGTTGTTGTTGTTTATTTGACATTGTTGTTGTTATTGACGTTGTTGTTGTTGTTGTTTATTTGACGTTTTTGTTGTTGTTTTTGTTGTTTATTTGACGTTGTTGTCGTTATTGACGTTGTTGTTGTTGTTGCTTATTTGACGTTGTTGTTATTATTGTTGTTTATTTGACCTTGTTGTTGTTGTTATTCATTTGACGTTGTTGTTGTTGTTTATTTGACGTTATTGTTGTTGTTGTTGTTGTTGTTGTTGTTGTTGTTCTTTATTTGACGTTGTTGTTGTCGTTATTTTTGTTGTTTATTTGACGTTGTTGTTCTTATTTATTTGACGTTGTTGTTGTTGTTGTTGTTGTTGTTTATTTGATGTTGTTGTTAACATTGTTGTTGTTGTTGTTGTTGTTGTTGTTTATTTGACTTTGTTGTTGTTGTTGACGTTGTTGTTGTTGTTGTTTATTTGATGTTGTTATTGTTGTTGTTGACATAGTTGTTGTTGTTTATTTGATGTTGTTGTTGTTGTTTCTGTTGTTATTTATTTGACGTTGTTGTTGTTATTTATTTGACGTTGTTGTTGTTGTTGTTGACGTTGTTGTTGTTGTTGTTTATTAGACGTTGTTGTTTTTATTTATTTGACATTGTTGTTGTTGTTGTTATTTATTTGACGTTGTTGTTTATTTGACATTATTTTTGTTGTTGTTGTTGTTTATTTGACGTTGTTGTTTATTTGACGTTGTTGTTGTTTATTTGACGTTGTTGTTGTTATTTGAAGTTGTTGTTGTTGTATTTGTTGTTGTTGTTGTTGTTGTTTACTTAACGTTGTTGTTGTTGTTTATTTGACGTTGTTGTTGTTGTTTATTTGACATTGTTATTGTTGTTTATTTGGCGTTGTTATTGTTGTTGACAATGTTGTTGTTGTTGTTTATTTGACGTTGTTAATGTTGTTGACATTGTTGTTGTTGTTTTTGTTGTTTATTTGATGTTGTTGTTGTTGTTGTTGTTATTGTTGTTTATTTGACGTTGTTATTATTGTTGATGTTGTTGTTGTTGTTTATTTGATGTTGTTCTTGTTGTTGTTGACATAGTTGTTGTTGTTTATTTGACGTTGTTGTTGTTGTTGACGTTGTTGTTTATTTGACGTTGTTGTTGTTGTTGTATATTTGACTTTGTTGTTGTTGTTGTTGACGTTGTTGTTGTTGTTGTTTATTGGACGTTGTTGTTGTTGTTATTTGACATTGTTGTTGTTGTTGACGGTGTTGTTGTTGTTTATTTGACATTGTTGTTGTTGTTGTTATTTATTTGACGTCGTTGTTGTTGTTGTTTATTTGACGTTGTTGTTGTTGTTTATTTGATGTTGTTGTTTATTTGACGTTGTTGTTGTTATTGTTTTTGTTGTTGTATTTGTTGTTGTTGTTGTTGTTTATTTAACGTTGTTGTTGTTGTTTATTTGACGTTATTGTTGTTGTTTATTTGACGTTGTTATTGTTGTTGTTGTTGTTGTTGTTGTTGTTTATTTGACGTTGTTGTTGTTGTTGATGTTGGTGTTGTTGTTGTTTATTTGACGTTGTTGTTGTTGTTGTTGTTGTTTATTTGACGTTGTTGTTGTTGTTTATTTGACGTTGTTGTTGTTGTTAATTTGACGTTGTTGTTGTTGTTTATTTGACGTTGTTGTTGTTGTTGTTGTTTATTTGATATTGTTGTTGTTGTTGTTGTTGACGTTTTTGTTGTTGTTTATTTGACGTTGTTGTTGTTGTTGTTTATTTGATGTTGTTTTTAGTTGTTGTTGTTTATCTGACGTTGTTGTTGTTGTTGTTTATTTGATGTTTTTTTAGTTGTTGTTGTTTATTTGACGTTTTTGTTGTTTTTTATTTGACGTTGTTGTTATTGACATTGTTGTTGTTGTTGTTTATTTGACGTTGTTGTTGTTGTTGTTATTTATTTGACGTAGTTGTTGTTATTGACGTTGTTGTTGTTGTTTATTTGACGTTTTTGTTGTTATTGATGTTGTTGTTGTTGTTGTTTTTTATTTGACGTTGTTGTTTTTTATTATACGTTGTTGTTGTTGTTGTTGTTTATTTGATGTTGGTGTTGTTGACATTGTTGTTGTTGTTGTTTATTTGACGTTGTTGTTGTTGTTGTTTATTGACATTGTTGTTGTTGTTGTTTATTTGACGTTTTTGTTGTTGTTGATGTTGTTGTTGTTGTTTTTTATTTGACGTTGTTGTTGTTGTTTTTTATTTGACGTTGTTGTTGTTTTTGTTTATTTGACGTTGTTGTTGTTGTTGACAGTGTTGTTTTTGTTGTTTATTTGATGATGTTGTTGTTGTTGTTGTTATTGTTGTTTATTTGACGTTGTTATTGTTGTTGACGTTGTTGTTGTTGTTTATTTGATGCTGCTGTTGTTGTTCTTGACATAGTTGTTGTTGTTGATTTGACGTTGTTGTTGTTGTTGTTGACGTTGTTGTTTATTTGACGTTGTTGTTGTTGTTTATTTGACGTTGTTGTTGTTGTTGACGTTGTTGTTGTTGTTGTTTATTGGACGTTGTTGTTGTTGTTTATTTTACATTGTTGTTGTTGTTGACGATGTTGTTGTTGTTGTTGTTGTTTATTTGACATTGTTGTTGTTGTTGTTATTTATTTGACGTTGTTGTTGTTGTTGTTTATTTGACATTATTGTTGTTGTTGTTGTTGTTTATTTGACGTTGTTGTTGTTGTTTATTTGACGTTGTTGATGTTATTTGAAGTTGTTGTTGTTGTATTTGTTGTTGTTATTGTTTATTTCACGTTGATGTTGTTGTTTATTTGACGTTGTTATTGTTGTTGTTGTTGTTGTTGTTGTTTATTTGACGTTGTTGTTGTTGACGTTGTTGTTGTTGTTGTTGTTTATTTGACGTTGTTAATGTTGTTGACATTGTTGTTGTTGTTTTTGTTGTTTATTTGATGTTGTTGTTGTTGTTGTTATTGTTGTTTATTTGACGTTGTTATTGTTGTTGACGTTGTTGTTGTTGTTGTTTATTTGATGTTTTTGTTGTTGTTGACATAGTTGTTGTTGTTTATTTCACGGTGTTGTTGTTGTTGACATTGTTGTTTATTTGACGTTGTTGTTGTTGTTTATTTGACTTTGTTGTTGTTGTTGTTGTTTATCGGACGTTGTTGTTGTTGTTGTTATTTGACATTGTTGTTGTTGTTGACGGTGTTGTTGTTGTTGTTTATTTGACATTGTTGTTGTTGTTGTTATTTATTTGACGTCGTTGTTGTTGTTGTTTATTTGACGTTGTTGTTGTTGTTGTTTATTTGACGTTGTTGTTGTTGTTTATTTGACGTTGTTGTTGTTGTTGTTTATTTGACGTTGTTGTTGTTGTTTATTTGACATTGTTGTTGTTATTTGACGTTGTTGTTGTTGTTGTTGTATTTGTTGTTGTTGTTGTTGTTGTTGTTTATTTAACGTTGTTGTTGTTGTTGTTTATTTGACGTTATTGTTGTTGTTTATTTGACGTTGTTAATGTTGTTGTTGTTGTTGTTTATTTAACGTTGTTGTTGTTATTGTTTATTTGACGTTATTGTTGTTTATTTAACGTTGTTATTGTTGTTGTTGTTGTTGTTTATTTGACATTGTTGTTGTTGTTGTTAATGTTGTTGTTGTTGTTATTTATTTGACGTTGTTGTTGTTGTTTATTTGACGTTGTTAATGTTGTTGACATTGTTGTTGTTGTTATTGTTGTTTATTTTACGTTGTTGTTGTTTTTGTTGTTGTTATTGTTGGTGTTGTTGTTGTTGTTTATTTGACGTTGTGGTTGTTGTTTATTTGACGGTGTTGTTGTTGTTTATTTGACGTTGTTGTTGTTGTTAATTTGACGTTGTTATTGTTGTTGTTTATTTGACGTTGTTGTTGTTGTTTATTTGACATTGTTGTTGTTGTTGACGTTGTTGTTGTTGTTTATTTGACGTTGTTGTTGTTGTTGTTTATTTGATGTTGTTTTAGTTGTTGTTGTTTATTTGACGTTGTTGTTGTTGTTGTTGTTGTTTACTTTATGTTGTTTTAGTTGTTGTTGTTTATTTGACGTTTTTCTTGATTTTTATTTGACGTTGTTGTTATTGACATTGTTGTTGTTGTTGTTTATTTGACGTTGTTGTTGTTGTTGTTTATTTGACGTAGTTGTTGTTATTGACGTTGTTGTTGTTGTTTATTTGACGTTTTTGTTGTTGTTGATGTTGTTGTTGTTGTTGTTTTTTATTTGACGTTGTTGTTTTTTATTTGACGTTGTTGTTGTTGTTGTTGATGTTTATTTGATGTTGTTGTTGTCATTTATTTGACGTTGTTGTTGTTGTTGTTTATTTGACGTAGTTGTTGTTATTGACGTTGTTGTAGTTGTTGTTTATTTGACGTTTTTGTTGTTGTTGATGTTTTTGTTGTTTTTTATTTGACGTTGTTGTTGTTGTTTATTTGACGTTGTTGTCATTATTGACGTTGTTGTTGTTGTTTATTTGACGTTTTTGTTGTTGTTGTAATTGTTATTGTTGTTATTGTTGTTGCTTATTTGACGTTGTTGTTATTATTGTTGTTTATTTGACCTTGTTGTTGTTGTTATTCATTTGACGTTGTTGTTGTTGTTTATTTGACGTTATTGTTGTTGTTGTCGTTGTTTTTGTTGTTTATTTGACGTTGTTGTTGTTATTTATTTGACGTTGTTGTTGTTGTTGTTGTTTATTTGACGTTCTTGTTAACATTGTTGTTGTTGTTGTTTATTTGACGTTGTTGTTGTTGTTGTTTATTTGACTTTGTTGTTGTTGTATATGTTGTTGTTGTTGTTGTTTATTTGATGTTGTTATTGCTGTTGTTGACATAGTTGTTGTTGTTTATTTGACGTTGTTGTTGTTGTTTCCGTTGTTGTTTATTTGACGTTGTTGTTGTTATTTATTTGACGTTGTTGTTGTTGTTGTTGTTGTTGTTGACGTTGCTGTTGGTGTTGTTTATTGGACGTTGTTGTTGTTATTTATTTGACATTGTTGTTGTTGTTGACGGTGTTGTTGTTGTTGTTTATTTGATATTGTTGTTGTTGTTGTTATTTATTTGACGTTCTTGTTGTTGTTGTTGTTGTTTATTTGACTTTGTTGTTGTTGTTGTTGTTTATTGGACGTTGTTGTTGTTGTTGTTATTTGACATTGTTGTTGTTGTTGACGGTGTTGTTGTTGTTGTTTATTTGACATTGTTGTTGTTGTTGTTATTTATTTGACGTCGTTGTTGTTGTTGTTTATTTGACGTTGTTGTTGTTGTTGTTTATTTGACGTTGTTGTTTATTTGACGTTGTTGTTGTTATTGTTTTTGTTGTTGTATTTGTTGTTGTTGTTGTTGTTTATTTAACGTTGTTGTTGTTGTTTATTTGACGTTATTGTTGTTGTTTATTTGACGTTGTTATTGTTGTTGTTGTTGTTGTTTATTTGACGTTGTTGTTGTTGTTGATGTTGGTGTTGTTGTTGTTTATTTGACGTTGTTGTTGTTGTTGTTGTTTATTTGACGTTGTTGTTGTTGTTTATTTGACGTTGTTGTTGTTGTTAATTTGACGTTGTTGTTGTTGTTTATTTGACGTTGTTGTTGTTGTTGTTGTTGTTTATTTGATATTGTTGTTGTTGTTGTTGTTGACGTTTTTGTTGTTGTTTATTTGACGTTGTTGTTGTTGTTGTTTATTTGATGTTGTTTTAGTTGTTGTTGTTTATCTGACGTTGTTGTTGTTGTTTATTTGATGTTGTTTTAGTTGTTGTTGTTTATTTGACGTTTTTGTTGTTTTTTATTTGACGTTGTTGTTATTGACATTGTTGTTGTTGTTGTTTATTTGACGTTGTTGTTGTTGTTGTTATTTATTTGACGTAGTTGTTGTTATTGACGTTGTTGTTGTTGTTTATTTGACGTTTTTGTTGTTATTGATGTTGTTGTTGTTGTTGTTTTTTATTTGACGTTGTTGTTTTTTATTATACGTTGTTGTTGTTGTTGTTTATTTGATGTTGTTGTTGTTGACATTGTTGTTGTTGTTGTTTATTTGACGTTGTTGTTGTTGTTTATTTGACGTAGTTGTTGTTATTGACATTGTTGTTGTTGTTGTTTATTTGACGTTTTTGTTGTTGATGTTGTTGTTGTTGTTTTTTATTTGACGTTGTTGTTGTTGTTTTTTATTTGACGTTGTTGTTGTTGTTGTTTATTTGACGTTGTTGTTGTTGTTGACAGTGTTGTTTTTGTTGTTTATTTGATGTTGTTGTTGTTGTTGTTGTTATTGTTGTTTATTTGACGTTGTTATTGTTGTTGACGTTGTTGTTGTTGTTTATTTAATGCTGTTGTTGTTGTTGTTGACATAGTTGTTGTTGTTTATTTGACGTTGTTGTTGTTTATTTGACATTGTTGTTGTTGTTGACGATGTTGTTGTTGTTGTTGTTGTTTATTTGACATTGTTGTTGTTGTTGTTGTTATTTATTTGACGTTGTTGTTGTTGTTGTTTATTTGACATTATTGTTGTTGTTGTTGTTGTTTATTTGACGTTGTTGTTGTTGTTTATTTGACGTTGTTGATGTTATTTGAAGTTGTTGTTGTTGTATTTGTTGTTGTTATTGTTTATTTCACGTTGATGTTGTTGTTTATTTGACGTTGTTATTGTTGTTGTTGTTGTTGTTGTTTATTTGACGTTGTTGTTGTTGACGTTGTTGTTGTTGTTGTTGTTTATTTGACGTTGTTAATGTTGTTGACGTTGTTGTTGTTGACGTTGTTGTTGTTGTTGTTGTTGTTGTTATTGTTGTTTATTTGACGTTGTTATTGTTGTTGACGTTGTTGTTGTTGTTGTTTATTTGATGTTTTTGTTGTTGTTGACATAGTAGTTGTTGTTTATTTCACGGTGTTGTTGTTGTTGACGTTGTTGTTTATTTGACGTTGTTGTTGTTGTTTATTTGACTTTGTTGTTGTTGTTGTTGTTTATCGGACGTTGTTGTTGTTGTTGTTATTTGACATTGTTGTTGTTGTTGACGGTGTTGTTGTTGTTGTTTATTTGACATTGTTGTTGTTGTTGTTATTTATTTGACGTCGTTGTTGTTGTTGTTTATTTGACGTTGTTGTTGTTGTTTATTTGACGTTGTTGTTTATTTGACGTTGTTGTTGTTGTTGTTTATTTGACGTTGTTGTTGTTGTTGTTTATTTGACGTTGTTGTTGTTGTTTATTTGACATTGTTGTTGTTATTTGACGTTGTTGTTGTTGTTGTTGTATTTGTTGTTGTTGTTGTTGTTGTTTATTTAACGTTGTTGTTGTTGTTGTTGTTTATTTGACGTTATTGTTGTTGTTTATTTGACGTTGTTAATGTTGTTGTTGTTGTTGTTGTTTATTTAACGTTATTGTTGTTATTGTTTATTTGACGTTATTGTTGTTTATTTGACGTTGTTATTGTTGTTGTTGTTGTTTATTTGACATTGTTGTTGTTGTTGATGTTGTTGTTGTTGTTGTTTATTTGACGTTGTTGTTGTTGTTGTTGTTTATTTGACGTTGTTAATGTTGTTGACATTAGTGTTGTTGTTTTTGTTGTTTATTTGACGTTGTTGTTGTTTTTGTTGTTGTTATTGTCGTGTTGTTGTTGTTTATTTGACGTTGTGGTTGTTGTTTATTTGACGGTGTTGTTGTTGTTGTTTATTTGACGTTGTTGTTGTTGTTAATTTGACGTTGTTATTGTTGTTGTTTATTTGACGTTGTTGTTGTTGTTTATTTGACATTGTTGTTGTTGTTGTTGACGTTGTTGTTGTTGTTGTTTATTTAACGTTGTTGTTGTTGTTGTTTATTTGATGTTGTTTTAGTTGTTGTTGTTTATTTGACGTTGTTGTTGTTGTTGTTTATTTTATGTTGTTTTAGTTGTTGTTGTTTATTTGACGTTTTTCTTGATTTTTTATTGACATTGTTGTTATTGACATTGTTGTTGTTGTTGTTTATTTGACGTTGTTGTTGTTGTTGTTTATTTGACGTAGTTGTTGTTATTGACGTTGTTGTTGTTGTTTATTTGACGTTTTTGTTGTTGTTGATGTTGTTGTTGTTGTTGTTTTTTATTTGACGTTGTTGTTTTTTATTTGACGTTGTTGTTGTTGTTGTTGTTGTTTATTTGATGTTGTTGTTGTCGTTTATTTGACGTTGTTGTTGTTGTTGTTTATTTGACGTAGTTATTGTTATTGACGTTGTTGTTGTTGTTGTTTATTTGACGTTTTTGTTGTTGTTGATGTTTTTGTTGTTTTTTATTTGACGTTGTTGTTGTTGTTTATTTGACGTTGTTGTCATTATTGACGTTGTTGTTGTTGTTGTTTATTTGACGTTTTTGTTGTTGTTGTAATTGTTATTGTTGTTATTGTTGTTGCTTATTTGACGTTGTTGTTATTATTGTTGTTTATTTGACCTTGTTGTTGTTGTTATTCATTTGACGTTGTTGTTGTTGTTTATTTGACGTTATTGTTGTTGTTGTCGTTGTTTTTGTTGTTTATTTGACGTTGTTGTTGTTATTTATTTGACGTTGTTGTTGTTGTTGTTGTTTATTTGACGTTCTTGTTAACATTGTTGTTGTTGTTGTTTATTTGACGTTGTTGTTGTTGTTGTTGTTGTTTATTTGACTTTGTTGTTGTTGTATATGTTGTTGTTGTTGTTGTTGTTTATTTGATGTTATTATTGCTGTTGTTGACATAGTTGTTGTTGTTTATTTGACGTTGTTGTTGTTGTTTCCGTTGTTGTTTATTTGACGTTGTTGTTGTTATTTATTTGACGTTGTTGTTGTTGTTGTTGTTGACGTTGATGTTGGTGTTGTTTATTGGACGTTGTTGTTGTTATTTATTTGACATTGTTGTTGTTGTTGACGGTGTTGTTGTTGTTTATTTGATATTGTTGTTGTTGTTGTTATTTATTTGACGTTGTTGTTGTTGTTGTTTATTTGACTTTGTTGTTGTTGTTGTTTATTGGACGTTGTTGTTGTTGTTGTTTGACATTGTTGTTGTTGTTGACGGTGTTGTTGTTGTTGTTTATTTGACATTGTTGTTGTTGTTGTTATTTATTTGACGTCGTTGTTGTTGTTGTTTATTTGACGTTGTTGTTGTTGTTGTTTATTTGACGTTGTTGTTTATTTGACGTTGTTGTTGTTGTTTATTTGACGTTGTTGTTGTTGTTTATTTGACGTTGTTGTTGTTGTTTATTTGACATTGTTGTTGTTATTTGACGTTGTTGTTGTTGTTGTTGTATTTGTTGTTGTTGTTGTTGTTGTTGTTGTTTATTTAACGTTGTTGTTGTTGTTGTTTATTTGACGTTATTGTTGTTGTTTATTTGACGTTGTTAATGTTGTTGTTGTTGTTGTTTATTTAACGTTGTTGTTGTTGTTGTTTATTTGACGTTATTGTTGTTTATTTGACGTTGTTATTGTTGTTGTTGTTGTTGTTTATTTGACATTGTTGTTGTTGTTGTTGATGTTGTTGCTGTTGTTGTTGTTTATTTGACGTTGTAGTTGTTGTTTATTTGACGTTGTTAATGTTGTTGACATTGTTTTTATTGTTTTTGTTGTTTATTTGACGTTGTTGTTGTTGTTGTTGTTTTTGTTGTTGTTATTGTTGGTGTTGTTGTTGTTTATTTGACATTGTGGTTGTTGTTTATTTGATGTTGTTGTTGTTTATTTGACGTTGTTGTTGTTGTTAATTTGACGTTGTTATTGTTGTTGTTTATTTGACGTTGTTGTTGTTTATTTGACATTGTTGTTGTTGTTTATTTGACGTTGTTGTTGTTGTTGTTTATTTGATGTTGTTTTAGTTGTTGTTGTTTATTTGACGTTGTTGTTGTTGTTGTTTATTTTATGTTGTTTTAGTTGTTGTTGTTTATTTGACGTTTTTCTTGATTTTTATTTGACGTTGTTGTTATTGACATTGTTGTTGTTGTTGTTTATTTGACATTGTTGTTGTTGTTGTTTATTTGACGTAGTTGTTGTTATTGACGTTGTTGTTGTTGTTTATTTGACGTTTTTGTTGTTGTTGATGTTGTTGTTGTTGTTGTTTTTTATTTGTCGTTGTGGTTTTTTATTTGACGTTGTGGTTGTTGTTGTTGTTTATTTGATGTTGTTGTTGTTGACATTGTTGTTGTTGTCGTTTATTTGACGTTGTTGTTGTTGTTGTTTATTTGACGTAGTTGTTGTTATTGACGTTGTTGTTGTTGTTGTTTATTTGACGTTTTTGTTGTTGTTGATGTTGTTGTTGTTTTTTATTTGACGTTGTTTTTGTTGTTGTTTATTTGACGTTGTTTTCGTTATTGACGTTGTTGTTGTTGTTGTTTATTTGATGTTTTTGTTGTTGTTGTAATTGTTATTGTTGTTATTGTTGTTGCTTATTTGACGTTGTTGTTATTATTGTTGTTTATTTGACCTTGTTGTTGTTGTTATTCATTTGACGTTGTTGTTGTTGTTTATTTGACGTTATTGTTGATGTTGTTGTTGTTGTTGTTGTTCTTTATTTGACGTTGTTGTTGTCGTTGTTTTTGTTGTTTATTTGACGTTGTTGTTGTTATTTATTTGACGTTGTTGTTGTTGTTGTTGTTTATTTGACGTTCTTGCTAACATTGTTGTTGTTGTTGTTTATTTGACGTTGTTGTTGTTGTTGTTGTTGTTTATTTGACTTTGTTGTTGTTGTTGTTGACGTTGTTGTTGTTGTTGTTTATTTGATGTTGTTATTGTTGTTGTTGACATAGTTGTTGTTGTTTATTTGACGTTGTTGTTGTTGTTTCCGTTGTTGTTTATTTGACGTTGTTGTTGTTGTTTATTTGACGTTGTTGTTGTTGTTGTGGTTGTTGTTGTTGACGTTGTTGTTGGTGTTGTTTATTGGACGTTGTTGTTGTTATTTATTTGACATTGTTGTTGTTGTTGACGGTGTTGTTGTTGTTGTTGTTTATTTGACATTGTTGTTGTTGTTGTTATTTATTTGACGTTGTTGTTGTTGTTTATTTGACATTATTATTGTTGTTGTTGTTGTTGTTGTTTATTTGACGTTGTTGTTTATTTGACGTTGTTGTTGTTGTTTATTTGACGTTGTTGTTGTTATTTGAAGTTGTTGTTGTTGTTGTATTTGTTGTTGTGGTTGTTGTTGTTGTTGTTTATTTGACGTTGTTGTTGTTTATTTGACGTTGTTGTTGTTGTTTATTTGACATTGTTATTGTTGTTGTTGTTGTTTATTTGGCGTTGTTGTTGTTGACAGTGTTATTGTTGTTGTTTATTTGACGTTGTTAATGTTGTTGACATTGTTGTTGTTGTTTTTGTTGTTTATTTGATGTTGTTGTTGTTGTTGTTATTGTTGTTTATTTGACGTTGTTATTGTTGTTGACGTTGTTGTTGTTGTTTATTTGATGTTGTTGTTGTTGTTGTTGACATAGTTGTTGTTGTTTATTCGACGTTGTTGTTGTTGTTGACATTGTTGTTTATTTGACGTTGTTGTTGTTGTTGTTTATTTGACTTTGTTGTTGTTGTTGACGTTGTTGTTGTTGTTGTTTATTGGACGTTGTTGTCGTTGTTGTTGTTATTTGACATTGTTGTTGTTGTTGACGGTGTTATTGTTGTTGTTTATTTGACATTGTTGTTGTTGTTGTTATTTATTTGACGTCGTTGTTGTTGTTGTTTATTTGACGTTGTTGTTGTTGTTGTTTATTTGACGTTGTTGTTTATTTAACGTTGTTGTTGGTTATTTGACATTATTGTTGTTTATTTGACGTTATTGTTGTTGTATTTGTTGTTGTTGTTGTTGTTGTTGTTGTTTATTTAACGTTGTTGTTGTTGTTTATTTGACGTTATTGTTGTTGTTTATTTGACGTTGTTATTGTTGTTGTTGTTGTTGTTGTTGTTTATTTGACGTTGTTGTTGTTGTTGATGTTGTTGTTGTTGTTTATTTGACGTTGTTGTTGTTGTTGTTATTGTTGGTGTTGTTGTTGTTTATTTGACGTTGTTGTTGTTGATGTTGTTGTTGTTGTTTATTTGATGTTGTTGTTGTTGTTGTTATTTATTTGATGTTGTTAATGTTGTTGACATTGTTGTTGTTGTTTTTGTTGTTTATTTGACGTTGTTGTTGTTGTTGTTTTTGTTGTTGTTATTATTGGTATTGTTGTTGTTTATTTGACGTTGTTGTTGTTGTTGTTTATTTGACGTTGTTGTTGTTGTTTATTTGACGTTGTTGTTGTTGTTAATTTGACGTTGTTGTTGTTGTTTATTTGACGTCGTTGTTGTTGTTTATTTGACATTGTTGTTGTTGTTGTTGACGTTTTTGTTGTTGTTTATTTGACGTTGTTGTTTATTTGATGTTGTTTTAGTTGTTGTTGTTTATTTGACGTTGTTGTTGTTGTTGTTGTTTATTTGATGTTGTTTTAGTTGTTGTTGTTTATTTGACGTTTTTGTTGTTTTTTATTTGACGTTGTTGTTATTGACATTGTTGTTGTTGTTGTTGTTGTTTATTTGACGTTGTTGTTGTTGTTGTTATTTATTTGACGTAGTTGTTGTTATTGACATTGTTGTTGTTGTTTATTTGACGTTTTTGTTGTTGTTGATGTTGTTGTTGTTGTTGTTTATTTGATGTTGTTGTTGTTGACATTGTTGTTGTTGTTGTTTATTTGACGTTGTTGTTGTTGTTGTTTATTTGACGTTGTTGTTGTTGTTTATTTGACGTTGTTGTTGTTGATGTTGTTGTTGTAATTGTTATTGTTGTTATTATTGTTGCTTATTTGACGTTGTTGTTATTATTGTTGTTTATTTGACCTTGTTGTTGTTGTTGTTATTCATTTGAAGTTGTTGTTGTTGTTGTTTATTTGACGTTATTGTTGTTGTTGTTGTTGTTGTTGTTGTTCTTTATTTGACATTGTTGTTGTCGTTGTTTTGTTGTTTATTTGACGTTGTTGTTGTTATTTATTTGACGTTGTTGTTGTTGTTGTTGTTGTTTATTTGACGTTGTTGTTAACGTTGTTGTTGTTTATTTGACTTTGTTGTTGTTGTTGACGTTGTTGTTGTTGTTGTTGTTGTTTATTTGATGTTATTATTGTTGTTGTTGACATAGTTGTTGTTGTTTATTTGACGTGTTGTTGTTGTTTCCATTGTTGTTTATTTGACATTGTTGTTGATGTTTATTTGACGTTGTTGTTGTTGTTGTTGACGTTGTTGTTGTTGTTGTTGTTTATTGGACGTTGTTGTTGTTGTTTATTTGACATTGTTGTTGTTGTTGACGGTGTTGTTGTTGTTGTTTATTTGACATTATTGTTGTTGTTGTTATTTATTTGACGTTGTTGTTGTTGTTTATTTGACATTATTGTTGTTGTTGTTGTTGTTTATTTGACGTTGTTGTTAATTTGACGTTGTTGTTGTTGTTTATTTGACATTGTTGTTGTTATTTGAAGTTGTTGTTGTTGTTGTATTTGTTGTTGTTGTTGTTGTTTATTTGACGTTGTTGTTGTTGTTTATTTGATGTTGTTGTTTATTTGACGTTGTTATTGTTGTTGTTGTTGTTGTTTATTTTACGTTGTTGTTCTTGTTGACGTTGTTGTTGTTGTTGTTTATTTGACGTTGTTAATGTTGTTGACATTGTTGTTGTTGTTTTTGTTGTTTATTTGTTGTTATTGTTGTTGTTGTTATTGTTGTTTATTTGACGTTGTTATTGTTGTTGACGTTGTTGTTGTTGTTGTTGTTTATTTGATGTTGTTGTTGTATTTGTTGACATAGTTGTTGTTTTTTATTTGACGTTGTTGTTGTTGTTGTTGTTGACGTTGTTGTTTATTTGACGTTGTTGTTGTTTATTTGACTTTGTTGTTGTTGTTTTTGACGTTGTTGTTGTTGTTGTTGTTGTTTATTGGACGTTGTTGTTGTTGTTATTTGACATTGTTGTTGTTGTTGATGGTGTTGTTGTTGTTGTTCATTTGAAATTGTTGTTGTTGTTGTTGTTGTTATTTATTTGACGTCGTTGTTTATTTGACGTTGTTGTTGTTGTTAATTTGACGTTGTTGTAGTTATCTGACGTTGTTGTTGTTGTTGTTGTATTTGTTGTTGTTGTTGTTGTTGTTTATTTAACGTTGTTGTTGTTGTTGTTTATTTGACGTTATTGTTGTTGTTTATTTGACGTTGTTATTGTTGTTGTTGTTGTTTATTTGACGTTGTTGTTGTTGTTGATGTTGTCGTTGTTGTTGTTTATTTGACGTTGTTGTTGTTGTTTATTTGACGTTGTTAATGTTGTTGACATTGTTTTTGTTGTTTTTGTTGTTTATTTGACGTTGTTGTTGTTGTTGTTTATTTGACGTTGTTGTTGTTGTTAATTTGACGTTGTTGTTGTTGTTGTTGTTTATTTGACGTTGATGTTGTTGTTTATTTGACATTGTTGTTGTTGTTGTTGTTTATTTGACGTTGTTGTTGTTGTTTATTTGACGTTGTTGTTGTTGTTTATTTGACGTTGTTGTTGTTGTTTATTTGACGTTGTTGTTGTTGTTGTTTATTTGACGTTGTTGTTGTTATTTGACGTTGTTGTTGTTGTTGTATTTGTTCTTGTTGTTGTTGTTGTTTATTTAACGTTGTTGTTGTTGTTGTTTATTTGACGTTATTGTTGTTGTTTATTTGACGTTGTTATTGTTGTTGTTGTTGTTTATTTGACTTTGTTGTTGTTGTTGTTGTTGTTGTTGTTTATTTGACGTTGTTGTTGTTGTTGTTTATTTGACGTTGTTAATGTTGTTGACATTGTTGTTGTTGTTTTTGTTGTTTATTTGACGTTGTTGTTGTTGTTGTTTATTTGACGTTGTTGTTGTTGTTAATTTGACATTGTTATTGTTTATTTGACGTTGTTGTTGTTGTTTATTTGACATTGTTGTTGTTGTTGTTGACGTTGTTGTTATTGTTTATTTGACGTTGTTGTTGTTGTTGTTGTTGTTTATTTGATGTTGTTTTAGTTGTTGTTGTTTATTTGACGTTGTTGTTGTTGTTGTTGGTTATTTGATGTTGTTTTAGTTATTGGTGTTTATTTGACGTTTTTGTTGTTTTTTATTTGACGTTGTTGTTATTTACATTGTTGTTGTTGTTGTTTATTTGACGTTGTTGTTTTTATTGACGTTGTTGTTGTTGTTTATTTGACGTTTTTGTTGTTGTTATTGTTGTTTTTTATTTGACGTTGTTGTTTTTTATTTGACGTTGTTGTTGTTGTTGTTGTTGTTTATTTGATGTTGTTGTTGACATTGTTGTTGTTGTTGTTTATTTGACGTTGTTGTTGTTGTTGTTTATTTGACGTAGTTGTTGTTATTGACGTTGTTGTTGTTGTTGTTGTTGTTTATTTGACGTTTTTGTTGTTGTTGATGTTGTTGTTGTTTTTTATTTGACGTTGTTGTTGTTGTTGTTTATTTGACGTTGTTGTTGTTGTTTATTTGACGTTGTTGTTGTTGTTGTTGTTTATTTGATGTTGTTGTTGTTGTTGTTGTTGACATAGTTGTTGTTGTTTATTTCACGTTGTTGTTGTTGTTGTTGACGTTGTTGTTTATTTGACGTTGTTGTTGTTGTTTATTTTACTTTGTTGTTGTTGTTGACGTTGTTGTTGTTGTTGTTTATTGGACGTTATTGTTGTTGTTGTTGTTGTTATTTGACATTGTTGTTGTTGTTGACGGTGTTGTTGTTGTTGTTGTTTATTTGACATTGTTGTTGTTGTTGTTATTTATTTGACGTTGTGGTTGTTGTTGTTTATTTGACGTTGTTGTTGTTGTTTATTTGACGTTGTTGTTTATTTGACGTTGTTGTTGTTGTTTATTTGACGTTGTTGTTGTTGTTGTTGTTTATTTGACGTTGTTGTTGTTTATTTGACGTTGTTGTTATTATTTGACATTGTTGTTGTTGTTGTATTTGTTGTTGTTGTTCTTGTTGTTGTTTATTTAACATTGTTGTTGTTGTTGTTTATTTGACGTTATTGTTGTTGTTTATTTGACGTTGTTATTGTTGTTGTTGTTGTTGTTTATTTAACGTTGTTGTTGTTGTTTATTTGACGTTATTGTTGTTTATTTGATGTTGTTATTGTTGTTGTTGTTGTTTATTTGACATTGTTGTTGTTGTTGTTGATGTTGTTGTTGTTGTTGTTGTTTATTTGACGTTGTTGTTATTGTTGTTTATTTGAAGTTGTTAATGTTGTTGACATTGTTGTTGTTGTTTTTGTTGTTTATTTGACGTTGTTGTTGTTGTTGTTTTTGTTGTTGTTATTGTTGGTGTTGTTGTTGTCGTTTATTTGACGTTGTTGTTGTTGTTTATTTGACGTTGTTGTTGTTGTTTATTTGACGTTGTTGTTGTTGTTAATTTGACGTTGTTATTGTTGTTGTTTATTTGACGTTGTTGTTGTTGTTGTTTATTTGACATTGTTGTTGTTGTTGTTGTTGACGTTGTTGTTGTTGTTTATTTGACGTTGTTGTTGTTGTTGTTTATTTGATGTTGTTTTAGTTGTTGTTGTTTATTTGACGTTGTTGTTGTTGTTGTTTATTTGACGTTGTTGTTGTTGTTGTTATTTATTTGACGTTGTTGTTGTTATTGTTTATTTGACGTTGTTGTTGTTGTTGTTGTTGTTTATTTGACGTTGTTGTTGTTGTTTATTTGATGTTGTTTTAGTTGTTGTTGTTTATTTGACGTTTTTGTTGTTTTTTATTTGACGTTGTTATTATTGACATTGTTGTTGTTGTTGTTTATTTGACGTTGTTGTTGTTGTTGTTTATTTGACGTAGTTGTTGTTATTGACGTTGTTGTTGTGGTTTATTTGACGTTTTTGTTGTTGTTGATGTTGTTGTTGTTGTTGTTTTTTATTTGACGTTGTTGTTTTTTATTTGACGTTGTTGTTATTGTTGTTGTTGTTGTTTATTTGATGTTGTTGTTGTTGTTGTTGTTGACATAGTTGTTGTTGTTTATTTGACGTTGTTGTTGTTGTTGTTGACGTTGTTGTTTATTTGACGTTGTTGTTGTTGTTTATTTGACTTTGTTGTTGTTGTTGACGTTGTTGTTGTTGTTGTTGTTGTTGTTTATTTGATGTTATTATTGTTGTTGTTGACATAGTTGTTGTTGTTTATTTGACGTGTTGTTGTTGTTTCCATTGTTGTTTATTTGACATTGTTGTTGATGTTTATTTGACGTTGTTGTTGTTGTTGTTGACGTTGTTGTTGTTGTTGTTGTTTATTGGACGTTGTTGTTGTTGTTTATTTGACATTGTTGTTGTTGTTGACGGTGTTGTTGTTGTTGTTTATTTGACATTATTGTTGTTGTTGTTATTTATTTGACGTTGTTGTTGTTGTTTATTTGACATTATTGTTGTTGTTGTTGTTGTTTATTTGACGTTGTTGTTAATTTGACGTTGTTGTTGTTGTTTATTTGACATTGTTGTTGTTATTTGAAGTTGTTGTTGTTGTTGTATTTGTTGTTGTTGTTGTTGTTTATTTGACGTTGTTGTTGTTGTTTATTTGATGTTGTTGTTTATTTGACGTTGTTATTGTTGTTGTTGTTGTTGTTTATTTTACGTTGTTGTTCTTGTTGACGTTGTTGTTGTTGTTGTTTATTTGACGTTGTTAATGTTGTTGACATTGTTGTTGTTGTTTTTGTTGTTTATTTGTTGTTATTGTTGTTGTTGTTATTGTTGTTTATTTGACGTTGTTATTGTTGTTGACGTTGTTGTTGTTGTTGTTGTTTATTTGATGTTGTTGTTGTATTTGTTGACATAGTTGTTGTTTTTTATTTGACGTTGTTGTTGTTGTTGTTGTTGACGTTGTTGTTTATTTGACGTTGTTGTTGTTTATTTGACTTTGTTGTTGTTGTTTTTGACGTTGTTGTTGTTGTTGTTGTTTATTGGACGTTGTTGTTGTTGTTATTTGACATTGTTGTTGTTGTTGATGGTGTTGTTGTTGTTGTTCATTTGAAATTGTTGTTGTTGTTGTTGTTGTTATTTATTTGACGTCGTTGTTTATTTGACGTTGTTGTTGTTGTTAATTTGACGTTGTTGTAGTTATCTGACGTTGTTGTTGTTGTTGTTGTATTTGTTGTTGTTGTTGTTGTTGTTTATTTAACGTTGTTGTTGTTGTTGTTTATTTGACGTTATTGTTGTTGTTTATTTGACGTTGTTATTGTTGTTGTTGTTGTTTATTTGACGTTGTTGTTGTTGTTGATGTTGTCGTTGTTGTTGTTTATTTGACGTTGTTGTTGTTGTTTATTTGACGTTGTTAATGTTGTTGACATTGTTTTTGTTGTTTTTGTTGTTTATTTGACGTTGTTGTTGTTGTTGTTTATTTGACGTTGTTGTTGTTGTTAATTTGACGTTGTTGTTGTTGTTGTTTATTTGACGTTGATGTTGTTGTTTATTTGACATTGTTGTTGTTGTTGTTGTTTATTTGACGTTGTTGTTGTTGTTTATTTGACGTTGTTGTTGTTGTTTATTTGACGTTGTTGTTGTTGTTTATTTGACGTTGTTGTTGTTGTTGTTTATTTGACGTTGTTGTTGTTATTTGACGTTGTTGTTGTTGTTGTATTTGTTCTTGTTGTTGTTGTTGTTTATTTAACGTTGTTGTTGTTGTTGTTGTTTATTTGACGTTATTGTTGTTGTTTATTTGACGTTGTTATTGTTGTTGTTGTTGTTTATTTGACTTTGTTGTTGTTGTTGTTGTTGTTGTTGTTTATTTGACGTTGTTGTTGTTGTTGTTTATTTGACGTTGTTAATGTTGTTGACATTGTTGTTGTTGTTTTTGTTGTTTATTTGACGTTGTTGTTGTTGTTGTTTATTTGACGTTGTTGTTGTTGTTAATTTGACATTGTTATTGTTTATTTGACGTTGTTGTTGTTGTTTATTTGACATTGTTGTTGTTGTTGTTGACGTTGTTGTTATTGTTTATTTGACGTTGTTGTTGTTGTTGTTGTTGTTTATTTGATGTTGTTTTAGTTGTTGTTGTTTATTTGACGTTGTTGTTGTTGTTGTTGGTTATTTGATGTTGTTTTAGTTATTGGTGTTTATTTGACGTTTTTGTTGTTTTTTATTTGACGTTGTTGTTATTTACATTGTTGTTGTTGTTGTTTATTTGACGTTGTTGTTTTTATTGACGTTGTTGTTGTTGTTTATTTGACGTTTTTGTTGTTGTTATTGTTGTTTTTTATTTGACGTTGTTGTTTTTTATTTGACGTTGTTGTTGTTGTTGTTGTTGTTGTTTATTTGATGTTGTTGTTGACATTGTTGTTGTTGTTGTTTATTTGACGTTGTTGTTGTTGTTGTTTATTTGACGTAGTTGTTGTTATTGACGTTGTTGTTGTTGTTGTTGTTGTTTATTTGACGTTTTTGTTGTTGTTGATGTTGTTGTTGTTTTTTATTTGACGTTGTTGTTGTTGTTGTTTATTTGACGTTGTTGTTGTTGTTTATTTGACGTTGTTGTTGTTGTTGTTGTTTATTTGATGTTGTTGTTGTTGTTGTTGTTGACATAGTTGTTGTTGTTTATTTCACGTTGTTGTTGTTGTTGTTGACGTTGTTGTTTATTTGACGTTGTTGTTGTTGTTTATTTTACTTTGTTGTTGTTGTTGACGTTGTTGTTGTTGTTGTTTATTGGACGTTATTGTTGTTGTTGTTGTTGTTATTTGACATTGTTGTTGTTGTTGACGGTGTTGTTGTTGTTGTTGTTTATTTGACATTGTTGTTGTTGTTGTTATTTATTTGACGTTGTGGTTGTTGTTGTTTATTTGACGTTGTTGTTGTTGTTTATTTGACGTTGTTGTTTATTTGACGTTGTTGTTGTTGTTTATTTGACGTTGTTGTTGTTGTTGTTGTTTATTTGACGTTGTTGTTGTTTATTTGACGTTGTTGTTGTTATTTGACATTGTTGTTGTTGTTGTATTTGTTGTTGTTGTTCTTGTTGTTGTTTATTTAACATTGTTGTTGTTGTTGTTTATTTGACGTTATTGTTGTTGTTTATTTGACGTTGTTATTGTTGTTGTTGTTGTTGTTTATTTAACGTTGTTGTTGTTGTTTATTTGACGTTATTGTTGTTTATTTGATGTTGTTATTGTTGTTGTTGTTGTTTATTTGACATTGTTGTTGTTGTTGTTGATGTTGTTGTTGTTGTTGTTGTTGTTTATTTGACGTTGTTGTTATTGTTGTTTATTTGAAGTTGTTAATGTTGTTGACATTGTTGTTGTTGTTTTTGTTGTTTATTTGACGTTGTTGTTGTTGTTGTTTTTGTTGTTGTTATTGTTGGTGTTGTTGTTGTCGTTTATTTGACGTTGTTGTTGTTGTTTATTTGACGTTGTTGTTGTTGTTTATTTGACGTTGTTGTTGTTGTTAATTTGACGTTGTTATTGTTGTTGTTTATTTGACGTTGTTGTTGTTGTTGTTTATTTGACATTGTTGTTGTTGTTGTTGTTGACGTTGTTGTTGTTGTTTATTTGACGTTGTTGTTGTTGTTGTTTATTTGATGTTGTTTTAGTTGTTGTTGTTTATTTGACGTTGTTGTTGTTGTTGTTTATTTGACGTTGTTGTTGTTGTTGTTATTTATTTGACGTTGTTGTTGTTATTGTTTATTTGACGTTGTTGTTGTTGTTGTTGTTGTTTATTTGACGTTGTTGTTGTTGTTTATTTGATGTTGTTTTAGTTGTTGTTGTTTATTTGACGTTTTTGTTGTTTTTTATTTGACGTTGTTATTATTGACATTGTTGTTGTTGTTGTTTATTTGACGTTGTTGTTGTTGTTGTTTATTTGACGTAGTTGTTGTTATTGACGTTGTTGTTGTGGTTTATTTGACGTTTTTGTTGTTGTTGATGTTGTTGTTGTTGTTGTTTTTTATTTGACGTTGTTGTTTTTTATTTGACGTTGTTGTTATTGTTGTTGTTGTTGTTTATTTGATGTTGTTGTTGTTGTTGTTGTTGACATAGTTGTTGTTGTTTATTTGACGTTGTTGTTGTTGTTGTTGACGTTGTTGTTTATTTGACGTTGTTGTTGTTGTTTATTTGACTTTGTTGTTGTTGTTGTTGATGTTGTTGTTGTTGTTGTTGTTTATTGGACGTTGTTGTTGTTGTTATTGTTATTTGACATTGTTGTTGTTGTTGACAGTGTTGTTGTTGTTGTTTATTTGAAATTGTTGTTGTTGTTGTTATTTATTTGACGTTGTGGTTGTTGTTGTTTATTTGACGTTGTTGTTGTTGTTTATTTGACGTTGTTGTTTATTTGACGTTGTTGTTGTTGTTTATTTGACGTTGTTGTTGTTGTTGTGGTTTATTTGACGTTGTTGTTGTTTATTTGACGTTGTTGTTGTTATTTGACATTGTTGTTGTTGTTGTTGTATTTGTTGTTGTTGTTGTTGTTGTTTATTTAACATTGTTGTTGTTGTTGTTTATTTGACGTTATTGTTGTTGTTTATTTGACGTTGTTATTATTGTTGTTGTTGTTGTTTATTTAACGTTGTTGTTGTTTATTTGACGTTATTGTTGTTTATTTGACGTTGTTATTGTTATTGTTGTTGTTTATTTGACATTGTTGTTGTTGTTATTGATGTTGTTGTTGTTGTTGTTTATTTGACGTTGTTGTTGTTGTTTATTTGACGTTGTTAATGTTGTTTATTTGACATTGTTGTTGTTGTTAATTTGACGTTGTTATTGTTGTTGTTTATTTGACGTTGTTGTTGTTTATTTGACATTGTTGTTGTTGTTGTTGTTGACGTTGTTGTTGTTGTTTATTTGACGTTGTTGTTGTTGTTTATTTGATGTTGTTTTAGTTGTTGTTGTTTATTTGACGTTGTTGTTGTCGTTGTTTATTTGATGTTGTTTTAGTTGTTGTTGTTTATTTGACGTTTTTGTTGTTTTTTATTTGACGTTGTTGTTATTGACATTGTTGTTGTTGTTGTTTATTTGACGTTGTTGTTGTTGTTTATTTGACGTAGTTGTTGTTATTGACGTTGTTGTTGTGGTTTATTTGACGTTTTTGTTGTTATTGATGTTGTTGTTGTTGTTGTTTTTTATTTGACGTTGTTGTTTTTTATTTGACGTTGTTGTTATTGTTGTTGTTGTTGTTGTTTATTTGATGTTGTTGTTGTTGACATTGTTGTTGTTGTCGTTTATTTGACGTTGTTGTTGTTGTTGTTTATTTGACGTAGTTGTTGTTATTGACGTTGTTGTTGTTGTTGTTTATTTGACGTTTTTGTTGTTGTTGATGTTGTTGTTGTTTTTTATTTGACGTTGTTGTTGTTGTTGTTGTTTATTTGACATTGTTGTCGTTATTGACGTTGTTGTTGTTGTTGTTTATTTGACGTTTTTGTTGTTCTTTTTGTTGTTTATTTGACGTTGTTGTCGTTATTGACGTTGTTGTTGTTGTTGCTTATTTGACGTTGTTGTTATTATTGTTGTTTATTTGACCTTGTGGTTGTTGTTATTCATTTGACGTTGTTGTTGTTGTTTATTTGACGTTATTGTTGTTGTTGTTGTTGTTGTTCTTTATTTGACGTTGTTGTTGTCGTTATTTTTGTTGTTTATTTGACGTTGTTGTTATTATTTATTTGACGTTGTTGTTGTTATTGTTGTTTATTTGACGTTGTTGTTAACATTGTTGTTGTTGTTGTTTATTTGACGTTGTTGTTGTTGTTGTTTATTTGACTTTGTTGTTGTTGTTGACGTTGTTGTTGTTGTTGTTTATTTGATGTTGTTATTGTTGTTGTTGACATAGTTGTTGTTGTTTATTGGATGTTGTTGTTGTTGTTTCTGTTGTTATTTATTTGACGTTGTTGTTGTTATTTATTTGATGTTGTTGTTGTTGTTGTTGACGTTGTTGTTGTTGTTTATTGGACGTTGTTGTTTTTATTTATTTGACATTGTTGTTGTTGTTGACGGTGTAATTGTTGTTGTTGTTTATTTGACATTGTTGTTGTTGTTGTTATTTATTTGACGTTGTTGTTTATTTGACATTATTTTTGTTGTTGTTGTTGTTTATTTGACGTTGTTGTTTTTTTGACGTTGTTGTTGTTTATTTGACGTTGTTGTTGTTATTTGAAGTTGTTGTTGTTGTTGTATTTGTTGTTGTTGTTGTTGTTGTTTACTTAACGTTGTTGTTGTTGTTTATTTGACGTTGTTGTTGTTGTTTATTTGACATTGTTATTGTTGTTTAATTGGCGTTGTTGTTGTTGTTGACAGTGTTGTTGTTGTTGTTTATTTGACGTTGTTAATGTTGTTGACATTGTTGTTGTTGTTTTTGTTGTTTATTTGATGTTGTTGTTGTTGTTGTTATTATTGTTGTTTATTTGACGTTGTTATTATTGTTGATGTTGTTGTTGTTGTTTATTTGATGTTGTTCTTGTTGTTGTTGACATAAGTGTTATTGTTTATTTGACGTTGTTGTTGTTGTTGACGTTGTTGTTTATTTGACGTTGTTGTTGTTGTTGTTGTATATTTGACTTTGTTGTTGTTGTTGTTGACGTTGTTGTTGTTGTTGTTTATTGGACGTTATTGTTGTTGTTGTTATTTGACATTGTTGTTGTTGTTGACGGTGTTGTTGTTGTTGTTTATTTGACATTGTTGTTGTTGTTGTTATTTATTTCACGTCGTTGTTGTTGTTGTTTATTTGACGTTGTTGTTGTTGTTGTTTATTTGACGTTGTTGTTTATTTGACGTTGTTGTTGTTATTGTTTTTGTTGTTGTATTTGTTGTTGTTGTTGTTGTTTATTTAACGTTGTTGTTGTTGTTTATTTGACGTTATTGTTGTTGTTTATTTGACGTTGTTATTGTTGTTGTTGTTGTTGTTGTTTATTTGACGTTGTTGTTGTTGTTGATGTTGGTGTTGTTATTGTTTATTTGACGTTGTTGTTGTTGTTGTTGTTGTTTATTTGACGTTGTTGTTGTTGTTGTTTATTTGACGTTGTTGTTGTTGTTTATTTGACGTTGTTGTTGTTGTTTATTTGACGTTGTTGATGTTGTTGTTGTTGTTTATTTGATATTGTTGTTGTTGTTGTTGTTGACGTTTTTGTTGTTGTTTATTTGACGTTGTTGCTGTTGTTGTTTATTTGATGTTGTTTTAGTTGTTGTTGTTTATCTGACGTTGTTGTTGTTGTTTATTTGATGTTGTTTTAGTTGTTGTTGTTTATTTGACGTTTTTGTTGTTTTTTATTTGACGTTGTTGTTATTGACATTGTTGTTGTTGTTGTTTATTTGACGTTGTTGTTGTTGTTGTTATTTATTTGACGTAGTTGTTGTTATTGACGTTGTTGTTGTTGTTTATTTGACGTTTTTGTTGTTATTGATGTTGTTGTTGTTGTTGTTTTTTATTTGACGTTGTTGTTTTTTATTATACGTTTTTGTTGTTGTTGTTGTTTATTTGATGTTGTTGTTGTTGACATTGTTGTTGTTGTTGTTTATTTGACGTTGTTGTTGTTGTTGTTGTTTATTGACATTGTTGTTGTTGTTGTTGTTTATTTGACGTTTTTGTTGTTGTTGATGTTGTTGTTGTTGTTTTTTATTTGACGTTGTTGTTGTTGTTTTTTATTTGACGTTGTTGTTGTTGTTGTTTACTTGACGTTGTTGTTGTTGTTGACAGTGTTCTTTTTGTTGTTTATTTGATGATGTTGTTGTTGTTGTTGTTATTGTTGTTTATTTGACGTTGTTATTGTTGTTGACGTTGTTGTTGTTGTTTATTTGATGCTGTTGTTGTTGTTGTTGACATAGTTGTTGTTGTTTATTTGACGTTGTTGTTGTTGTTGACGTTGTTGTTTATTTGACGTTGTTGTTGTTGTTTATTTGACGTTGTTGTTGTTGTTGTTGACGTTGTTGTAGTTGTTGTTTATTGGACGTTGTTGTTGTTGTTTATTTGACATTGTTGTTGTTGTTGACGATGTTGTTGTTGTTGTTGTTGTTTATTTGACATTGTTGTTGTTGTTGTTATTTATTTGACGTTGTTGTTGTTGTTGTTTATTTGACATTATTGTTGTTGTTGTTGTTGTGTATTTGACGTTGTTGTTGTTGTTTATTTGACGTTGTTGATGTTATTTGAAGTTGTGGTTGTTGTATTTGTTGTTGTTATTGTTTATTTCACGTTGATGTTGTTGTTTATTTGACGTTGTTATTGTTGTTGTTGTTGTTGTTGTTGTTGTTTATTTGACGTTGTTGTTGTTGACGTTGTTGTTGTTGTTGTTTATTTGACGTTGTTAATGTTGTTGACATTGTTGTTGTTGTTTTTGTTGTTTATTTGATGTTGTTGTTGTTGTTGTTATTGTTGTTGTTTATTTGACGTTGTTATTATTGTTGATGTTGTTGTTGTTGTTTATTTGATGTTGTTCTTGTTGTTGTTGACATAAGTGTTATTGTTTATTTGACGTTGTTGTTGTTGTTGACGTTGTTGTTTATTTGACGTTGTTGTTGTTGTTGTTGTATATTTGACTTTGTTGTTGTTGTTGTTGACGTTGTTGTTGTTGTTGTTTATTGGACGTTATTGTTGTTGTTGTTATTTGACATTGTTGTTGTTGTTGACGGTGTTGTTGTTGTTGTTTATTTGACATTGTTGTTGTTGTTGTTATTTATTTCACGTCGTTGTTGTTGTTGTTTATTTGACGTTGTTGTTGTTGTTGTTTATTTGACGTTGTTGTTTATTTGACGTTGTTGTTGTTATTGTTTTTGTTGTTGTATTTGTTGTTGTTGTTGTTGTTTATTTAACGTTGTTGTTGTTGTTTATTTGACGTTATTGTTGTTGTTTATTTGACGTTGTTATTGTTGTTGTTGTTGTTGTTGTTTATTTGACGTTGTTGTTGTTGTTGATGTTGGTGTTGTTATTGTTTATTTGACGTTGTTGTTGTTGTTGTTGTTGTTTATTTGACGTTGTTGTTGTTGTTGTTTATTTGACGTTGTTGTTGTTGTTTATTTGACGTTGTTGTTGTTGTTTATTTGACGTTGTTGATGTTGTTGTTGTTGTTTATTTGATATTGTTGTTGTTGTTGTTGTTGACGTTTTTGTTGTTGTTTATTTGACGTTGTTGCTGTTGTTGTTTATTTGATGTTGTTTTAGTTGTTGTTGTTTATCTGACGTTGTTGTTGTTGTTTATTTGATGTTGTTTTAGTTGTTGTTGTTTATTTGACGTTTTTGTTGTTTTTTATTTGACGTTGTTGTTATTGACATTGTTGTTGTTGTTGTTTATTTGACGTTGTTGTTGTTGTTGTTATTTATTTGACGTAGTTGTTGTTATTGACGTTGTTGTTGTTGTTTATTTGACGTTTTTGTTGTTATTGATGTTGTTGTTGTTGTTGTTTTTTATTTGACGTTGTTGTTTTTTATTATACGTTTTTGTTGTTGTTGTTGTTTATTTGATGTTGTTGTTGTTGACATTGTTGTTGTTGTTGTTTATTTGACGTTGTTGTTGTTGTTGTTGTTTATTGACATTGTTGTTGTTGTTGTTGTTTATTTGACGTTTTTGTTGTTGTTGATGTTGTTGTTGTTGTTTTTTATTTGACGTTGTTGTTGTTGTTTTTTATTTGACGTTGTTGTTGTTGTTGTTTACTTGACGTTGTTGTTGTTGTTGACAGTGTTCTTTTTGTTGTTTATTTGATGATGTTGTTGTTGTTGTTGTTATTGTTGTTTATTTGACGTTGTTATTGTTGTTGACGTTGTTGTTGTTGTTTATTTGATGCTGTTGTTGTTGTTGTTGACATAGTTGTTGTTGTTTATTTGACGTTGTTGTTGTTGTTGACGTTGTTGTTTATTTGACGTTGTTGTTGTTGTTTATTTGACGTTGTTGTTGTTGTTGTTGACGTTGTTGTAGTTGTTGTTTATTGGACGTTGTTGTTGTTGTTTATTTGACATTGTTGTTGTTGTTGACGATGTTGTTGTTGTTGTTGTTGTTTATTTGACATTGTTGTTGTTGTTGTTATTTATTTGACGTTGTTGTTGTTGTTGTTTATTTGACATTATTGTTGTTGTTGTTGTTGTGTATTTGACGTTGTTGTTGTTGTTTATTTGACGTTGTTGATGTTATTTGAAGTTGTGGTTGTTGTATTTGTTGTTGTTATTGTTTATTTCACGTTGATGTTGTTGTTTATTTGACGTTGTTATTGTTGTTGTTGTTGTTGTTGTTGTTGTTTATTTGACGTTGTTGTTGTTGACGTTGTTGTTGTTGTTGTTTATTTGACGTTGTTAATGTTGTTGACATTGTTGTTGTTGTTTTTGTTGTTTATTTGATGTTGTTGTTGTTGTTGTTATTGTTGTTTATTTGACGTTGTTATTGTTGTTGACGTTGTTGTTGTTGTTGTTTATTTGATGTTTTTGTTGTTGTTGACATAGTTGTTGTTGTTTATTTCACGGTGTTGTTGTTGTTGACGTTGTTGTTTATTTGACGTTGTTGTTGTTGTTTATTTGACTTTGTTGTTGTTGTTGTTGTTTATCGGACGTTGTTGTTGTTGTTGTTGTTATTTGACATTGTTGTTGTTGTTGACGGTGTTGTTGTTGTTTATTTGACATTGTTGTTGTTGTTGTTATTTATTTGACGTCGTTGTTGTTGTTGTTTATTTGACGTTGTTGTTGTTGTTTATTTGACGTTGTTGTTTATTTGACGTTGTTGTTGTTGTTTATTTGACGTTGTTGTTGTTGTTGTTTATTTGACGTTGTTGTTGTTGTTTATTTGACATTGTTGTTGTTATTTGACGTTGTTGTTGTTGTTGTTGTATTTGTTGTTGTTGTTGTTGTTTATTTAACGTTATTGTTGTTGTTTATTTGACGTTGTTAATGTTGTTGTTGTTGTTATTGTTTATTTAACGTTGTTGTTGTTATTGTTTATTTGACGTTATTGTTGTTTATTTGACGTTGTTATTGTTGTTGTTGTTGTTGTTGTTTATTTGACATTGTTGTTGTTGTTGTTGATGTTGTTGTTGTTGTTGTTTATTTGACGTTGTTAATGTTGTTGACATTGTTGTTGTTGTTTTTGTTGTTTATTTGACGTTGTTGTTGTTTTTGTTGTTGTTATTGTTGGTGTTGTTGTTGTTTATTTGACGTTGTGGTTGTTGTTTATTTGACGGTGTTGTTGTTGTTGTTTATTTGACGTTGTTAATGTTGTTGACATTGTTGTTGTTTTTTTTGTTGTTTATTTGACGTTGTTGTTGTTTTTGTTGTTGTTATTGTTGGTGTTGTTGTTGTTTATTTGACGTTGTGGTTGTTGTTTATTTGACGGTGTTGTTGTTGTTGTTTATTTGACGTTGTTGTTGTTGTTAATTTGAGGTTGTTATTGTTGTTGTTTATTTGACGTTGTTGTTGTTGTTTATTTGACATTGTTGTTGTTGTTGTTGACGTTGTTGTTGTTGTTGTTGTTTATTTGACGTTGTTGTTGTTGTTGTTTATTTGATGTTGTTTTAGTTGTTGTTGTTTATTTGACGTTGTTGTTGTTGTTGTTGTTTATTTTATGTTGTTTTAGTTGTTGTTGTTTATTTGACGTTTTTCTTGATTTTTATTTGACGTTGTTGTTATTGACATTGTTGTTGTTGTTGTTTATTTGACGTTGTTGTTGTTGTTGTTTATTTGACGTAGTTGTTGTTATTGACGTTGTTGTTGTTGTTTATTTGACGTTTTTGTTGTTGTTGATGTTGTTGTTGTTGTTGTTTTTTATTTGACGTTGTTGTTTTTTATTTGACGTTGTTGTTGTTGTTGTTGTTTATTTGATGTTGTTGTTGTCATTTATTTGACGTTGTTGTTGTTGTTGTTTATTTGACGTAGTTGTTGTTATTGACGTTGTTGTTGTTGTTTATTTGACGTTTTTGTTGTTGTTGATGTTTTTGTTGTTTTTTATTTGACGTTGTTGTTGTTGTTTATTTGACGTTGTTGTCATTATTGACGTTGTTGTTGTTGTTGTTGTTTATTTGACGTTTTTGTTGTTGTTGTAATTGTTATTGTTGTTATTGTTGTTGCTTATTTGACGTTGTTGTTATTATTGTTGTTTATTTGACCTTGTTGTTGTTGTTATTCATTTGACGTTGTTGTTGTTGTTTATTTGACGTTATTGTTGTTGTTGTCGTTGTTTTTGTTGTTTATTTGACGTTGTTGTTGTTATTTATTTGACGTTGTTGTTGTTTTTGTTGTTGTTTATTTGACGTTCTTGTTAACATTGTTGTTGTTGTTGTTTATTTGACGTTGTTGTTGTTGTTGTTGTTGTTTATTTGACTTTGTTGTTGTTGTATATGTTGTTGTTGTTGTTGTTTATTTGATGTTGTTATTGCTGTTGTTGACATAGTTGTTGTTGTTTATTTGACGTTGTTGTTAATGTTTCCGTTGTTGTTTATTTGACGTTGTTGTTGTTATTTATTTGACGTTGTTGTTGTTGTTGTTGACGTTGTTGTTGGTGTTGTTTATTGGACGTTGTTGTTGTTATTTATTTGACATTGTTGTTGTTGTTGACGTTGTTGTTGTTGTTGTTGTTTATTTGATATTGTTGTTGTTGTTGTTATTTATTTGACGTTGTTGTTGTTGTTGTTGTTTATTTGACTTTGTTGTTGTTGTTGTTGTTTATTGGACGTTGTTGTTGTTGTTGTTATTTGACATTGTTGTTGTTGTTGACGGTGTTGTTGTTGTTGTTTATTTGACATTGTTGTTGTTGTTGTTATTTAGTTGACGTCGTTGTTGTTGTTGTTATTTATTTGACGTCGTTGTTGTTGTTGTTTATTTGACGTTGTTGTTGTTGTTTATTTGACGTTGTTGTTGTTATTGTTTTTGTTGTTGTATTTGTTGTTGTTATTGTTGTTTATTTAACGTTGTTGTTGTTTATTTGACGTTATTGTTGTTGTTTATTTGACGTTGTTATTGTTGTTGTTGTTGTTGTTGTTTATTTGACGTTGTTGTTGTTGTTGATGTTGGTGTTGTTGTTGTTTATTTGACGTTGTTGTTGTTGTTGTTTATTTGACGTTGTTGTTGTTGTTTATTTGACGTTGTTGTTGTTGTTAATTTGACGTTGTTGTTGTTGTTTATTTGACGTTGTTGTTGTTGTTGTTGTTGTTTATTTGATATTGTTGTTGTTGTTGTTGTTGACGTTTTTGTTGTTGTTTATTTGACGTTGTTGTTGTTGTTGTTTATTTGATGTTGTTTTAGATGTTGTTGTTTATCTGACGTTGTTGTTGTTGTTTATTTGATGTTGTTTTAGTTGTTATTGTTTATTTGACATTTTTGTTGTTTTTTATTTGACGTTGTTGTTATTGACATTGTTGTTGTTGTTGTTTATTTGACGTTGTTGTTGTTGTTGTTATTTATTTGACGTAGTTGTTGTTATTGACGTTGTTGTTGTTGTTTATTTGACGTTTTTGTTGTTATTGATGTTGTTGTTGTTGTTTTTTATTTAACGTTGTTGTTTTTTATTATACGTTGTTGTTGTTGTTGTTTATTTGATGTTGTTGTTGTTGACATTGTTGTTGTTGTCGTTTATTTGACGTTGTTGTTGTTGTTGTTTATTTGACGTAGTTGTTGTTATTGACGTTGTTGTTGTTGTTGTTTATTTGACGTTTTTGTTGTTGTTGATGTTGTTGTTGTCTTTTATTTGACGTTGTTGTTGTTGTTGTTGTTTATTTGACATTGTTGTCGTTATTGACGTTGTTGTTGTTGTTGTTGTTTATTTGACGTTTTTGTTGTTCTTTTTGTTGTTTATTTGACGTTGTTGTCGTTATTGACGTTGTTGTTGTTGTTGCTTATTTGACGTTGTTGTTATTATTGTTGTTTATTTGACCTTGTTGTTGTTGTTATTCATTTGACGTTGTTGTTGTTGTTTATTTGACGTTATTGTTGTTGTTGTTGTTGTTGTTCTTTATTTGACGTTCTTGTTGTCGTTATTTTTGTTGTTTATTTGACGTTGTTGTTCTTATTTATTTGACGTTGTTGTTGTTGTTGTTGTTTATTTGACGTTGTTGTTAACATTGTTGTTGTTGTTGTTTATTTGACGTTGTTGTTGTTGTTGTTGTTTATTTGACTTTGTTGTTGTTGTTGACGTTGTTGTTGTTGTTGTTTATTTGACGTTGTTGTTGTTGTTTATTTGATGTTGTTTATTTGACGTTGTTGTTGTTGTTGTTGTTTATTTTATGTTGTTTTAGTTGTTGTTGTTTATTTGACGTTTTTCTTGATTTTTATTTGACGTTGTTGTTATTGACATTGTTGTTGTTGTTGTTTATTTGACGTTGTTGTTGTTGTTGTTTATTTGACGTAGTTGTTGTTATTGACGTTGTTGTTGTTGTTTATTTGACGTTTTTGTTGTTGTTGATGTTGTTGTTGTTGTTGTTTTTTATTTGACGTTGTTGTTTTTTATTTGACGTTGTTGTTGTTGTTGTTGTTTATTTGATGTTGTTGTTGTCATTTATTTGACGTTGTTGTTGTTGTTGTTTATTTGACGTAGTTGTTGTTATTGACGTTGTTGTTGTTGTTTATTTGACGTTTTTGTTGTTGTTGATGTTTTTGTTGTTTTTTATTTGACGTTGTTGTTGTTGTTTATTTGACGTTGTTGTCATTATTGACGTTGTTGTTGTTGTTGTTGTTTATTTGACGTTTTTGTTGTTGTTGTAATTGTTATTGTTGTTATTGTTGTTGCTTATTTGACGTTGTTGTTATTATTGTTGTTTATTTGACCTTGTTGTTGTTGTTATTCATTTGACGTTGTTGTTGTTGTTTATTTGACGTTATTGTTGTTGTTGTCGTTGTTTTTGTTGTTTATTTGACGTTGTTGTTGTTATTTATTTGACGTTGTTGTTGTTTTTGTTGTTGTTTATTTGACGTTCTTGTTAACATTGTTGTTGTTGTTGTTTATTTGACGTTGTTGTTGTTGTTGTTGTTGTTTATTTGACTTTGTTGTTGTTGTATATGTTGTTGTTGTTGTTGTTTATTTGATGTTGTTATTGCTGTTGTTGACATAGTTGTTGTTGTTTATTTGACGTTGTTGTTAATGTTTCCGTTGTTGTTTATTTGACGTTGTTGTTGTTATTTATTTGACGTTGTTGTTGTTGTTGTTGACGTTGTTGTTGGTGTTGTTTATTGGACGTTGTTGTTGTTATTTATTTGACATTGTTGTTGTTGTTGACGGTGTTGTTGTTGTTGTTGTTTATTTGATATTGTTGTTGTTGTTGTTATTTATTTGACGTTGTTGTTGTTGTTGTTGTTTATTTGACTTTGTTGTTGTTGTTGTTGTTTATTGGACGTTGTTGTTGTTGTTGTTATTTGACATTGTTGTTGTTGTTGACGGTGTTGTTGTTGTTGTTTATTTGACATTGTTGTTGTTGTTGTTATTTAGTTGACGTCGTTGTTGTTGTTGTTATTTATTTGACGTCGTTGTTGTTGTTGTTTATTTGACGTTGTTGTTGTTGTTTATTTGACGTTGTTGTTGTTATTGTTTTTGTTGTTGTATTTGTTGTTGTTATTGTTGTTTATTTAACGTTGTTGTTGTTTATTTGACGTTATTGTTGTTGTTTATTTGACGTTGTTATTGTTGTTGTTGTTGTTGTTGTTTATTTGACGTTGTTGTTGTTGTTGATGTTGGTGTTGTTGTTGTTTATTTGACGTTGTTGTTGTTGTTGTTTATTTGACGTTGTTGTTGTTGTTTATTTGACGTTGTTGTTGTTGTTGTTAATTTGACGTTGTTGTTGTTGTTTATTTGACGTTGTTGTTGTTGTTGTTGTTTATTTGATATTGTTTTTGTTGTTGTTGTTGACGTTTTTGTTGTTGTTTATTTGACGTTGTTGTTGTTGTTGTTTATTTGATGTTGTTTTAGATGTTGTTGTTTATCTGACGTTGTTGTTGTTGTTTATTTGATGTTGTTTTAGTTGTTGTTGTTTATTTGACATTTTTGTTGTTTTTTATTTGACGTTGTTGTTATTGACATTGTTGTTGTTGTTGTTTATTTGACGTTGTTGTTGTTGTATTTATTTATTTGACGTAGTTGTTGTTATTGACGTTGTTGTTGTTGTTTATTTGACGTTTTTGTTGTTATTGATGTTGTTGTTGTTGTTTTTTATTTAACGTTGTTGTTTTTTATTATACGTTGTTGTTGTTGTTGTTTATTTGATGTTGTTGTTGTTGACATTGTTGTTGTTGTCGTTTATTTGACGTTGTTGTTGTTGTTGTTTATTTGACGTAGTTGTTGTTATTGACGTTGTTGTTGTTGTTGTTTATTTGACGTTTTTGTTGTTGTTGATGTTGTTGTTGTCTTTTATTTGACGTTGTTGTTGTTGTTGTTGTTTATTTGACATTGTTGTCGTTATTGACGTTGTTGTTGTTGTTGTTGTTTATTTGACGTTTTTGTTGTTCTTTTTGTTGTTTATTTGACGTTGTTGTCGTTATTGACGTTGTTGTTGTTGTTGCTTATTTGACGTTGTTGTTATTATTGTTGTTTATTTGACCTTGTTGTTGTTGTTATTCATTTGACGTTGTTGTTGTTGTTTATTTGACGTTATTGTTGTTGTTGTTGTTGTTGTTCTTTATTTGACGTTCTTGTTGTCGTTATTTTTGTTGTTTATTTGACGTTGTTGTTCTTATTTATTTGACGTTGTTGTTGTTGTTGTTGTTTATTTGACGTTGTTGTTAACATTGTTGTTGTTGTTGTTTATTTGACGTTGTTGTTGTTGTTGTTGTTTATTTGACTTTGTTGTTGTTGTTGACGTTGTTGTTGTTGTTGTTTATTTGACGTTGTTGTTGTTGTTGTTTATTTGATGTTGTTTATTTGACGTTGTTGTTGTTGTTGTTGTTTATTTTATGTTGTTTTAGTTGTTGTTGTTTATTTGACGTTTTTCTTGATTTTTATTTGACGTTGTTGTTATTGACATTGTTGTTGTTGTTGTTTATTTGACGTTGTTGTTGTTGTTGTTTATTTGACGTAGTTGTTGTTATTGACGTTGTTGTTGTTGTTTATTTGACGTTTTTGTTGTTGTTGATGTTGTTGTTGTTGTTGTTTTTTATTTGACGTTGTTGTTTTTTATTTGACGTTGTTGTTGTTGTTGTTGTTTATTTGATGTTGTTGTTGTCATTTATTTGACGTTGTTGTTGTTGTTGTTTATTTGACGTAGTTGTTGTTATTGACGTTGTTGTTGTTGTTTATTTGACGTTTTTGTTGTTGTTGATGTTTTTGTTGTTTTTTATTTGACGTTGTTGTTGTTGTTTATTTGACGTTGTTGTCATTATTGACGTTGTTGTTGTTGTTGTTGTTTATTTGACGTTTTTGTTGTTGTTGTAATTGTTATTGTTGTTATTGTTGTTGCTTATTTGACGTTGTTGTTATTATTGTTGTTTATTTGACCTTGTTGTTGTTGTTATTCATTTGACGTTGTTGTTGTTGTTTATTTGACGTTATTGTTGTTGTTGTCGTTGTTTTTGTTGTTTATTTGACGTTGTTGTTGTTATTTATTTGACGTTGTTGTTGTTTTTGTTGTTGTTTATTTGACGTTCTTGTTAACATTGTTGTTGTTGTTGTTTATTTGACGTTGTTGTTGTTGTTGTTGTTGTTTATTTGACTTTGTTGTTGTTGTATATGTTGTTGTTGTTGTTGTTTATTTGATGTTGTTATTGCTGTTGTTGACATAGTTGTTGTTGTTTATTTGACGTTGTTGTTAATGTTTCCGTTGTTGTTTATTTGACGTTGTTGTTGTTATTTATTTGACGTTGTTGTTGTTGTTGTTGTTGTTGACGTTGTTGTTGGTGTTGTTTATTGGACGTTGTTGTTGTTATTTATTTGACATTGTTGTTGTTGTTGACGGTGTTGTTGTTGTTGTTGTTTATTTGATATTGTTGTTGTTGTTGTTATTTATTTGACGTTGTTGTTGTTGTTGTTGTTTATTTGACTTTGTTGTTGTTGTTGTTGTTTATTGGACGTTGTTGTTGTTGTTGTTATTTGACATTGTTGTTGTTGTTGACGGTGTTGTTGTTGTTGTTTATTTGACATTGTTGTTGTTGTTGTTATTTAGTTGACGTCGTTGTTGTTGTTGTTATTTATTTGACGTCGTTGTTGTTGTTGTTTATTTGACGTTGTTGTTGTTGTTTATTTGACGTTGTTGTTGTTATTGTTTTTGTTGTTGTATTTGTTGTTGTTATTGTTGTTTATTTAACGTTGTTGTTGTTTATTTGACGTTATTGTTGTTGTTTATTTGACGTTGTTATTGTTGTTGTTGTTGTTGTTGTTTATTTGACGTTGTTGTTGTTGTTGATGTTGGTGTTGTTGTTGTTTATTTGACGTTGTTGTTGTTGTTGTTTATTTGACGTTGTTGTTGTTGTTTATTTGACGTTGTTGTTGTTGTTGTTAATTTGACGTTGTTGTTGTTGTTTATTTGACGTTGTTGTTGTTGTTGTTGTTTATTTGATATTGTTTTTGTTGTTGTTGTTGACGTTTTTGTTGTTGTTTATTTGACGTTGTTGTTGTTGTTGTTTATTTGATGTTGTTTTAGATGTTGTTGTTTATCTGACGTTGTTGTTGTTGTTTATTTGATGTTGTTTTAGTTGTTGTTGTTTATTTGACATTTTTGTTGTTTTTTATTTGACGTTGTTGTTATTGACATTGTTGTTGTTGTTGTTTATTTGACGTTGTTGTTGTTGTATTTATTTATTTGACGTAGTTGTTGTTATTGACGTTGTTGTTGTTGTTTATTTGACGTTTTTGTTGTTATTGATGTTGTTGTTGTTGTTTTTTATTTAACGTTGTTGTTTTTTATTATACGTTGTTGTTGTTGTTGTTTATTTGATGTTGTTGTTGTTGACATTGTTGTTGTTGTCGTTTATTTGACGTTGTTGTTGTTGTTGTTTATTTGACGTAGTTGTTGTTATTGACGTTGTTGTTGTTGTTGTTTATTTGACGTTTTTGTTGTTGTTGATGTTGTTGTTGTTTTTTATTTGACGTTGTTGTTGTTGTTGTTGTTTATTTGACATTGTTGTCGTTATTGACGTTGTTGTTGTTGTTGTTGTTTATTTGACGTTTTTGTTGTTCTTTTTGTTGTTTATTTGACGTTGTTGTCGTTATTGACGTTGTTGTTGTTGTTGCTTATTTGACGTTGTTGTTATTATTGTTGTTTATTTGACCTTGTTGTTGTTGTTATTCATTTGACGTTGTTGTTGTTGTTTATTTGACGTTATTGTTGTTGTTGTTGTTGTTGTTCTTTATTTGACGTTGTTGTTGTCGTTATTTTTGTTGTTTATTTGACGTTGTTGTTCTTATTTATTTGACGTTGTTGTTGTTGTTGTTGTTGTTTATTTGACGTTGTTGTTAACATTGTTGTTGTTGTTGTTTATTTGACGTTGTTGTTGTTGTTGTTGTTTATTTGACTTTGTTGTTGTTGTTGACGTTGTTGTTGTTGTTGTTTATTTGATGTTGTTATTGTTGTTGTTGACATAGTTGTTGTTGTTTATTGGATGTTGTTGTTGTTGTTTCTGTTGTTATTTATTTGACGTTGTTGTTGTTATTTATTTGATGTTGTTGTTGTTGTTGTTGACGTTGTTGTTGTTGTTTATTGGACGTTGTTGTTTTTATTTATTTGACATTGTTGTTGTTGTTGACGGTGTAATTGTTGTTGTTGTTTATTTGACATTGTTGTTGTTGTTGTTATTTATTTGACGTTGTTGTTTATTTGACAGTATTTTTGTTGTTGTTGTTGTTTATTTGACGTTGTTGTTTTTTTGACGTTGTTGTTGTTTATTTGACGTTGTTGTTGTTATTTGAAGTTGTTGTTGTTGTTGTATTTGTTGTTGTATTTGTTGTTGTTGTTGTTGTTGATTACTTAACATTGTTGTTGTTGTTTATTTGACGTTGTTGTTGTTGTTTATTTGACATTGTTATTGTTGTTTATTTGGCGTTGTTGTTGTTGTTGACAGTGTTGTTGTTGTTGTTTATTTGACGTTGTTAATGTTGTTGACATTGTTGTTGTTGTTTTTGTTGTTTATTTGATGTTGTTGTTGTTGTTGTTATTGTTGTTTATTTGACGTTGTTATTATTGTTGATGTTGTTGTTGTTGTTTATTTGATGTTGTTCTTGTTGTTGTTGACATAAGTGTTGTTGTTTATTTGATGTTGTTGTTGTTGTTGACGTTGTTGTTTATTTGACGTTGTTGTTGTTGTTGTATATTTGACTTTGTTGTTGTTGTTGTTGACGTTGTTGTTGTTGTTGTTTATTGGACGTTATTGTTGTTGTTGTTATTTGACATTGTTGGTTTTGTTGACGGTGTTGTTGTTGTTGTTTATTTGACATTGTTGTTGTTGTTGTTATTTATTTCACGTCGTTGTTGTTGTTGTTTATTTGACGTTGTTGTTGTTGTTGTTTATTTGACGTTGTTGTTTATTTGACGTTGTTGTTGTTATTGTTTTTGTTGTTGTATTTGTTGTTGTTGTTGTTGTTTATTTAACGTTGTTGTTGTTGTTTATTTGACGTTATTGTTGTTGTTTATTTGACGTTGTTATTGTTGTTGTTGTTGTTGTTGTTTATTTGACGTTGTTGTTGTTGTTGATGTTGTTGTTGTTGTTGATGTTGTTGTTGTTGTTGTTTATTTGACGTTGTTGTTGTTGTTGTTGTTTATTTGACGTTGTTGTTGTTGTTGTTTATTTGACGTTGTTGTTGTTGTTAATTTGACGTTGTTGTTGTTGTTTATTTGACGTTGTTGTTGTTGTTGTTGTTGTTGTTTATTTGATATTGTTGTTGTTGTTGTTGACGTTTTTGTTGTTGTTTATTTGACGTTGTTGTTGTTGTTGTTTATTTGATGTTGTTTTAGTTGTTGTTGTTTATCTGACGTTGTTGTTGTTGTTGTTGTTTATTTGATGTTGTTTTAGTTGTTGTTGTTTATTTGACGTTTTTGTTGTTTTTTATTTGACGTTGTTGTTATTGACATTGTTGTTGTTGTTGTTTATTTGACGTTGTTGTTGTTGTTGTTATTTATTTGACGTAGTTGTTGTTATTGACGTTGTTGTTGTTGTTTATTTGACGTTTTTGTTGTTATTGATGTTGTTGTTGTTGTTTTTTATTTGACGTTGTTGTTTTTTATTATACGTTGTTGTTGTTGTTGTTTATTTGATGTTGTTGTTGTTGACATTGTTGTTGTTGTTGTTTATTTGACGTTGTTGTTGTTGTTGTTTATTGACATTGTTGTTGTTGTTGTTGTTGTTTATTTGACGTTTTTGTTGTTGTTGATGTTGTTGTTGTTGTTTTTTATTTCACGTTGTTGTTGTTGTTTTTTATTTGACGTTGTTGTTGTTGTTGTTTACTTGACGTTGTTGTTGTTGTTGACAGTGTTGTTTTTGTTGTTTATTTGATGATGTTGTTGTTGTTGTTGTTATTGTTGTTTATTTGACGTTGTTATTGTTGTTGACGTTGTTGTTGTTTATTTGATGCTGTTGTTGTTGTTGTTGACATAGTTGTTGTTGTTTATTTGACGTTGTTGTTGTTGTTGACGTTGTTGTTTATTTGACGTTGTTGTTGTTGTTTATTTGACGTTGTTGTTGTTGTTGTTGACGTTGTTGTTGTTGTTGTTTATTGGACGTTGTTGTTGTTGTTGTTTATTTGACATTGTTGTTGTTGTTGACGATGTTGTTGTTGTTGTTGTTGTTTATTTGACATTGTTGTTGTTGTTGTTATTTATTTGACGTTGTTGTTGTTGTTGTTTATTTGACATTATTGTTGTTGTTGTTGTGTATTTGACGTTGTTGTTGTTGTTTATTTGACGTTGTTGATGTTATTTGAAGTTGTTGTTGTTGTATTTGTTGTTGTTATTGTTTATTTCACGTTGATGTTGTTGTTTATTTGACGTTGTTATTGTTGTTGTTGTTGTTGTTGTTGTTGTTTATTTGACGTTGTTGTTGTTGACGTTGTTGTTGTTGTTGTTGTTGTTTATTTGACGTTGTTAATGTTGTTGACATTGTTGTTGTTGTTTTTGTTGTTTATTTGATGTTGTTGTTGTTGTTGTTATTGTTGTTTATTTGACGTTGTTATTGTTGTTGACGTTGTTGTTGTTGTTGTTTATTTGATGTTTTTGTTGTTGTTGACATAGTTGTTGTTGTTTATTTCACGGTGTTGTTGTTGTTGACGTTGTTGTTGTTGTTTATTTGACTTTGTTGTTGTTGTTGTTGTTTATCGGACGTTGTGGTTGTTGTTGTTATTTGACATTGTTGTTGTTGTTGACGGTGTTGTTGTTGTTGTTTATTTGACATTGTTGTTGTTGTTATTTATTTGACGTCGTTGTTGTTGTTGTTTATTTGACGTTGTTGTTGTTGTTTATTTGACGTTGTTGTTTATTTGACGTTGTTGTTGTTGTTTATTTGACGTTGTTGTTGTTGTTGTTTATTTGACGTTGTTGTTGTTGTTTATTTGACATTGTTGTTGTTATTTGACGTTGTTGTTGTTGTTGTTGTATTTGTTGTTGTTGTTGTTGTTTATTTAACGTTATTGTTGTTGTTTATTTGACGTTGTTAATGTTGTTGTTGTTGTTGTTGTTTATTTAACGTTGTTGTTGTTATTGTTTATTTGACGTTATTGTTGTTTATTTGACGTTGTTGTTGTTGTTGTTGTTGTTGTTGTTTATTTAACATTGTTGTTGTTGTTGTTGATGTTGTTGTTGTTGTTGTTTATTTGACGTTGTTGTTGTTGTTGTTGTTTATTTGACGTTGTTAATGTTGTTGACATTGTTGTTGTTTATTTGACGTTGTTGTTGTTGTTGTTTATTTGACGTTGTTAATGTTGTTGACATTGTTGTTGTTGTTTTTGTTGTTTATTTGACGTTGTTGTTGTTTTTGTTGTTGTTATTGTTGGTGTTGTTGTTGTTTATTTGACGTTGTGGTTGTTGTTTATTTGACGGTGTTGTTGTTGTTGTTTATTTGACGTTGTTAATGTTGTTGACATTGTTGTTGTTGTTTTTGTTGTTTATTTAACGTTGTTGTTGTTTTTGTTGTTGTTATTGTTGGTGTTGTTGTTGTTTATTTGACGTTGTGGTTGTTGTTTATTTGACGGTGTTGTTGTTGTTGTTTATTTGACGTTGTTGTTGTTGTTAATTTGACGTTGTTATTGTTGTTGTTTATTTGACGTTGTTGTTGTTGTTTATTTGACATTGTTGTTGTTGTTGTTGACGTTGTGGTTGTTGTTGTTTATTTGACGTTGTTGTTGTTGTTGTTTATTTGATGTTGTTTTAGTTGTTGTTGTTTATTTGACGTTGTTGTTGTTGTTGTTGTTTATTTTATGTTGTTTTAGTTGTTGTTGTTTATTTGACGTTTTTCTTGATTTTTATTTGACGTTGTTGTTATTGACATTGTTGTTGTTGTTTATTTGACGTTGTTGTTGTTGTTGTTGTTTATTTGACGTAGTTGTTGTTATTGACGTTGTTGTTGTTGTTTATTTGACGTTTTTGTTGTTGTTGATGTTGTTGTTGTTGTTGTTTTTTATTTGACGTTGTTGTTTTTTATTTGACGTTGTTGTTGTTGTTGTTGTTTATTTGATGTTGTTGTTGTCATTTATTTGACGTTGTTGTTGTTGTTGTTTATTTGACGTTATTGTTGTTATTGACGTTGTTGTTGTTGTTGTTTATTTGACGTTTTTGTTGTTGTTGATGTTTTTGTTGTTTTTTATTTGACGTTGTTGTTGTTGTTTATTTGACGTTGTTGTCATTATTGACGTTGTTGTTGTTGTTTATTTAACGTTTTTGTTGTTGTTGTAATTGTTATTGTTGTTATTGTTGTTGCTTATTTGACGTTGTTGTTATTATTGTTGTTTATTTGACCTTGTTGTAGTTGTTATTCATTTGACGTTGTTGTTGTTGTTTATTTGACGTTATTGTTGTTGTTGTCGTTGTTTTTGTTGTTTATTTGACGTTGTTGTTGTTATTTATTTGACGTTGTTGTTGTTTTTGTTGTTGTTTATTTGACGTTCTTGTTAACATTGTTGTTGTTGTTGTTTATTTGACGTTGTTGTTGTTGTTGTTTATTTGACTTTAATGTTGTTGTATATGTTGTTGTTGTTGTTGTTTATTTGATGTTGTTATTGCTGTTGTTGACATAGTTGTTGTTGTTTATTTGACGTTGTTGTTAATGTTTCCGTTGTTGTTTATTTGACGTTGTTGTTGTTATTTATTTGACGTTGTTGTTGTTGTTGTGGTTGTTGTTGTTGACGTTGTTGTTGGTGTTGTTTATTGGACGTTGTTGTTGTTATTTATTTGACATTGTTGTTGTTGTTGACGATGTTGTTGTTGTTGTTGTTTATTTGATATTGTTGTTGTTGTTGTTATTTATTTGACGTTGTTGTTGTTGTTGTTGTTTATTTGACTTTGTTGTTGTTGTTGTTGTTTATTGGACGTTGTTGTTGTTGTTGTTATTTGACGTTGTTGTTGTTGTTGACGGTGTTGTTGTTGTTGTTTATTTGACATTGTTGTTGTTGTTGTTATTTATTTGACGTCGTTGTTGTTGTTGTTTATTTGACGTTGTTGTTGTTGTTGTTTATTTGACGTTGTTGTTTATTTGACGTTGTTGTTGTTGTTGTATTTGTTGTTGTTGTTGTTGTTTATTTAACGTTGTTGTTGTTGTTTATTTGACGTTATTGTTGTTGTTTATTTGACGTTGTTATTGTTGTTGTTGTTGTTGTTGTTGTTGTTGTTTATTTGACGTTGTTGTTGTTGTTGATGTTGGTGTTGTTGTTGTTTATTTGACGTTGTTGTTGTTGTTGTTTATTTGACGTTGTTGTTGTTGTTTATTTGACGTTGTTGTTGTTGTTGTTAATTTGACGTTGTTGTTGTTGTTTATTTGACGTTGTTGTTGTTGTTGTTGTTTATTTGATATTGTTGTTGTTGTTGTTGTTGACGTTTTTGTTGTTGTTTATTTGACGTTGTTGTTGTTGTTGTTTATTTGATGTTGTTTTAGTTGTTGTTGTTTATCTGACGTTGTTGTTGTTGTTTATTTGATGTTGTTTTAGTTGTTGTTGTTTATTTGACATTTTTGTTGTTTTTTATTTGACGTTGTTGTTATTGACATTGTTGTTGTTGTTGTTTATTTGACGTTGTTGTTGTTGTTGTTATTTATTTGACGTAGTTGTTGTTATTGACGTTGTTGTTGTTGTTTATTTGACGTTTTTGTTGTTATTGATGTTGTTGTTGTTGTTTTTTATTTGACGTTGTTGTTTTTTATTATACGTTGTTGTTGTTGTTGTTGTTTATTTGATGTTGTTGTTGTTGACATTGTTGTTGTTGT
>OX451735.1:1335247700-1335287700 GCA_948472305.1 Vicia faba | reverse complement strand
GTATTTGTTGTTGTTGTTGTTGTTGTTGTTGTTTATTTGACGTTGTTGTTGTTTATTTGACGTTGTTGTTGTTGTTTATTTGACATTGTTATTGTTGTTGTTGTTGTTTATTTGGCGTTGTTGTTGTTGACAGTGTTATTGTTGTTGTTTATTTGACGTTGTTAATGTTGTTGACATTGTTGTTGTTGTTTTTGTTGTTTATTTGATGTTGTTGTTGTTGTGGTTATTGTTGTTTATTTGACGTTGTTATTGTTGTTGACGTTGTTGTTGTTGTTTATTTGATGTTGTTGTTGTTGTTGTTGTTGTTGACATAGTTGTTGTTGTTTATTCGACGTTGTTGTTATTGTTGACATTGTTGTTTATTTGACGTTGTTGTTGTTGTTGTTTATTTGACTTTGTTGTTGTTGTTGACGTTGTTTTTGTTGTTGTTTATTGGACGTTGTTGTTGTTGTTGTTATTTGACATTGTTGTTGTTGTTGACTGTGTTATTGTTGTTGTTTATTTGACATTGTTGTTGTCGTTGTTATTTATTTGACGTCGTTGTTGTTGTTGTTTATTTGACGTTGTTGTTGTTGTTGTTTATTTGACGTTGTTATTTATTTGACGTTGTTGTTGTTATTTGACGTTGTTGTTGTTGTTGTTGTTGTTGTATTTGTTGTTGTTGTTGTATTTGTTGTTGTTGTTGTTGTTGTTGTTGTTTATTTAACGTTGTTGTTGTTGTTGTTTATTTGACGTTATTGTTGTTATTTATTTGACGTTGTTATTGTTGTTGTTGTTGTTGTTGTTGTTTATTTGACGTTGTTGTTGTTGTTGATGTTGTTGTTGTTGTTTATTTGACGTTGTTGTTGTTGTTGTTATTGTTGGTGTTGTTGTTGTTTATTTGACGTTGTTGTTGTTGTTGATGTTGTTGTTTATTTGACGTTGTTGTTGTTGTTGTTGTTTATTTGACGTTGTTAATGTTGTTGACATTGTTGTTGTTGTTTTTGTTGTTTATTTGACGTTGTTGTTGTTGTTGTTGTTTTTGTTGTTGTTATTATTGGTGTTGTTGTTGTTTATTTGACGTTGTTGTTGTTGTTGTTTATTTGACGTTGTTGTTGTTGTTGTTTATTTGACGTTGTTGTTGTTGTTAATTTGACGTTGTTGTTGTTTATTTGACGTCGTTGTTGTTGTTTATTTGACATTGTTGTTGTTGTTGTTGTTGACGTTTTTGTTGTTGTTTATTTGACGTTGTTGTTTATTTGATGTTGTTTTAGTTGTTGTTGTTTATTTGACGTTGTTGTTGTTGTTGTTGTTGTTTATTTGATGTTGTTTTAGTTGTTGTTGTTTATTTGACGTTTTTGTTGTTTTTTATTTGACGTTGTTGTTATTGACATTGTTGTTGTTGTTGTTGTTGTTTATTTGACGTTGTTGTTGTTGTTGTTATTTATTTGACGTAGTTGTTGTTATTGACATTGTTGTTGTTGTTTATTTGACGTTTTTGTTGTTGTTGTTGTTGTTTTTTATTTGACGTTGTTGTTTTTTATTATACATTGTTGTTGTTGTTGTTGTTTTTTATTTGATGTTGTTGTTGTTGACATTGTTGTTGTTGTTCTTTATTTGACGTTGTTGTTGTTGTTGTTTATTTGACGTAGTTGTTGTTATTGACGTTGTTGTTGTTGTTGTTGTTGTTTATTTGACGTTTTTGTTGTTGTTGATGTTGTTGTTGTTGTTTTTTATTTGACGTTGTTGTTGTTGTTGTTTATTTGACGTTGTTGTTGTTGTTGTTTATTTGACGTTGTTGTTGTTGATGTTGTTGTTGTAATTGTTATTGTTGTTATTATTGTTGCTTATTTAACGTTGTTGTTATTATTGTTGTTTATTTGACCTTGTTGTTGTTGTTGTTGTTATTCATTTGAAGTTGTTGTTGTTGTTGTTGTTTATTTGACGTTATTGTTGTTGTTGTTGTTGTTGTTCTTTATTTGACATTGTTGTTGTCGTTGTTTTGTTGTTTATTTGACGTTGTTGTTGTTATTTATTTGACGTTGTTGTTGTTTATTTGACGTTGTTGTTGACGTTGTTGTTGTTTATTTGACTTTGTTGTTGTTGTTGACGTTGTTGTTGTTGTTGTTGTTGTTTATTTGATGTTATTATTGTTGTTGTTGACATAGTTGTTGTTGTTTATTTGACGTGTTATTGTTGTTTCCATTGTTGTTTATTTGACATTGTTGTTGATGTTTATTTGACGTTGTTGTTGTTGTTGACGTTGTTGTTGTTGTTGTTGTTGTTTATTGGACGTTGTTGTTGTTGTTTATTTGACATTGTTGTTGTTGTTGACGGTGTTGTTGTTGTTGTTTATTTGACATTGTTGTTGTTGTTGTTATTTATTTGACGTCGTTGTTGTTGTTGTTTATTTGACGTTGTTGTTGTTGTTTATTTGACGTTGTTGTTTATTTGACGTTGTTGTTGTTGTTTATTTGACGTTGTCGTTGTTGTTGTTTATTTGACGTTGTTGTTGTTGTTTATTTGACATTGTTGTTGTTATTTGACGTTGTTGTTGTTGTTGTTGTATTTGTTGTTGTTGTTGTTGTTGTTGTTGTTTATTTAACGTTGTTGTTGTTGTTGTTTATTTGACGTTATTGTTGTTGTTTATTTGACGTTGTTAATGTTGTTGTTGTTGTTGTTTATTTAACATTGTTGTTGTTGTTGTTTATTTGACGTTATTGTTGTTTATTTGACGTTGTTATTGTTGTTGTTGTTGTTGTTGTTTATTTGACATTGTTGTTGTTGTTGTTGATGTTGTTGCTGTTGTTGTTGTTTATTTGACGTTGTTGTTGTTGTTTATTTGACGTTGTTAATGTTGTTGACATTGTTTTTATTGTTTTTGTTGTTTATTTGACGTTGTTGTTGTTGTTGTTTTTGTTGTTGTTATTGTTGGTGTTGTTGTTGTTTATTTGACATTGTGGTTGTTGTTTATTTGACGTTGTTGTTGTTGTTGTTTATTTGACGTTGTTGTTGTTGTTAATTTGACGTTGTTATTGTTGTTGTTTATTTGACGTTGTTGTTGTTGTTTATTTGACATTGTTGTTGTTGTTTATTTGACGTTGTTGTTGTTGTTGTTTATTTGATGTTGTTTTAGTTGTTGTTGTTTATTTGACGTTGTTGTTGTTGTTGTTGTTGTTTATTTTATGTTGTTTTAGTTGTTGTTGTTTATTTGACGTTTATCTTGATTTTTATTTGACGTTGTTGTTATTGACATTGTTGTTCTTGTTGTTTATTTGACATTGTTGTTGTTGTTGTTTATTTGACGTAGTTGTTGTTATTGACGTTGTTGTTGTTGTTTATTTGACGTTTTTGTTGTTGTTGATGTTGTTGTTGTTGTTGTTTTTTAGTTGACGTTGTGGTTTTTTATTTGACGTTGTGGTTGTTGTTGTTGTTTATTTGATGTTGTTGTTGTTGACATTGTTGTTGTTGTCGTTTATTTGACGTTGTTGTTGTTGTTGTTTATTTGACGTAGTTGTTGTTATTGACGTTGTTGTTGTTGTTGTTGTTTATTTGACGTTTTTGTTGTTGTTGATGTTGTTGTTGTTTTTTATTTGACGTTGTTTTTGTTGTTGTTTATTTGACGTTGTTTTCGTTATTGACGTTGTTGTTGTTGTTGTTGTTGTTGTTTATTTGATGTTTTTGTTGTTGTTGTAATTGTTATTGTTGTTATTGTTGTTGCTTATTTGACGTTGTTGTTATTATTGTTGTTTATTTGACCTTGTTGTTGTTGTTATTCATTTGACGTTGTTGTTGTTGTTTATTTGACGTTATTGTTGATGTTGTTGTTGTTGTTCTTTATTTGACGTTGTTGTTGTCGTTGTTTTTGTTGTTTATTTGACGTTGTTGTTGTTATTTATTTGACGTTGTTGTTGTTGTTGTTGTTGTTGTTTATTTGACGTTCTTGTTAACATTCTTGTTGTTGTTGTTTATTTGACGTTGTTGTTGTTGTTGTTGTTGTTTATTTGACTTTGTTGTTGTTGTTGACGTTGTTGTTGTTGTTGTTTATTTGATGTTGTTATTGTTGTTGTTGACATAGTTGTTGTTGTTTATTTGACGTTGTTGTTGTTGTTTCCGTTGTTGTTTATTTGACGTTGTTGTTGTTATTTATTTGACGTTGTTGTTGTTGTTGTGGTTGTTGTTGTTGACGTTGTTGTTGGTGTTGTTTATTGGACGTTGTTGTTGTTATTTATTTGACATTGTTGTTGTTGTTGTTGACGGTGTTGTTGTTGTTGTTGTTTATTTGACATTGTTGTTGTTGTTGTTATTTATTTGACGTTGTTGTTGTTGTTTATTTGACATTATTGTTGTTGTTGTTGTTTATTTGACGTTGTTGTTTATTTGACGTTGTTGTTGTTGTTTATTTGACGTTGTTGTTGTTATTTGAAGTTGTTGTTGTTGTTGTATTTGTTGTTGTTGTTGTTGTTGTTGTTTATTTGACGTTGTTGTTGTTTATTTGACGTTGTTGTTGTTGTTTATTTGACATTGTTATTGTTGTTGTTGTTGTTTATTTGGCGTTGTTGTTGTTGACAGTGTTATTGTTGTTGTTTATTTGACGTTGTTAATGTTGTTGACATTGTTGTTGTTGTTTTTGTTGTTTATTTGATGTTGTTGTTGTTGTGGTTATTGTTGTTTATTTGACGTTGTTATTGTTGTTGACGTTGTTGTTGTTGTTTATTTGATGTTGTTGTTGTTGTTGTTGACATAGTTGTTGTTGTTTATTCGACGTTGTTGTTGTTGTTGACATTGTTGTTTATTTGACGTTGTTGTTGTTGTTGTTTATTTGACTTTGTTGTTGTTGTTGACATTGTTGTTGTTGTTGTTTATTGGACTATGTTGTTGTTGTTGTTATTTGACATTGTTGTTGTTGTTGACGGTGTTATTGTTGTTGTTTATTTGACATTGTTGTTGTCGTTGTTATTTATTTGACGTCGTTGTTGTTGTTGTTTATTTGACGTTGTTGTTGTTGTTGTTTATTTGACATTGTTATTTATTTGACGTTGTTGTTGTTATTTGACGTTGTTGTTGTTGTTGTTGTTGTATTTGTTGTTGTTGTTGTATTTGTTGTTGTTGTTGTTGTTGTTGTTTATTTAACGTTGTTGTTGTTGTTTATTTGACGTTATTGTTGTTATTTATTTGACGTTGTTATTGTTGTTGTTGTTGTTGTTGTTGTTTATTTGACGTTGTTGTTGTTGTTGATGTTGTTGTTGTTGTTTATTTGACGTTGTTGTTGTTGTTATTGTTGGTGTTGTTGTTGTTTATTTGACGTTGTTGTTGTTGTTGATGTTGTTGTTGTTGTTTATTTGACGTTGTTGTTGTTTATTTGACGTTTTTGTTGTTGTTGATGTTGTTGTTGTTGTTGTTTTTTATTTGACGTTGTTGTTTTTTATTATACGTTGTTGTTGTTGTTGTTTTTTATTTGATGTTGTTGTTGTTGACATTGTTGTTGTTGTTCTTTATTTGACGTTGTTGTTGTTGTTGTTTATTTGACGTAGTTGTTGTTATTGACGTTGTTGTTGTTGTTGTTGTTTATTTGACGTTTTTGTTGTTGTTGATGTTGTTGTTGTTGTTTTTTATTTGACGTTGTTGTTGTTGTTGTTTATTTGACGTTGTTATTGTTGTTTATTTGACGTTGTTGTTGTTGATGTTGTTGTTGTAATTGTTATTGTTGTTATTATTGTTGCTTATTTAACGTTGTTGTTATTATTGTTGTTTATTTGACCTTGTTGTTGTTGTTGTTGTTATTCATTTGAAGTTGTTGTTGTTGTTGTTGTTGTTGTTTATTTGACGTTATTGTTGTTGTTGTTGTTGTTGTTGTTGTTTATTTGACATTGTTGTTGTCGTTGTTTTGTTGTTTATTTGACGTTGTTGTTGTTATTTATTTGACGTTGTTGTTGTTTATTTGACGTTGTTGTTAACGTTGTTGTTGTTTATTTGACTTTGTTGTTGTTGTTGACGTTGTTGTTGTTGTTGTTGTTGTTTATTTGATGTTTTTGTTGTTGTTGTAATTGTTATTGTTGTTATTGTTGTTGCTTATTTGACGTTGTTGTTATTATTGTTGTTTATTTGACCTTGTTGTTGTTGTTATTCATTTGACGTTGTTGTTGTTGTTTATTTGACGTTATTGTTGATGTTGTTGTTGTTGTTCTTTATTTGACGTTGTTGTTGTCGTTGTTTTTGTTGTTTATTTGACGTTGTTGTTGTTTTTTATTTGACGTTGTTGTTGTTGTTGTTGTTGTTGTTTATTTGACGTTCTTGTTAACATTCTTGTTGTTGTTGTTTATTTGACGTTGTTGATGTTGTTGTTGTTGTTTATTTGACTTTGTTGTTGTTGTTGACGTTGTTGTTGTTGTTGTTGTTTATTTGATGTTGTTATTGTTGTTGTTGACATAGTTGTTGTTGTTTATTTGACGTTGTTGTTGTTGTTTCCGTTGTTGTTTATTTGACGTTGTTGTTGTTATTTATTTGACGTTGTTGTTGTTGTTGTGGTTGTTGTTGTTGACGTTGTTGTTGGTGTTGTTTATTGGACGTTGTTGTTGTTATTTATTTGACATTGTTGTTGTTGTTGACGGTGTTGTTGTTGTTGTTGTTTATTTGACATTGTTGTTGTTGTTGTTATTTATTTGACGTTGTTGTTGTTGTTTATTTGACATTGTTGTTGTTGTTGTTGTTGTTGTTTATTTGACGTTGTTGTTTATTTGACGTTGTTGTTGTTGTTTATTTGACGTTGTTGTTGTTATTTGAAGTTGTTGTTGTTGTTGTATTTGTTGTTGTTGTTGTTGTTGTTGTTGTTTATTTGACGTTGTTGTTGTTTATTTGACGTTGTTGTTGTTGTTTATTTGACATTGTTATTGTTGTTGTTGTTGTTTATTTGGCGTTGTTGTTGTTGACAGTGTTATTGTTGTTGTTTATTTGACGTTGTTAATGTTGTTGACATTGTTGTTGTTGTTTTTGTTGTTTATTTGATGTTGTTGTTGTTGTGGTTATTGTTGTTTATTTGACGTTGTTATTGTTGTTGACGTTGTTGTTGTTGTTTATTTGATGTTGTTGTTGTTGTTGTTGACATAGTTGTTGTTGTTTATTCGACGTTGTTGTTGTTGTTGACATTGTTGTTTATTTGACGTTGTTGTTGTTGTTGTTTATTTGACTTTGTTGTTGTTGTTGACATTGTTGTTGTTGTTGTTTATTGGACTATGTTGTTGTTGTTGTTATTTGACATTGTTGTTGTTGTTGACGGTGTTATTGTTGTTGTTTATTTGACATTGTTGTTGTCGTTGTTATTTATTTGACGTCGTTGTTGTTGTTGTTTATTTGACGTTGTTGTTGTTGTTGTTTATTTGACATTGTTATTTATTTGACGTTGTTGTTGTTATTTGACGTTGTTGTTGTTGTTGTTGTTGTTGTATTTGTTGTTGTTGTTGTATTTGTTGTTGTTGTTGTATTTGTTGTTGTTGTTGTTGTTGTTGTTTATTTAACGTTGTTGTTGTTGTTGTTTATTTGACGTTATTGTTGTTATTTATTTGACGTTGTTATTGTTGTTGTTGTTGTTGTTGTTGTTTATTTGACGTTGTTGTTGTTGTTGATGTTGTTGTTGTTGTTTATTTGACGTTGTTGTTGTTGTTATTGTTGGTGTTGTTGTTGTTTATTTGACGTTGTTGTTGTTGTTGATGTTGTTGTTGTTGTTTATTTGACGTTGTTGTTGTTGTTGTTTATTTGACGTTGTTAATGTTGTTGACATTGTTGTTGTTGTTTTTGTTGTTTATTTGACGTTGTTGTTGTTGTTGTTTTTGTTGTTGTTATTATTGGTGTTGTTGTTGTTTATTTGACGTTGTTGTTGTTGTTGTTTATTTGACGTTGTTGTTGTTGTTGTTTATTTGACGTTGTTGTTGTTGTTAATTTGACGTTGTTGTTGTTGTTTATTTGACGTCGTTGTTGTTGTTTATTTGACATTGTTGTTGTTGTTGTTGTTGACGTTTTTGTTGTTGTTTATTTGACGTTGTTGTTTATTTGATGTTGTTTTAGTTGTTGTTGTTTATTTGACGTTGTTGTTGTTGTTGTTGTTTATTTGATGTTGTTTTAGTTGTTGTTGTTTATTTGATGTTTTTGTTGTTTTTTATTTGACGTTGTTGTTATTGACATTGTTGTTGTTGTTGTTGTTGTTTATTTGACGTTGTTGTTGTTGTTGTTATTTATTTGACGTAGTTGTTGTTATTGACATTGTTGTTGTTGTTTATTTGACGTTTTTGTTGTTGTTGATGTTGTTGTTGTTGTTGTTTTTTATTTGACGTTGTTGTTTTTTATTATACGTTGTTGTTGTTGTTGTTTTTTATTTGATGTTGTTGTTGTTGACATTGTTGTTGTTGTTCTTTATTTGACGTTGTTGTTGTTGTTGTTTATTTGACGTAGTTGTTGTTATTGACGTTGTTGTTGTTGTTGTTGTTTATTTGACGTTTTTGTTGTTGTTGATGTTGTTGTTGTTGTTTTTTATTTGACGTTGTTGTTGTTGTTGTTTATTTGACGTTGTTGTTGTTGTTTATTTGACGTTGTTGTTGTTGATGTTGTTGTTGTAATTGTTATTGTTGTTATTATTGTTGCTTATTTAACGTTGTTGTTATTATTGTTGTTTATTTGACCTTGTTGTTGTTGTTGTTGTTATTCATTTGAAGTTGTTGTTGTTGTTGTTGTTGTTTATTTGACGTTATTGTTGTTGTTGTTGTTGTTGTTGTTCTTTATTTGACATTGTTGTTGTCGTTGTTTTGTTGTTTATTTGACGTTGTTGTTGTTATTTATTTGACGTTGTTGTTGTTTATTTGACGTTGTTGTTAACGTTGTTGTTGTTTATTTGACTTTGTTGTTGTTGTTGACGTTGTTGTTGTTGTTGTTGTTTATTTGATGTTATTATTGTTGTTGTTGACATAGTTGTTGTTGTTTATTTGACGTGTTATTGTTGTTTCCATTGTTGTTTATTTGACATTGTTGTTGATGTTTATTTGACGTTGTTGTTGTTGTTGACGTTGTTGTTGTTGTTGTTTATTGGACGTTGTTGTTGTTGTTTATTTGACATTGTTGTTGTTGTTGACGGTGTTGTTGTTGTTGTTTATTTGACATTGTTGTTGTTGTTGTTGTTGTTTATTTGACTTTGTTGTTGTTGTATATGTTGTTGTTGTTGTTGTTTATTTGATGTTGTTATTGCTGTTGTTGACATAGTTGTTGTTGTTTATTTGACGTTGTTGTTGTTGTTTCCGTTGTTGTTTATTTGACGTTGTTGTTGTTATTTATTTGACGTTGTTGTTGTTGTTGTTGTTGTTGTTGTTGTTGACGTTGTTGTTGGTGTTGTTTATTCGACGTTGTTGTTGTTATTTATTTGACATTGTTGTTGTTGTTGACGGTGTTGTTGTTGTTGTTGTTTATTTGATATTGTTGTTGTTGTTGTTATTTATTTGACGTTGTTATTGTTGTTGTTTATTTGACTTTGTTGTTGTTGTTGTTTATTGGACGTTGTTGTTGTTGTTGTTATTTGACATTGTTGTTGTTGTTGACGGTGTTGTTGTTGTTGTTTATTTGACATTGTTGTTGTTGTTGTTATTTATTTGACGTCGTTGTTGTTGTTGTTTATTTGACGTTGTTGTTGTTGTTTATTTGACGTTGTTGTTTATTTGACGTTGTTGTTGTTGTTTATTTGACGTTGTCGTTGTTGTTGTTTATTTGACGTTGTTGTTGTTGTTTATTTGACATTGTTGTTGTTATTTGACGTTGTTGTTGTTGTTGTTGTATTTGTTGTTGTTGTTGTTGTTTATTTAACGTTGTTGTTGTTGTTGTTTATTTGACGTTATTGTTGTTGTTTATTTGACGTTGTTAATGTTGTTGTTGTTGTTGTTGTTTATTTAACGTTGTTGTTGTTGTTGTTTATTTGACGTTATTGTTGTTTATTTGACATTGTTATTGTTGTTGTTGTTGTTGTTGTTTATTTGACATTGTTGTTGTTGTTGTTGATGTTGTTGTTGTTGTTGTTGTTTATTTGACGTTGTTGTTGTTGTTTATTTGACGTTGTTAATGTTGTTGACATTGTTTTTATTGTTTTTGTTGTTTATTTGACGTTGTTGTTGTTGTTGTTTTTGTTGTTGTTATTGTTGGTGTTGTTGTTGTTTATTTGACATTGTGGTTGTTGTTTATTTGACGTTGTTGTTGTTGTTGTTTATTTGACGTTGTTGTTGTTGTTAATTTGACGTTGTTATTGTTGTTGTTTATTTGACGTTGTTGTTGTTGTTTATTTGACATTGTTGTTGTTGTTTATTTGACGTTGTTGTTGTTGTTGTTTATTTGATGTTGTTTTAGTTGTTGTTGTTTATTTGACGTTGTTGTTGTTGTTGTTTATTTTATGTTGTTTTAGTTGTTGTTGTTTATTTGACGTTTATCTTGATTTTTATTTGACGTTGTTGTTATTGACATTGTTGTTCTTGTTGTTTATTTGACATTGTTGTTGTTGTTGTTTATTTGACGTAGTTGTTGTTATTGACGTTGTTGTTGTTGTTTATTTGACGTTGTTGTTGTTGTTGATGTTGTTGTTGTTGTTTATTTGACGTTGTTGTTGTTGTTATTGTTGGTGTTGTTGTTGTTTATTTGACGTTGTTGTTGTTGTTGATGTTGTTGTTGTTGTTTATTTGACGTTGTTGTTGTTGTTGTTTATTTGACGTTGTTAATGTTGTTGACATTGTTGTTGTTGTTTTTGTTGTTTATTTGACGTTGTTGTTGTTGTTGTTTTTGTTGTTGTTATTATTGGTGTTGTTGTTGTTTATTTGACGTTGTTGTTGTTGTTGTTTATTTGACGTTGTTGTTGTTGTTGTTTATTTGACGTTGTTGTTGTTGTTAATTTGACGTTGTTGTTGTTGTTTAGTTGACGTCGTTGTTGTTGTTTATTTGACATTGTTGTTGTTGTTGTTGTTGTTGACGTTTTTGTTGTTGTTTATTTGACGTTGTTGTTTATTTGATGTTGTTTTAGTTGTTGTTGTTTATTTGACGTTGTTGTTGTTGTTGTTGTTTATTTGATGTTGTTTTAGTTGTTGTTGTTTATTTGATGTTTTTGTTGTTTTTTATTTGACGTTGTTGTTATTGACATTGTTGTTGTTGTTGTTGTTGTTTATTTGACGTTGTTGTTGTTGTTGTTATTTATTTGACGTAGTTGTTGTTATTGACATTGTTGTTGTTGTTTATTTGACGTTTTTGTTGTTGTTGATGTTGTTGTTGTTGTTGTTTTTTATTTGACGTTGTTGTTTTTTATTATACGTTGTTGTTGTTGTTGTTTTTTATTTGATGTTGTTGTTGTTGACATTATTGTTGTTGTTCTTTATTTGACGTTGTTGTTGTTGTTGTTTATTTGACGTAGTTGTTGTTATTGACGTTGTTGTTGTTGTTGTTGTTTATTTGACGTTTTTGTTGTTGTTGATGTTGTTGTTGTTGTTTTTTATTTGACGTTGTTGTTGTTGTTGTTTATTTGACGTTGTTGTTGTTGTTTATTTGACGTTGTTGTTGTTGATGTTGTTGTTGTAATTGTTATTGTTGTTATTATTGTTGCTTATTTAACGTTGTTGTTATTATTGTTGTTTATTTGACCTTGTTGTTGTTGTTGTTGTTATTCATTTGAAGTTGTTGTTGTTGTTGTTGTTGTTTATTTGACGTTATTGTTGTTGTTGTTGTTGTTGTTGTTCTTTATTTGACATTGTTGTTGTCGTTGTTTTGTTGTTTATTTGACGTTGTTGTTGTTATTTATTTGACGTTGTTGTTGTTTATTTGACGTTGTTGTTAACGTTGTTGTTGTTTATTTGACTTTGTTGTTGTTGTTGACGTTGTTGTTGTTGTTGTTGTTGTTTATTTGATGTTATTATTGTTGTTGTTGACATAGTTGTTGTTGTTTATTTGACGTGTTATTGTTGTTTCCATTGTTGTTTATTTGACATTGTTGTTGATGTTTATTTGACGTTGTTGTTGTTGTTGACGTTGTTGTTGTTGTTGTTGTTTATTGGACGTTGTTGTTGTTGTTTATTTGACATTGTTGTTGTTGTTGACGGTGTTGTTGTTGTTGTTTATTTGACATTGTTGTTGTTGTTGTTGTTGTTTATTTGACTTTGTTGTTGTTGTATATGTTGTTGTTGTTGTTGTTTATTTGATGTTGTTATTGCTGTTGTTGACATAGTTGTTGTTGTTTATTTGACGTTGTTGTTGTTGTTTCCGTTGTTGTTTATTTGACGTTGTTGTTGTTATTTATTTGACGTTGTTGTTGTTGTTGTTGTTGTTGTTGTTGACGTTGTTGTTGGTGTTGTTTATTCGACGTTGTTGTTGTTATTTATTTGACATTGTTGTTGTTGTTGACGGTGTTGTTGTTGTTGTTGTTTATTTGATATTGTTGTTGTTGTTGTTATTTATTTGACGTTGTTATTGTTGTTGTTTATTTGACTTTGTTGTTGTTGTTGTTTATTGGACGTTGTTGTTGTTGTTGTTATTTGACATTGTTGTTGTTGTTGACGGTGTTGTTGTTGTTGTTTATTTGACATTGTTGTTGTTGTTGTTATTTATTTGACGTCGTTGTTGTTGTTGTTTATTTGACGTTGTTGTTGTTGTTTATTTGACGTTGTTGTTTATTTGACGTTGTTGTTGTTGTTTATTTGACGTTGTCGTTGTTGTTGTTTATTTGACGTTGTTGTTGTTGTTTATTTGACATTGTTGTTGTTATTTGACGTTGTTGTTGTTGTTGTTGTATTTGTTGTTGTTGTTGTTGTTTATTTAACGTTGTTGTTGTTGTTGTTTATTTGACGTTATTGTTGTTGTTTATTTGACGTTGTTAATGTTGTTGTTGTTGTTGTTGTTTATTTAACGTTGTTGTTGTTGTTGTTTATTTGACGTTATTGTTGTTTATTTGACATTGTTATTGTTGTTGTTGTTGTTGTTGTTTATTTGACATTGTTGTTGTTGTTGTTGATGTTGTTGTTGTTGTTGTTGTTTATTTGACGTTGTTGTTGTTGTTTATTTGACGTTGTTAATGTTGTTGACATTGTTTTTATTGTTTTTGTTGTTTATTTGACGTTGTTGTTGTTGTTGTTTTTGTTGTTGTTATTGTTGGTGTTGTTGTTGTTTATTTGACATTGTGGTTGTTGTTTATTTGACGTTGTTGTTGTTGTTGTTTATTTGACGTTGTTGTTGTTGTTAATTTGACGTTGTTATTGTTGTTGTTTATTTGACGTTGTTGTTGTTGTTTATTTGACATTGTTGTTGTTGTTTATTTGACGTTGTTGTTGTTGTTGTTTATTTGATGTTGTTTTAGTTGTTGTTGTTTATTTGACGTTGTTGTTGTTGTTGTTTATTTTATGTTGTTTTAGTTGTTGTTGTTTATTTGACGTTTATCTTGATTTTTATTTGACGTTGTTGTTATTGACATTGTTGTTCTTGTTGTTTATTTGACATTGTTGTTGTTGTTGTTTATTTGACGTAGTTGTTGTTATTGACGTTGTTGTTGTTGTTTATTTGACGTTTTTGTTGTTGTTGATGTTGTTGTTGTTGTTGTTTTTTATTTGACGTTGTGGTTTTTTATTTGACGTTGTGGTTGTTGTTGTTGTTTATTTGATGTTGTTGTTGTTGTCATTGTTGTTGTTGTCGTTTATTTGACGTTGTTGTTGTTGTTGTTTATTTGACGTAGTTATTGTTATTGACGTTGTTGTTGTTGTTGTTTATTTGACGTTTTTGTTGTTGTTGATGTTGTTGTTGTTTTTTATTTGACGTTGTTTTTGTTGTTGTTTATTTGACGTTGTTTTCGTTATTGACGTTGTTGTTGTTGTTGTTTATTTGATGTTTTTGTTGTTGTTGTAATTGTTATTGTTGTTATTGTTGTTGCTTATTTGACGTTGTTGTTATTATTGTTGTTTATTTGACCTTGTTGTTGTTGTTATTCATTTGACGTTGTTGTTGTTGTTTATTTGACGTTATTGTTGATGTTGTTGTTGTTGTTCTTTATTTGACGTTGTTGTTGTCGTTGTTTTTGTTGTTTATTTGACGTTGTTGTTGTTATTTATTTGACGTTGTTGTTGTTGTTGTTGTTGTTGTTGTTGTTGTTTATTTGACGTTCTTGTTAACATTCTTGTTGTTGTTGTTTATTTGACGTTGTTGTTGTTGTTGTTGTTGTTTATTTGACTTTGTTGTTGTTGTTGACGTTGTTGTTGTTGTTGTTTATTTGATGTTGTTATTGTTGTTGTTGACATAGTTGTTGTTGTTTATTTGACGTTGTTGTTGTTGTTTCCGTTGTTGTTTATTTGACGTTGTTGTTGTTATTTATTTGACGTTGTTGTTGTTGTTGTGGTTGTTGTTGTTGACGTTGTTGTTGGTGTTGTTTATTGGACGTTGTTGTTGTTATTTATTTGACATTTTTGTTGTTGTTGACGGTGTTGTTGTTGTTGTTGTTTATTTGACATTGTTGTTGTTGTTGTTATTTATTTGACGTTGTTGTTGTTGTTTATTTGACATTATTGTTGTTGTTGTTGTTGTTGTTTATTTGACGTTGTTGTTTTGTTTGACGTTGTTGTTGTTGTTTATTTGACGTTGTTGTTGTTATTTGAAGTTGTTGTTGTTGTATTTGTTGTTGTTGTTGTTGTTGTTGTTGTTTATTTGACGTTGTTGTTGTTTATTTGACGTTGTTGTTGTTGTTTATTTGACATTGTTATTGTTGTTGTTGTTGCTTGTTTGGCGTTGTTGTTGTTGACAGTGTTATTGTTGTTGTTTATTTGACGTTGTTAATGTTGTTGACATTGTTGTTGTTGTTTTTGTTGTTTATTTGATGTTGTTGTTGTTGTGGTTATTGTTGTTTATTTGACGTTGTTATTGTTGTTGACGTTGTTGTTGTTGTTTATTTGATGTTGTTGTTGTTGTTGTTGTTGACATAGTTGTTGTTGTTTATTCGACGTTTTTGTTGTTGTTGACATTGTTGTTTATTTGACGTTGTTGTTGTTGTTGTTTATTTGACTTTGTTGTTGTTGTTGACGTTGTTGTTGTTGTTGTTTATTGGACGTTGTTGTTGTTGTTGTTATTTGACATTGTTGTTGTTGTTGAAGGTGTTATTGTTGTTGTTTATTTGACATTGTTGTTGTCGTTGTTATTTATTTGACGTCGTTGTTGTTGTTGTTTATTTGACGTTGTTGTTGTTGTTGTTTATTTGACGTTGTTATTTATTTGACGTTGTTGTTGTTATTTGACGTTGTTGTTGTTGTTGTTGTTGTATTTGTTGTTGTTGTTGTATTTGTTGTTGTTGTTGTTGTTGTTGTTTATTTAACGTTGTTGTTGTTGTTTATTTGACGTTATTGTTGTTATTTATTTGACGTTGTTATTGTTGTTGTTGTTGTTGTTGTTGTTTATTTGACGTTGTTGTTGTTGTTGATGTTGTTGTTGTTGTTTATTTGACGTTGTTGTTGTTGTTGTTATTGTTGGTGTTGTTGTTGTTTATTTGACGTTGTTGTTGTTGTTGATGTTGTTGTTGTTGTTTATTTGACGTTGTTGTTGTTGTTGTTGTTTATTTGACGTTGTTAATGTTGTTGACATTGTTGTTGTTGTTTTTGTTGTTTATTTGACGTTGTTGTTGTTGTTGTTTTTGTTGTTGTTATTATTGGTGTTGTTGTTGTTTATTTGACGTTGTTGTTGTTGTTGTTTATTTGACGTTGTTGTTGTTGTTGTTTATTTGACGTTGTTGTTGTTGTTAATTTGACGTTGTTGTTGTTGTTTATTTGACGTCGTTGTTGTTGTTTATTTGACATTGTTGTTGTTGTTGTTGTTGTTGACGTTTTTGTTGTTGTTTATTTGACGTTGTTGTTTATTTGACGTTGTTGTTTATTTGATGTTGTTTTAGTTGTTGTTGTTTATTTGACGTTGTTGTTGTTGTTGTTGTTGTTTATTTGATGTTGTTTTAGTTGTTGTTGTTTATTTGACGTTTTTGTTGTTTTTTATTTGACGTTGTTGTTATTGACATTGTTGTTGTTGTTGTTGTTGTTTATTTGACGTTGTTGTTGTTGTTATTTATTTGACGTAGTTGTTGTTATTGACATTGTTGTTGTTGTTGTTTATTTGACGTTTTTGTTGTTGTTGATGTTGTTGTTGTTGTTGTTTTTTATTTGACGTTGTTGTTTTTTATTATACGTTGTTGTTGTTGTTGTTGTTGACATTGTTGTTGTTGTTGTTGTTTTTTATTTGACGTTGTTGTTTATTTGATGTTGTTGTTATTGACATTGTTGTTGTTGTTCTTTATTTGACGTTGTTGTTGTTGTTGTTTATTTGACGTAGTTGTTGTTATTGACGTTGTTGTTGTTGTTGTTGTTTATTTGACGTTTTTGTTGTTGTTGATGTTGTTGTTGTTGTTTTTTATTTGACGTTGTTGTTGTTGTTGTTTATTTGACGTTGTTGATGTTGTTGTTGACGTAGTTGTTGTTGTTGTTGTTTTTTATTTGACGTTGTTGTTTATTTGATGTTGTTGTTATTGACATTGTTGTTGTTGTTCTTTATTTGACGTTGTTGTTGTTGTTGTTTATTTGACGTAGTTGTTGTTATTGACGTTGTTGTTGTTGTTGTTGTTTATTTGACGTTTTTGTTGTTGTTGATGTTGTTGTTGTTGTTTTTTATTTGACGTTGTTGTTGTTGTTGTTTATTTGACGTTGTTGTTGTTGTTGTTTATTTGACGTTGTTGTTGTTGATGTTGTTGTTGTAATTGTTATTGTTGTTATTATTGTTGCTTATTTAACGTTGTTGTTATTATTGTTGTTTATTTGACCTTGTTGTTGTTGTTGTTATTCATTTGAAGTTGTTGTTGTTGTTGTTTATTTGACGTTATTGTTGTTGTTGTTGTTGTTCTTTATTTGACATTGTTGTTGTCGTTGTTTTGTTGTTTATTTGACGTTGTTGTTGTTATTTATTTGACGTTGTTGTTGTTGTTGTTGTTTATTTGACGTTGTTGTTAACGTTGTTGTTGTTTATTTGACTTTGTTGTTGTTGTTGACGTTGTTGTTGTTGTTGTTTATTTGATGTTATTATTGTTGTTGTTGACATAGTTGTTGTTGTTTATTTGACGTGTTGTTGTTGTTTCCATTGTTGTTTATTTGACATTGTTGTTGATGTTTATTTGACGTTGTTGTTGTTGTTGACGTTGTTGTTGTTGTTGTTGTTTATTGGACGTTGTTGTTGTTGTTGTTTATTTGACATTGTTGTTGTTGTTGACGGTGTTGTTGTTGTTGTTTATTTGACATTGTTGTTGTTGTTGTTATTTATTTGACGTTGTTGTTGTTGTTTATTTGACATTATTGTTGTTGTTGTTGTTGTTTATTTGACATTGTTGTTAATTTGACGTTGTTGTTGTTGTTTATTTGACATTGTTGTTGTTATTTGAAGTTGTTGTTGTTGTTGTATTTGTTGTTGTTGTTGTTGTTTATTTGACGTTGTTGTTGTTGTTTATTTGATGTTGTTGTTGTTTATTTGACGTTGTTATTGTTGTTGTTGTTGTTGTTTATTTGACGTTGTTGTTCTTGTTGACGTTGTTGTTGTTGTTTATTTGACGTTGTTAATGTTGTTGACATTGTGGTTGTTGTTTTTGTTGTTTATTTGTTGTTATTGTTGTTGTTGTTATTGTTGTTTATTTGACGTTGTTATTGTTGTTGACGTTGTTGTTGTTGTTGTTTATTTGATGTTGTTGTTGTATTTGTTGACATAGGTGTTGTTTTTTATTTGACGTTGTTGTTTTTGTTGTTGTTGATGTTGTTGTTTATTTGACGTTGTTGTTGTTGTTTATTTGACTTTGTTGTTGTTGTTGTTGATGGTGTTGTTGTTGTTGTTCATTTGATGTTGTTGTTGTTGTTGTTATTTATTTGACGTCGTTGTTTATTTGACGTTGTTGTTGTTGTTGTTAATTTGACGTTGTTGTAGTTATCTGACGTTGTTGTTGTTGTTGTATTTGTTGTTGTTGTTGTTGTTTATTTAACGTTGTTGTTGTTTATTTGACGTTATTGTTGTTGTTTATTTGACGTTGTTATTGTTGTTGTTGTTGTTGTTTATTTGACGTTGTTGTTGTTGTTGATGTTGTTGTTGTTGTTGTTTATTTGACGTTGTTAATGTTGTTGACATTGTTTTTGTTGTTTTTGTTGTTTATTTGACGTTGTTGTTGTTGTTGTTGTTAATTTGACGTTGTTGTTGTTGTTGTTTATTTGACGTTGATGTTGTTGTTTATTTGACATTGTTGTTGTTGTTGTTGTTGTTGACGTTGTTGTTGTTGTTTATTTAACGTTGTTGTTGTTGTTGTTTTTTATTTGATGTTGTTTTAGTTGTTGTTGTTTATTTGACCTTGTTGTTGTTGTTGTTTATTTGATGTTGTTTTAGTTGTTGTTGTTTATTTGACGTTTTTGTTGTTTTTTATTTGACGTTGTTGTTATTGACATTGTTGTTGTTGTTTATTTGACGTTGTTGTTGTTGTTGTTGTTTATTTGATGTAGTTGTTGTTATTGACGTTGTTGTTGTTGTTTATTTGACGTTGTTAATGTTGTTGACATTGTTGTTGTTGTTTTTGTTTATTTGACGTTTTTGTTGTTGTTGATGTTGTTGTTGTTGTTTTTTATTTGACGTTGTTGTTGTTGTTGTTTATTTGACGTTGTTGTTGTTGTTTATTTGACGTTGTTGTTGTTGATGTTGTTGTTGTAATTGTTATTGTTGTTATTATTGTTGCTTATTTAACGTTGTTGTTATTATTGTTGTTTATTTGACCTTGTTGTTGTTGTTGTTGTTATTCATTTGAAGTTGTTGTTGTTGTTGTTGTTGTTTATTTGACGTTATTGTTGTTGTTGTTGTTGTTGTTGTTCTTTATTTGACATTGTTGTTGTCGTTGTTTTGTTGTTTATTTGACGTTATTGTTGTTATTTATTTGACGTTGTTGTTGTTTATTTGACGTTGTTGTTAACGTTGTTGTTGTTTATTTGACTTTGTTGTTGTTGTTGACGTTGTTGTTGTTGTTGTTGTTGTTTATTTGATGTTATTATTGTTGTTGTTGACATAGTTGTTGTTGTTTATTTGACGTGTTATTGTTGTTTCCATTGTTGTTTATTTGACATTGTTGTTGATGTTTATTTGACGTTGTTGTTGTTGTTGACGTTGTTGTTGTTGTTGTTGTTTATTGGACGTTGTTGTTGTTGTTGTTTATTTGACATTGTTGTTGTTGTTGACGGTGTTGTTGTTGTTGTTTATTTGACATTGTTGTTGTTGTTATTGTTGTTTATTTGACTTTGTTGTTGTTGTATATGTTGTTGTTGTTGTTGTTTATTTGATGTTGTTATTGCTGTTGTTGACATAGTTGTTGTTGTTTATTTGACGTTGTTGTTGTTGTTTCTGTTGTTGTTTATTTGACGTTGTTGTTGTTATTTATTTGACGTTGTTGTTGTTGTTGTTGTTGTTGTTGTTGACGTTGTTGTTGGTGTTGTTTATTCGACGTTGTTGTTGTTATTTATTTGACATTGTTGTTGTTGTTGACGATGTTGTTGTTGTTGTTGTTTATTTGATATTGTTGTTGTTGTTGTTATTTATTTGACGTTGTTATTGTTGTTGTTTATTTGACTTTGTTGTTGTTGTTGTTTATTGGACGTTGTTGTTGTTGTTGTTATTTGACATTGTTGTTGTTGTTGACGGTGTTGTTGTTGTTGTTTATTTGACATTGTTGTTGTTGTTGTTATTTATTTGACGTCGTTGTTGTTGTTGTTTATTTGACGTTGTTGTTGTGGTTTATTTGACGTTCTTGTTTATTTGACGTTGTTGTTGTTGTTTATTTGACGTTGTCGTTGTTGTTGTTTATTTGACGTTGTTGTTGTTGTTTATTTGACATTGTTGTTGTTATTTGACGTTGTTGTTGTTGTTGTTGTATTTGTTGTTGTTGTTGTTGTTGTTGTTTATTTAACGTTGTTGTTGTTGTTGTTTATTTGACGTTATTGTTGTTGTTTATTTGACGTTGTTAATGTTGTTGTTGTTGTTGTTGTTTATTTAACGTTGTTGTTGTTGTTGTTTATTTGACGTTATTGTTGTTTATTTGACATTGTTATTGTTGTTGTTGTTGTTGTTGTTGTTTATTTGACATTGTTGTTGTTGTTGTTGATGTTGTTGCTGTTGTTGTTGTTTATTTGACGTTGTTGTTGTTGTTTATTTGACGTTGTTAATGTTGTTGACATTGTTTTTATTGTTTTTGTTGTTTATTTGACGTTGTTGTTGTTGTTGTTTTTGTTGTTGTTATTGTTGGTGTTGTTGTTGTTTATTTGACATTGTGGTTGTTGTTTATTTGACGTTGTTGTTGTTGTTGTTTATTTGACGTTGTTGTTGTTGTTAATTTGACGTTGTTATTGTTGTTGTTTATTTGACGTTGTTGTTGTTGTTGTTTATTTGACATTGTTGTTGTTGTTTATTTGACGTTGTTGTTGTTGTTGTTTATTTGATGTTGTTTTAGTTGTTGTTGTTTATTTGACGTTGTTGTTGTTGTTGTTTATTTTATGTTGTTTTAGTTGTTGTTGTTTATTTGACGTTTATCTTGATTTTTATTTGACGTTGTTGTTATTGACATTGTTGTTCTTGTTGTTTATTTGACATTGTTGTTGTTGTTGTTTATTTGACGTAGTTGTTGTTATTGACGTTGTTGTTGTTGTTTATTTGACGTTTTTGTTGTTGTTGATGTTGTTGTTGTTGTTGTTTTTTATTTGACGTTGTGGTTTTTTATTTGACGTTGTGGTTGTTGTTGTTGTTTATTTGATGTTGTTGTTGTTGTCATTGTTGTTGTTGTCGTTTATTTGACGTTGTTGTTGTTGTTGTTTATTTGACGTAGTTATTGTTATTGACGTTGTTGTTGTTGTTTATTTGACGTTTTTGTTGTTGTTGATGTTGTTGTTGTTTTTTATTTGACGTTGTTTTTGTTGTTGTTTATTTGACGTTGTTTTCGTTATTGACGTTGTTGTTGTTGTTGTTTATTTGATGTTTTTGTTGTTGTTGTAATTGTTATTGTTGTTATTGTTGTTGCTTATTTGACGTTGTTGTTATTATTGTTGTTTATTTGACCTTGTTGTTGTTGTTATTCATTTGACGTTGTTGTTGTTGTTTATTTGACGTTATTGTTGATGTTGTTGTTGTTGTTCTTTATTTGACGTTGTTGTTGTCGTTGTTTTTGTTGTTTATTTGACGTTGTTGTTGTTATTTATTTGACGTTGTTGTTGTTGTTGTTGTTGTTGTTTATTTGACGTTCTTGTTAACATTCTTGTTGTTGTTGTTTATTTGACGTTGTTGTTGTTGTTGTTGTTGTTGTTTATTTGACTTTGTTGTTGTTGTTGACGTTGTTGTTGTTGTTGTTTATTTGATGTTGTTATTGTTGTTGTTGACATAGTTGTTGTTGTTTATTTGACGTTGTTGTTGTTGTTTCCGTTGTTGTTTATTTGACGTTGTTGTTGTTATTTATTTGACGTTGTTGTTGTTGTTGTGGTTGTTGTTGTTGACGTTGTTGTTGGTGTTGTTTATTGGACGTTGTTGTTGTTATTTATTTGACATTGTTGTTGTTTTTGACGGTGTTGTTGTTGTTGTTGTTTATTTGACATTGTTGTTGTTGTTGTTATTTATTTGACGTTGTTGTTGTTGTTTATTTGACATTATTGTTGTTGTTGTTGTTGTTGTTTATTTGACGTTGTTGTTTATTTGACGTTGTTGTTGTTGTTTATTTGACGTTGTTGTTGTTATTTGAAGTTGTTGTTGTTGTATTTGTTGTTGTTGTTGTTGTTGTTGTTTATTTGACGTTGTTGTTGTTTATTTGACGTTGTTGTTGTTGTTTATTTGACATTGTTATTGTTGTTGTTGTTGCTTGTTTGGCGTTGTTGTTGTTGACAGTGTTATTGTTGTTGTTTATTTGACGTTGTTAATGTTGTTGACATTGTTGTTGTTGTTTTTGTTGTTTATTTGATGTTGTTGTTGTTGTGGTTATTGTTGTTTATTTGACGTTGTTATTGTTGTTGACGTTGTTGTTGTTGTTTATTTGATGTTGTTGTTGTTGTTGTTGTTGACATAGTTGTTGTTGTTTATTCGACGTTTTTGTTGTTGTTGACATTGTTGTTTATTTGACGTTGTTGTTGTTGTTTATTTGACTTTGTTGTTGTTGTTGACGTTGTTGTTGTTGTTGTTTATTGGACGTTGTTGTTGTTGTTATTTGACATTGTTGTTGTTGTTGAAGGTGTTATTGTTGTTGTTTATTTGACATTGTTGTTGTCGTTGTTATTTATTTGACGTCGTTGTTGTTGTTGTTTATTTGACGTTGTTGTTGTTGTTGTTTATTTGACGTTGTTATTTATTTGACGTTGTTGTTGTTATTTGACGTTGTTGTTGTTGTTGTTGTTGTATTTGTTGTTGTTGTTGTATTTGTTGTTGTTGTTGTTGTTGTTGTTTATTTAACGTTGTTGTTGTTGTTTATTTGACGTTATTGTTGTTATTTATTTGACGTTGTTATTGTTGTTGTTGTTGTTGTTGTTGTTGTTTATTTGACGTTGTTGTTGTTGTTGATGTTGTTGTTGTTGTTTATTTGACGTTGTTGTTGTTGTTGTTATTGTTGGTGTTGTTGTTGTTTATTTGACGTTGTTGTTGTTGTTGATGTTGTTGTTGTTGTTTATTTGACGTTGTTGTTGTTGTTGTTGTTGTTTATTTGACGTTGTTAATGTTGTTGACATTGTTGTTGTTGTTTTTGTTGTTTATTTGACGTTGTTGTTGTTGTTGTTTTTGTTGTTGTTATTATTGGTGTTGTTGTTGTTTATTTGACGTTGTTGTTGTTGTTGTTTATTTGACGTTGTTGTTGTTGTTGTTTATTTGACGTTGTTGTTGTTGTTAATTTGACGTTGTTGTTGTTGTTTATTTGACGTCGTCGTTGTTGTTTTTTAATTGACATTGTTGTTGTTGTTGTTGTTGACGTTTTTGTTGTTGTTTATTTGACGTTGTTGTTTATTTGACGTTGTTGTTTATTTGATGTTGTTTTAGTTGTTGTTGTTTATTTGACGTTGTTGTTGTTGTTGTTGTTGTTTATTTGATGTTGTTTTAGTTGTTGTTGTTTATTTGACGTTTTTGTTGTTTTTTATTTGACGTTGTTGTTATTGACATTGTTGTTGTTGTTGTTGTTTATTTGACGTTGTTGTTGTTGTTGTTATTTATTTGACGTAGTTGTTGTTATTGACATTGTTGTTGTTGTTTATTTGACGTTTTTGTTGTTGTTGATGTTGTTGTTGTTGTTGTTTTTTATTTGACGTTGTTGTTTTTTATTATACGTTGTTGTTGTTGTTGTTGTTGTTTATTTGATGTTGTTGTTATTGACATTGTTGTTGTTGTTCTTTATTTGACGTTGTTGTTGTTGTTGTTTATTTGACGTAGTTGTTGTTATTGACGTTGTTGTTGTTGTTGTTGTTTATTTGACGTTTTTGTTGTTGTTGATGTTGTTGTTGTTGTTTTTTATTTGACGTTGTTGTTGTTGTTGTTTATTTGACGTTGTTGTTGTTGTTGTTTATTTGACGTTATTGTTGTTGTTTATTTGACGTTGTTAATGTTGTTGTTGTTGTTGTTGTTTATTTAACGTTGTTGTTGTTGTTGTTTATTTGACGTTATTGTTGTTTATTTGACATTGTTATTGTTGTTGTTGTTGTTGTTGTTTATTTGACATTGTTGTTGTTGTTGTTGATGTTGTTGTTGTTGTTGTTGTTTATTTGACGTTGTTGTTGTTGTTTATTTGACGTTGTTAATGTTGTTGACATTGTTTTTATTGTTTTTGTTGTTTATTTGACGTTGTTGTTGTTGTTGTTTTTGTTGTTGTTATTGTTGGTGTTGTTGTTGTTTATTTGACATTGTGGTTGTTGTTTATTTGACGTTGTTGTTGTTGTTGTTTATTTGACGTTGTTGTTGTTGTTAATTTGACGTTGTTATTGTTGTTGTTTATTTGACGTTGTTGTTGTTGTTTATTTGACATTGTTGTTGTTGTTTATTTGACGTTGTTGTTGTTGTTGTTTATTTGATGTTGTTTTAGTTGTTGTTGTTTATTTGACGTTGTTGTTGTTGTTGTTTATTTTATGTTGTTTTAGTTGTTGTTGTTTATTTGACGTTTATCTTGATTTTTATTTGACGTTGTTGTTATTGACATTGTTGTTCTTGTTGTTTATTTGACATTGTTGTTGTTGTTGTTTATTTGACGTAGTTGTTGTTATTGACGTTGTTGTTGTTGTTTATTTGACGTTTTTGTTGTTGTTGATGTTGTTGTTGTTGTTGTTTTTTATTTGACGTTGTGGTTTTTTATTTGACGTTGTGGTTGTTGTTGTTGTTTATTTGATGTTGTTGTTGTTGTCATTGTTGTTGTTGTCGTTTATTTGACGTTGTTGTTGTTGTTGTTTATTTGACGTAGTTATTGTTATTGACGTTGTTGTTGTTGTTGTTGTTTATTTGACGTTTTTGTTGTTGTTGATGTTGTTGTTGTTTTTTATTTGACGTTGTTTTTGTTGTTGTTTATTTGACGTTGTTTTCGTTATTGACGTTGTTGTTGTTGTTGTTTATTTGATGTTTTTGTTGTTGTTGTAATTGTTATTGTTGTTATTGTTGTTGCTTATTTGACGTTGTTGTTATTATTGTTGTTTATTTGACCTTGTTGTTGTTGTTATTCATTTGACGTTGTTGTTGTTGTTTATTTGACGTTATTGTTGATGTTGTTGTTGTTGTTCTTTATTTGACGTTGTTGTTGTCGTTGTTTTTGTTGTTTATTTGACGTTGTTGTTGTTATTTATTTGACGTTGTTGTTGTTGTTGTTGTTGTTGTTGTTTATTTGACGTTCTTGTTAACATTCTTGTTGTTGTTGTTTATTTGACGTTGTTGTTGTTGTTGTTGTTGTTTATTTGACTTTGTTGTTGTTGTTGACGTTGTTGTTGTTGTTGTTTATTTGATGTTGTTATTGTTGTTGTTGACATAGTTGTTGTTGTTTATTTGACGTTGTTGTTGTTGTTTCCGTTGTTGTTTATTTGACGTTGTTGTTGTTATTTATTTGACGTTGTTGTTGTTGTTGTGGTTGTTGTTGTTGACGTTGTTGTTGGTGTTGTTTATTGGACGTTGTTGTTGTTATTTATTTGACATTGTTGTTGTTTTTGACGGTGTTGTTGTTGTTGTTGTTTATTTGACATTGTTGTTGTTGTTGTTATTTATTTGACGTTGTTGTTGTTGTTTATTTGACATTATTGTTGTTGTTGTTGTTGTTGTTTATTTGACGTTGTTGTTTATTTGACGTTGTTGTTGTTGTTTATTTGACGTTGTTGTTGTTATTTGAAGTTGTTGTTGTTGTATTTGTTGTTGTTGTTGTTGTTGTTGTTTATTTGACGTTGTTGTTGTTTATTTGACGTTGTTGTTGTTGTTTATTTGACATTGTTATTGTTGTTGTTGTTGCTTGTTTGGCGTTGTTGTTGTTGACAGTGTTATTGTTGTTGTTTATTTGACGTTGTTAATGTTGTTGACATTGTTGTTGTTGTTTTTGTTGTTTATTTGATGTTGTTGTTGTTGTGGTTATTGTTGTTTATTTGACGTTGTTATTGTTGTTGACGTTGTTGTTGTTGTTTATTTGATGTTGTTGTTGTTGTTGTTGTTGACATAGTTGTTGTTGTTTATTCGACGTTTTTGTTGTTGTTGACATTGTTGTTTATTTGACGTTGTTGTTGTTGTTTATTTGACTTTGTTGTTGTTGTTGACGTTGTTGTTGTTGTTGTTTATTGGACGTTGTTGTTGTTGTTATTTGACATTGTTGTTGTTGTTGAAGGTGTTATTGTTGTTGTTTATTTGACATTGTTGTTGTCGTTGTTATTTATTTGACGTCGTTGTTGTTGTTGTTTATTTGACGTTGTTGTTGTTGTTGTTTATTTGACGTTGTTATTTATTTGACGTTGTTGTTGTTATTTGACGTTGTTGTTGTTGTTGTTGTTGTATTTGTTGTTGTTGTTGTTGTATTTGTTGTTGTTGTTGTTGTTGTTGTTTATTTAACGTTGTTGTTGTTGTTTATTTGACGTTATTGTTGTTATTTATTTGACGTTGTTATTGTTGTTGTTGTTGTTGTTGTTGTTGTTTATTTGACGTTGTTGTTGTTGTTGATGTTGTTGTTGTTGTTTATTTGACGTTGTTGTTGTTGTTGTTATTGTTGGTGTTGTTGTTGTTTATTTGACGTTGTTGTTGTTGTTGATGTTGTTGTTGTTGTTTATTTGACGTTGTTGTTGTTGTTGTTGTTGTTTATTTGACGTTGTTAATGTTGTTGACATTGTTGTTGTTGTTTTTGTTGTTTATTTGACGTTGTTGTTGTTGTTGTTTTTGTTGTTGTTATTATTGGTGTTGTTGTTGTTTATTTGACGTTGTTGTTGTTGTTGTTTATTTGACGTTGTTGTTGTTGTTGTTTATTTGACGTTGTTGTTGTTGTTAATTTGACGTTGTTGTTGTTGTTTATTTGACGTCGTCGTTGTTGTTTTTTAATTGACATTGTTGTTGTTGTTGTTGTTGACGTTTTTGTTGTTGTTTATTTGACGTTGTTGTTTATTTGACGTTGTTGTTTATTTGATGTTGTTTTAGTTGTTGTTGTTTATTTGACGTTGTTGTTGTTGTTGTTGTTGTTTATTTGATGTTGTTTTAGTTGTTGTTGTTTATTTGACGTTTTTGTTGTTTTTTATTTGACGTTGTTGTTATTGACATTGTTGTTGTTGTTGTTGTTGTTTATTTGACGTTGTTGTTGTTGTTGTTATTTATTTGACGTAGTTGTTGTTATTGACATTGTTGTTGTTGTTTATTTGACGTTTTTGTTGTTGTTGATGTTGTTGTTGTTGTTGTTTTTTATTTGACGTTGTTGTTTTTTATTATACGTTGTTGTTGTTGTTGTTGTTGTTTATTTGATGTTGTTGTTATTGACATTGTTGTTGTTGTTCTTTATTTGACGTTGTTGTTGTTGTTGTTTATTTGACGTAGTTGTTGTTATTGACGTTGTTGTTGTTGTTGTTGTTTATTTGACGTTTTTGTTGTTGTTGATGTTGTTGTTGTTGTTTTTTATTTGACGTTGTTGTTGTTGTTGTTTATTTGACGTTGTTGTTGTTGTTGTTTATTTGACGTTATTGTTGTTGTTTATTTGACGTTGTTAATGTTGTTGTTGTTGTTGTTGTTTATTTAACGTTGTTGTTGTTGTTGTTTATTTGACGTTATTGTTGTTTATTTGACATTGTTATTGTTGTTGTTGTTGTTGTTGTTTATTTGACATTGTTGTTGTTGTTGTTGATGTTGTTGTTGTTGTTGTTGTTTATTTGACGTTGTTGTTGTTGTTGTTGTTTATTTGATGTTGTTTTAGTTGTTGTTGTTTATTTGACGTTTTTGTTGTTTTTTATTTGACGTTGTTGTTATTGACATTGTTGTTGTTGTTGTTGTTGTTTATTTGACGTTGTTGTTGTTGTTGTTATTTATTTGACGTAGTTGTTGTTATTGACATTGTTGTTGTTGTTTATTTGACGTTTTTGTTGTTGTTGATGTTGTTGTTGTTGTTGTTTTTTATTTGACGTTGTTGTTTTTTATTATACGTTGTTGTTGTTGTTGTTGTTGTTTATTTGATGTTGTTGTTATTGACATTGTTGTTGTTGTTCTTTATTTGACGTTGTTGTTGTTGTTGTTTATTTGACGTAGTTGTTGTTATTGACGTTGTTGTTGTTGTTGTTGTTTATTTGACGTTTTTGTTGTTGTTGATGTTGTTGTTGTTGTTTTTTATTTGACGTTGTTGTTGTTGTTGTTTATTTGACGTTGTTGTTGTTGTTGTTTATTTGACGTTGTTGTTGTTGATGTTGTTGTTGTAATTGTTATTGTTGTTATTATTGTTGCTTATTTAACGTTGTTGTTATTATTGTTGTTTATTTGACCTTGTTGTTGTTGTTGTTGTTATTCATTTGAAGTTGTTGTTGTTGTTGTTTATTTGACGTTATTGTTGTTGTTGTTGTTGTTGTTCTTTATTTGACATTGTTGTTGTCGTTGTTTTGTTGTTTATTTGACGTTGTTGTTGTTATTTATTTGACGTTGTTGTTGTTGTTGTTGTTTATTTGACGTTGTTGTTAACGTTGTTGTTGTTTATTTGACTTTGTTGTTGTTGTTGACGTTGTTGTTGTTGTTGTTTATTTGATGTTATTATTGTTGTTGTTGACATAGTTGTTGTTGTTTATTTGACGTGTTGTTGTTGTTTCCATTGTTGTTTATTTGACATTGTTGTTGATGTTTATTTGACGTTGTTGTTGTTGTTGACGTTGTTGTTGTTGTTGTTGTTGTTTATTGGACGTTGTTGTTGTTGTTGTTTATTTGACATTGTTGTTGTTGTTGACGGTGTTGTTGTTGTTGTTTATTTGACATTGTTGTTGTTGTTGTTATTTATTTGACGTTGTTGTTGTTGTTTATTTGACATTATTGTTGTTGTTGTTGTTGTTTATTTGACATTGTTGTTAATTTGACGTTGTTGTTGTTGTTTATTTGACATTGTTGTTGTTATTTGAAGTTGTTGTTGTTGTTGTATTTGTTGTTGTTGTTGTTGTTGTTTATTTGACGTTGTTGTTGTTGTTTATTTGATGTTGTTGTTGTTTATTTGACGTTGTTATTGTTGTTGTTGTTGTTGTTTATTTGACGTTGTTGTTCTTGTTGACGTTGTTGTTGTTGTTTATTTGACGTTGTTAATGTTGTTGACATTGTGGTTGTTGTTTTTGTTGTTTATTTGTTGTTATTGTTGTTGTTGTTATTGTTGTTTATTTGACGTTGTTATTGTTGTTGACGTTGTTGTTGTTGTTGTTTATTTGATGTTGTTGTTGTATTTGTTGACATAGGTGTTGTTTTTTATTTGACGTTGTTGTTTTTGTTGTTGTTGATGTTGTTGTTTATTTGACGTTGTTGTTGTTGTTTATTTGACTTTGTTGTTGTTGTTGTTGATGGTGTTGTTGTTGTTGTTCATTTGATGTTGTTGTTGTTGTTGTTGTTATTTATTTGACGTCGTTGTTTATTTGACGTTGTTGTTGTTGTTGTTAATTTGACGTTGTTGTAGTTATCTGACGTTGTTGTTGTTGTTGTATTTGTTGTTGTTGTTGTTGTTTATTTAACGTTGTTGTTGTTTATTTGACGTTATTGTTGTTGTTTATTTGACGTTGTTATTGTTGTTGTTGTTGTTGTTTATTTGACGTTGTTGTTGTTGTTGATGTTGTTGTTGTTGTTGTTTATTTGACGTTGTTAATGTTGTTGACATTGTTTTTGTTGTTTTTGTTGTTTATTTGACGTTGTTGTTGTTGTTGTTGTTAATTTGACGTTGTTGTTGTTGTTGTTTATTTGACGTTGATGTTGTTGTTTATTTGACATTGTTGTTGTTGTTGTTGTTGACGTTGTTGTTGTTGTTTATTTAACGTTGTTGTTGTTGTTGTTTTTTATTTGATGTTGTTTTAGTTGTTGTTGTTTATTTGACCTTGTTGTTGTTGTTGTTTATTTGATGTTGTTTTAGTTGTTGTTGTTTATTTGACGTTTTTGTTGTTTTTTATTTGACGTTGTTGTTATTGACATTGTTGTTGTTGTTTATTTGACGTTGTTGTTGTTGTTGTTGTTTATTTGATGTAGTTGTTGTTATTGACGTTGTTGTTGTTGTTTATTTGACGTTGTTAATGTTGTTGACATTGTTGTTGTTGTTTTTGTTTATTTGACGTTTTTGTTGTTGTTGATGTTGTTGTTGTTGTTTTTTATTTGACGTTGTTGTTGTTGTTGTTTATTTGACGTTGTTGTTGTTGTTTATTTGACGTTGTTGTTGTTGATGTTGTTGTTGTAATTGTTATTGTTGTTATTATTGTTGCTTATTTAACGTTGTTGTTATTATTGTTGTTTATTTGACCTTGTTGTTGTTGTTGTTGTTATTCATTTGAAGTTGTTGTTGTTGTTGTTGTTGTTTATTTGACGTTATTGTTGTTGTTGTTGTTGTTGTTGTTCTTTATTTGACATTGTTGTTGTCGTTGTTTTGTTGTTTATTTGACGTTATTGTTGTTATTTATTTGACGTTGTTGTTGTTTATTTGACGTTGTTGTTAACGTTGTTGTTGTTTATTTGACTTTGTTGTTGTTGTTGACGTTGTTGTTGTTGTTGTTGTTGTTTATTTGATGTTATTATTGTTGTTGTTGACATAGTTGTTGTTGTTTATTTGACGTGTTATTGTCGTTTCCATTGTTGTTTATTTGACATTGTTGTTGATGTTTATTTGACGTTGTTGTTGTTGTTGACGTTGTTGTTGTTGTTGTTGTTTATTGGACGTTGTTGTTGTTGTTGTTTATTTGACATTTTTGTTGTTGTTGACGGTGTTGTTGTTGTTGTTTATTTGACATTGTTGTTGTTGTTGTTGTTGTTTATTTGACTTTGTTGTTGTTGTATATGTTGTTGTTGTTGTTGTTTATTTGATGTTGTTATTGCTGTTGTTGACATAGTTGTTGTTGTTTATTTGACGTTGTTGTTGTTGTTTCCATTGTTGTTTATTTGACGTTGTTGTTGTTATTTATTTGACGTTGTTGTTGTTGTTGTTGTTGTTGTTGTTGACGTTGTTGTTGGTGTTGTTTATTCGACGTTGTTGTTGTTATTTATTTGACATTGTTGTTGTTGTTGACGATGTTGTTGTTGTTGTTGTTTATTTGATATTGTTGTTGTTGTTGTTATTTATTTGACGTTGTTATTGTTGTTGTTTATTTGACTTTGTTGTTGTTGTTGTTTATTGGACGTTGTTGTTGTTGTTGTTATTTGACATTGTTGTTGTTGTTGACGGTGTTGTTGTTGTTGTTTATTTGACATTGTTGTTGTTGTTGTTATTTATTTGACGTCGTTGTTGTTGTTGTTTATTTGACGTTGTTGTTGTTGTTTATTTGACGTTGTTGTTTATTTGACGTTGTTGTTGTTGTTGTTGTTTATTTGACGTTGTCGTTGTTGTTGTTTATTTGACGTTGTTGTTGTTGTTTATTTGACATTGTTGTTGTTATTTGACGTTGTTGTTGTTGTTGTTGTATTTGTTGTTGTTGTTGTTGTTGTTGTTTATTTAACGTTGTTGTTGTTGTTGTTTATTTGACGTTATTGTTGTTGTTTATTTGACGTTGTTAATGTTGTTGTTGTTGTTGTTGTTTATTTAACGTTGTTGTTGTTGTTGTTTATTTGACGTTATTGTTGTTTATTTGACATTGTTATTGTTGTTGTTGTTGTTGTTGTTGTTTATTTGACATTGTTGTTGTTGTTGTTGATGTTGTTGCTGTTGTTGTTGTTTATTTGACGTTGTTGTTGTTGTTTATTTGACGTTGTTAATGTTGTTGACATTGTTTTTATTGTTTTTGTTGTTTATTTGACGTTGTTGTTGTTGTTGTTTTTGTTGTTGTTATTGTTGGTGTTGTTGTTGTTTATTTGACATTGTGGTTGTTGTTTATTTGACGTTGTTGTTGTTGTTGTTTATTTGACGTTGTTGTTGTTGTTAATTTGACGTTGTTATTGTTGTTGTTTATTTGACGTTGTTGTTGTTGTTGTTGTTTATTTGACATTGTTGTTGTTGTTTATTTGACGTTGTTGTTGTTGTTGTTTATTTGATGTTGTTTTAGTTGTTGTTGTTTATTTGACGTTGTTGTTGTTGTTGTTTATTTTATGTTGTTTTAGTTGTTGTTGTTTATTTGACGTTTATCTTGATTTTTATTTGACGTTGTTGTTATTGACATTGTTGTTCTTGTTGTTTATTTGACATTGTTGTTGTTGTTGTTTATTTGACGTAGTTGTTGTTATTGACGTTGTTGTTGTTGTTTATTTGACGTTTTTGTTGTTGTTGATGTTGTTGTTGTTGTTGTTTTTTATTTGACGTTGTGGTTTTTTATTTGACGTTGTGGTTGTTGTTGTTGTTTATTTGATGTTGTTGTTGTTGTCATTGTTGTTGTTGTCGTTTATTTGACGTTGTTGTTGTTGTTGTTTATTTGACGTAGTTATTGTTATTGACGTTGTTGTTGTTGTTTATTTGACGTTTTTGTTGTTGTTGATGTTGTTGTTGTTTTTTATTTGACGTTGTTTTTGTTGTTGTTTATTTGACGTTGTTTTCGTTATTGACGTTGTTGTTGTTGTTGTTTATTTGATGTTTTTGTTGTTGTTGTAATTGTTATTGTTGTTATTGTTGTTGCTTATTTGACGTTGTTGTTATTATTGTTGTTTATTTGACCTTGTTGTTGTTGTTATTCATTTGACGTTGTTGTTGTTGTTTATTTGACGTTATTGTTGATGTTGTTGTTGTTGTTCTTTATTTGACGTTGTTGTTGTCGTTGTTTTTGTTGTTTATTTGACGTTGTTGTTGTTATTTATTTGACGTTGTTGTTGTTGTTATTGTTGTTGTTTATTTGACGTTCTTGTTAACATTCTTGTTGTTGTTGTTTATTTGACGTTGTTGTTGTTGTTGTTGTTGTTGTTGTTTATTTGACTTTGTTGTTGTTGTTGACGTTGTTGTTGTTGTTGTTTATTTGATGTTGTTATTGTTGTTGTTGACATAGTTGTTGTTGTTTATTTGACGTTGTTGTTGTTGTTTCCGTTGTTGTTTATTTGACGTTGTTGTTGTTATTTATTTGACGTTGTTGTTGTTGTTGTGGTTGTTGTTGTTGACGTTGTTGTTGGTGTTGTTTATTGGACGTTGTTGTTGTTATTTATTTGACATTGTTGTTGTTTTTGACGGTGTTGTTGTTGTTGTTGTTTATTTGACATTGTTGTTGTTGTTGTTATTTATTTGACGTTGTTGTTGTTGTTTATTTGACATTATTGTTGTTGTTGTTGTTGTTGTTTATTTGACGTTGTTGTTTATTTGACGTTGTTGTTGTTGTTTATTTGACGTTGTTGTTTATTTGACGTTGTTGTTGTTATTTGAAGTTGTTGTTGTTGTATTTGTTGTTGTTGTTGTTGTTGTTGTTTATTTGACGTTGTTGTTGTTTATTTGACGTTGTTGTTGTTGTTTATTTGACATTGTTATTGTTGTTGTTGTTGCTTGTTTGGCGTTGTTGTTGTTGACAGTGTTATTGTTGTTGTTTATTTGACGTTGTTAATGTTGTTGACATTGTTGTTGTTGTTTTTGTTGTTTATTTGATGTTGTTGTTGTTGTGGTTATTGTTGTTTATTTGACGTTGTTATTGTTGTTGACGTTGTTGTTGTTGTTTATTTGATGTTGTTGTTGTTGTTGTTGTTGACATAGTTGTTGTTGTTTATTCGACGTTTTTGTTGTTGTTGACATTGTTGTTTATTTGACGTTGTTGTTGTTGTTGTTTATTTGACTTTGTTGTTGTTGTTGACGTTGTTGTTGTTGTTGTTTATTGGACGTTGTTGTTGTTGTTATTTGACATTGTTGTTGTTGTTGAAGGTGTTATTGTTGTTGTTTATTTGACATTGTTGTTGTCGTTGTTATTTATTTGACGTCGTTGTTGTTGTTGTTTATTTGACGTTGTTGTTGTTGTTGTTTATTTGACGTTGTTATTTATTTGACGTTGTTGTTGTTATTTGACGTTGTTGTTGTTGTTGTTGTTGTATTTGTTGTTGTTGTTGTATTTGTTGTTGTTGTTGTTGTTGTTGTTGTTTATTTAACGTTGTTGTTGTTGTTTATTTGATGTTATTGTTGTTATTTATTTGACGTTGTTATTGTTGTTGTTGTTGTTGTTGTTGTTTATTTGACGTTGTTGTTGTTGTTGATGTTGTTGTTGTTGTTTATTTGACGTTGTTGTTGTTGTTGTTATTGTTGGTGTTGTTGTTGTTTATTTGACGTTGTTGTTGTTGTTGATGTTGTTGTTGTTGTTTATTTGACGTTGTTGTTGTTGTTGTTGTTTATTTGACGTTGTTAATGTTGTTGACATTGTTGTTGTTGTTTTTGTTGTTTATTTGACGTTGTTGTTGTTGTTGTTTTTGTTGTTGTTATTATTGGTGTTGTTGTTGTTTATTTGACGTTGTTGTTGTTGTTGTTTATTTGACGTTGTTGTTGTTGTTGTTTATTTGACGTTGTTGTTGTTGTTGTTAATTTGACGTTGTTGTTGTTGTTTATTTGACGTCGTCGTTGTTGTTTTTTAATTGACATTGTTGTTGTTGTTGTTGTTGTTGACGTTTTTGTTGTTGTTTATTTGACGTTGTTGTTTATTTGACGTTGTTGTTTATTTGATGTTGTTTTAGTTGTTGTTGTTTATTTGACGTTGTTGTTGTTGTTGTTGTTGTTTATTTGATGTTGTTTTAGTTGTTGTTGTTTATTTGACGTTTTTGTTGTTTTTTATTTGACGTTGTTGTTATTGACATTGTTGTTGTTGTTGTTGTTGTTTATTTGACGTTGTTGTTGTTGTTGTTATTTATTTGACGTAGTTGTTGTTATTGACATTGTTGTTGTTGTTTATTTGACGTTTTTGTTGTTGTTGATGTTGTTGTTGTTGTTGTTTTTTATTTGACGTTGTTGTTTTTTATTATACGTTGTTGTTGTTGTTGTTGTTGTTTATTTGATGTTGTTGTTATTGACATTGTTGTTGTTGTTCTTTATTTGACGTTGTTGTTGTTGTTGTTTATTTGACGTAGTTGTTGTTATTGACGTTGTTGTTGTTGTTGTTGTTTATTTGACGTTTTTGTTGTTGTTGATGTTGTTGTTGTTGTTTTTTATTTGACGTTGTTGTTGTTGTTGTTTATTTGACGTTGTTGTTGTTGTTGTTTATTTGACGTTGTTGTTGTTGATGTTGTTGTTGTAATTGTTATTGTTGTTATTATTGTTGCTTATTTAACGTTGTTGTTATTATTGTTGTTTATTTGACCTTGTTGTTGTTGTTGTTGTTATTCATTTGAAGTTGTTGTTGTTGTTGTTTATTTGATGTTATTGTTGTTGTTGTTGTTGTTGTTCTTTATTTGACATTGTTGTTGTCGTTGTTTTGTTGTTTATTTGACGTTGTTGTTGTTATTTATTTGACGTTGTTGTTGTTGTTGTTGTTTATTTGACGTTGTTGTTAACGTTGTTGTTGTTTATTTGACTTTGTTGTTGTTGTTGACGTTGTTGTTGTTGTTGTTTATTTGATGTTATTATTGTTGTTGTTGACATAGTTGTTGTTGTTTATTTGACGTGTTGTTGTTGTTTCCATTGTTGTTTATTTGACATTGTTGTTGATGTTTATTTGACGTTGTTGTTGTTGTTGACGTTGTTGTTGTTGTTGTTTATTGGACGTTGTTGTTGTTGTTGTTGATTTGACATTGTTGTTGTTGTTGACGGTGTTGTTGTTGTTGTTTATTTGACATTGTTGTTGTTGTTGTTATTTATTTGACGTTGTTGTTGTTGTTTATTTGACATTATTGTTGTTGTTGTTGTTGTTGTTTATTTGACATTGTTGTTAATTTGACGTTGTTGTTGTTGTTTATTTGACATTGTTGTTGTTATTTGAAGTTGTTGTTGTTGTTGTATTTGTTGTTGTTGTTGTTGTTTATTTGACGTTGTTGTTGTTGTTTATTTGATGATGTTGTTGTTTATTTGACGTTGTTATTGTTGTTGTTGTTGTTGTTTATTTGACGTTGTTGTTCTTGTTGACGTTGTTGTTGTTGTTTATTTGACGTTGTTAATGTTGTTGACATTGTGGTTGTTGTTTTTGTTGTTTATTTGTTGTTATTGTTGTTGTTGTTATTGTTGTTTATTTGACGTTGTTATTGTTGTTGACGTTGTTGTTGTTGTTGTTTATTTGATGTTGTTGTTGTATTTGTTGACATAGGTGTTGTTTTTTATTTGACGTTGTTGTTTTTGTTGTTGTTGATGTTGTTGTTTATTTGACGTTGTTGTTGTTGTTTATTTGACTTTGTTGTTGTTGTTGTTGACGTTGTTGTTGTTGTTGATGGTGTTGTTGTTGTTGTTCATTTGATGTTGTTGTTGTTGTTGTTATTTATTTGACGTCGTTGTTTATTTGACGTTGTTGTTGTTGTTGTTAATTTGACGTTGTTGTAGTTATCTGACGTTGTTGTTGTTGTTGTATTTGTTGTTGTTGTTGTTGTTTATTTAACGTTGTTGTTGTTTATTTGACGTTATTGTTGTTGTTTATTTGACGTTGTTATTGTTGTTGTTGTTGTTGTTTATTTGACGTTGTTGTTGTTGTTGATGTTGTTGTTGTTGTTGTTTATTTGACGTTGTTGTTGTTGTTGTTTATTTGACGTTGTTAATGTTGTTGACATTGTTTTTGTTGTTTTTGTTGTTTATTTGACGTTGTTGTTGTTGTTGTTGTTAATTTGACGTTGTTGTTGTTGTTGTTTATTTGACGTTGATGTTGTTGTTTATTTGACATTGTTGTTGTTGTTGTTGTTGACGTTGTTGTTGTTGTTTATTTGACGTTGTTGTTGTTGTTGTTTTTTATTTGATGTTGTTTTAGTTGTTGTTGTTTATTTGACCTTGTTGTTGTTGTTGTTTATTTGATGTTGTTTTAGTTGTTGTTGTTTATTTGACGTTTTTGTTGTTTTTTATTTGACGTTGTTGTTATTGACATTGTTGTTGTTGTTTATTTGACGTTGTTGTTGTTGTTGTTGTTGTTTATTTGATGTAGTTGTTGTTATTGACGTTGTTGTTGTTGTTTATTTGACGTTGTTAATGTTGTTGACATTGTTGTTGTTGTTTTTGTTGTTTATTTGTTGTTATTGTTGTTGTTGTTATTGTTGTTTATTTGACGTTGTTATTGTTGTTGACGTTGTTGTTGTTGTTGTTTATTTGAAGTTGTTGTTGTATTTGTTGACATAGTTGTTGTTTTTTATTTGACGTTGTTGTTGTTGTTGTTGTTGACGTTGTTGTTTATTTGACGTGGTTGTTGTTGTTTATTTGACTTTGTTGTTGTTGTTGTTGACGTTGTTGTTGTTGTTGTTGTTGTTTATTGGACGTTGTTGTTGTTGTTATTTGACATTGTTGTTGTTGTTGATGGTGTTGTTGTTGTTGTTCATTTGAAATTGTTGTTGTTGTTGTTATTTATTTGACGTCGTTGTTTATTTGACGTTGTTGTTGTTGTTAATTTGACGTTGTTGTAGTTATCTGACGTTGTTGTTGTTGTTGTATTTGTTGTTGTTGTTGTTGTTGTTTATTTAACGTTGTTGTTGTTGTTGTTGTTTATTTGACGTTATTGTTGTTGTTTATTTAACGTTGTTATTGTTGTTGTTGTTGTTGTTTATTTGACGTTGTTGTTGTTGTTGATGTTGTTGTTGTTTATTTGACGTTGTTAATGTTGTTGACATTGTTGTTGTTGTTTTTGTTGTTTATTTGACGTTGTTGTTGTTGTTGTTTATTTGACGTTGTTGTTGTTGTTGTTAATTTGACGTTGTTGTTGTTGTTGTTGTTGTTTATTTGACGTTGATGTTGTTGTTTATTTGACATTGTTGTTGTTGTTGTTGTTGACGTTGTTGTTGTTGTTTATTTGACGTTGTTGTTGTTGTTGTTTTTTATTTGATGTTGTTTTAGTTGTTGTTGTTTATTTGACCTTGTTGTTGTTGTTGTTTATTTGATGTTGTTTTAGTTGTTGTTGTTTATTTGACGTTTTTGTTGTTTTTTATTTGACGTTGTTGTTATTGACGTTGTTGTTGTTGTTGTTTATTTGACGTTGTTGTTGTTGTTGTTTATTTGATGTAGTTGTTGTTATTGACGTTGTTGTTGTTGTTTATTTGACGTTTTTGTTGTTGTTGTTGTTTTTTATTTGACGTTGTTGTTTTTTATTTGACGTTGTTGTTGTTGTTGTTGTTTATTTGATGTTGTTGTTGTTGTTTATTTGACGTTGTTGTTGTTGTTGTTTATTTGACGTAGTTGTTGTTATTGACGTTGTTGTTGTTGTTGTTTATTTGACGTTTTTGTTGTTGTTGATGTTGTTCTTGTTGTTTTTTATTTGACGTTGATGTTGTTGTTGTTTATTTGACGTTGTTGTTGTTGTTTATTTGACGTTGTTGTTGTTGTTGTTGTAATTGTTATTGTTGTTGCTTATTTGACGTTGTTGTTGTTATTGTTGTTTATTTGACCTTGTTGTTGTTGTTATTATTCATTTGACGTTGTTGTTGTTGTTGTTTATTTGACGTTATTGTTGTTGTTGTTGTTGTTCTTTATTTGACGTTGTTGTTGTCGTTGTTTTTGTTGTTTATTTGACGTTGTTGTTGTTATTTATTTGACGTTGTTGTTGATGTTGTTGTTGTTGTTGTTGTTGTATTTGTTGTTGTTGTTATTGTTGTTGTTGTTTATTGGACGTTGTTGTTGTTGTTTATTAGACGTTGTTGTTGTTGTTTATTTGACGTTGTTATTGTTGTTGTTGTTGTTGTTGTTGGTTATTTAACGTTGTTGTTGTTGTTGACGTTGTTGTTGTTGTTGTTTATTTGATGTTGTTAATGTTGTTGACATTGTTGTTGTTGTTGACGTTGTTGTTGTTGTTGTTGTTTATTTGACGTTGTTAATGTTGTTGACATTGTTGTTGTTGTTTTTGTTGTTTATTTGATGTTGTTGTTGTTGTTATTGTTGTTTATTTGACGTTGTTATTGTTGTTGACGTTGTTGTTGTTGTTGTTTATTTGATGTTATTATTGTTGTTGACATAGTTGTTGTTATTTATTTGACGTTGTTGGTGTTGTTGACGTTGTTGTTTATTTGACATTGTTGTTGTTGTTGTTGTTTATTAGACGTTGTTGTTGTTGTTGTTATTTGACATTGTTGTTGTTGTTGACGGTGTTGTTGTTGTTGTTTATCTGACATTGTTGTTGTTGTTGGTATTTATTTGACGTCGTTGTTGTTGTTGTTTATTTGACGTTGTTGTTGTTATTGTTTATTTGACGTTGTTGTTTATTTGACGTTGTTGTTGTTGTTTATTTGACGTTGTTGTTGTTATTTGACGTTGTTGTTGTTGTTGTATTTGTTCTTGTTGTTGTTGTTGTTTATTTAACGTTGTTGTTGTTGTTGTTGTTGTTTATTTGACGTTATTGTTGTTGTTTATTTGACGTTGTTATTGTTGTCGTTGTTGTTTATTTCAAGTTGTTGTTGTTGTTGATGTTGTTGTTGTTGTTGTTGTTTATTTGACGTTGTTGTTGTTGTTGTTTATTTGACGTTGTTAATGTTGTTGACATTGTTGTTGTTGTTTTTGTTGTTTATTTGACATTGTTGTTGTTGTTGTTTATTTGACGTTGTTGTTGTTGTTAATTTGACGTTGTTGTTGTTGTTGTTTATTTGACGTTGTTGTTGTTGTTTATTTGACATTGTTGTTGTTGTTGTTGACGTTGTTGTTATTGTTTATTTGACGTTGTTGTTGTTGTTGTTGTTTATTTGATGTTGTTTTAGTTGTTGTTGTTTATTTGACGTTGTTGTTGTTGTTGTTTATTTGACGTTGTTGTTTATTTGATGTTGTTTTAGTTGTTGTTGTTTATTTGACGTTGTTGTTGTTGTTGTTGTTTATTTGATGTTGTTTTAGTTGTTGTTGTTTATTTGACGTTTTTGTTGTTTTTTATTTGACGTTGTTGTTATTGACATTGTTGTTGTTGTTGTTGTTGTTTATTTGACGTTGTTGTTGTTGTTGTTATTTATTTGACGTAGTTGTTGTTATTGACATTGTTGTTGTTGTTTATTTGACGTTTTTGTTGTTGTTGATGTTGTTGTTGTTGTTGTTTTTTATTTGACGTTGTTGTTTTTTATTATACGTTGTTGTTGTTGTTGTTGTTGTTTATTTGATGTTGTTGTTGTTGTTGACATTGTTGTTGTTGTTCTTTATTTGACGTTGTTGTTGTTGTTGTTTATTTGACGTAGTTGTTGTTATTGACGTTGTTGTTGTTGTTGTTGTTTATTTGACGTTTTTGTTGTTGTTGATGTTGTTGTTGTTGTTTTTTATTTGACGTTGTTGTTGTTGTTGTTTATTTGACGTTGTTGTTGTTGTTTATTTGACGTTGTT
>OX451735.1:1335237700-1335242700 GCA_948472305.1 Vicia faba | reverse complement strand
TGTTGTTGTTGTTGTTTATTTGACGTTGTTGTTAACGTTGTTGTTGTTTATTTGATTTTGTTGTTGTTGTTGACGTTGTTGTTGTTGTTGTTGTTGTTTATTTGATGTTATTATTGTTGTTGTTGACATAGTTGTTGTTGTTGTTTCCATTGTTGTTTATTTGACATTGTTGTTGTTGTTTATTTGACGTTGTTGTTGTTGTTGACGTTGTTGTTGTTGTTGTTGTTTATTGGACGTTGTTGTTGTTGTTTATTTGACATTGTTGTTGTTGTTGACGGTGTTGTTGTTGATGTTGTTTATTTGACATTGTTGTTGTTGTTGTTATTTATTTGACGTTGTTGTTGTTGTTTATTTGACATTGTTGTTGTTGTTGTTGTTGTTTATTTGACGTTGTTGTTTATTTGACGTTGTTGTTGTTGTTTATTTGACATTGTTGTTGTTATTTGAAGTTGTTGTTGTTGTTGTATTTGTTGTTGTTGTTGTTGTTGTTTATTTGACGTTGTTGTTGTTATTTGATGTTATTGTTGTTTATTTGACGTTGTTATTGTTGTTGTTGTTGTTGTTGTTTATTTGACGTTGTTGTTCTTGTTGACGTTGTTGTTGTTGTTGTTTATTTGACGTTGTTAATGTTGTTGACATTGTTGGTGTTGTTTTTGTTGTTTATTTGTTGTTGTTGTTGTTGTTGTTATTGTTGTTTATTTGACGTTGTTATTGTTGTTGACGTTGTTGTTGTTGTTGTTTATTTGATGTTGTTGTTGTATTTGTTGACATAGTTGTTCTTTTTTATTTGACGTTGTTGTTGTTGTTGTTGTTGTTGACGTTGTTGTTTATTTGACGTTGTTGTTGTTGTTGTTTATTTGACTTTGTTGTTGTTGTTGTTGTTGACGTTGTTGTTGTTGTTGTTGTTTATTGGAAGTTGTTGTTGTTGTTGTTATTTGACATTGTTGTTGTTGTTGATGGTGTTGTTGTTGTTGTTCATTTGAAATTGTTGTTGTTGTTATTTATTTGACGTCGTTGTTGTTGTTGTTTATTTGACGTTGTTGTTGGTGTTGTTTATTTGACGCTGTGGTTTATTTGACGTTGTTGTTGTTGTTAATTTGACGTTGTTGTAGTTATCTGACGTTGTTGTTGTTGTTGTATTTGTTGTTGTTGTTGTTGTTTATTTAACGTTGTTGTTGTTGTTGTTTATTTGACGTTATTATTGTTGTTTATTTGACGTTGTTATTGTTGTTGTTGTTGTTGTTGTTTATTTGACGTTGTTGTTGTTGTTGATGTTGTTGTTGTTGTTGTTGTTTATTTGACGTTGTTGTTGTTGTTGTTTATTTGACGTTGTTAATGTTGTTGACATTGTTGTTGTTGTTTTTGTTGTTTATTTGACGTTGTTGTTGTTGTTGTTTATTTGACGTTGATGTTGTTGTTTATTTGACATTGTTGTTGTTGTTGTTGTTGACGTTATTGTTGTTGTTTATTTGACGTTGTTGTTGTTGTTGTTTATTTGATGTTGTTTTAGTTGTTGTTGTTTATTTGACCTTGTTGTTGTTGTTGTTTATTTGATGTTGTTTTAGTTGTTGTTGTTTATTTGACGTTTTTGTTGTTTTTTATTTGACGTTGTTGTTATTGACATTGTTGTTGTTGTTGTTTATTTGACGTTGTTGTTGTTGTTGTTGTTTATTTGATGTAGTTGTTGTTATTAACGTTGTTGTTGTTGTTTATTTGACGTTTTTGTTGTTGTTGTTGTTGTTTTTTATTTGACGTTGTTGTTTTTTATTTGACGTTGTTGTTGTTGTTGTTTATTTGATGTTGTTGTTGTTGTTTATTTGACGTTGTTGTTGATGTTGTTTATTTGACGTAGTTGTTGTTATTGACGTTGTTGTTGTTGTTGTTGTTGTTTATTTGACGTTTTTGTTGTTGTTGATGTTGTTGTTGTTGTTTTTTATTTGACGTTGTTGTTGTTGTTGTTTATTTGACGTTGTTGTTGTTGTTTATTTGACGTTGTTGTTGTTGTTGTTGTTGTTGTAATTGTTATTGTTGTTGCTTATTTGACGTTGTTGTTATTATTGTTGTTTATTTGACCTTGTTGTTGTTGTTATTCATTTGACGTTGTTGTTGTTGTTTATTTGACGTTATTGTTGTTGTTATTATTGTTGTTCTTTATTTGACGTTGTTGTTGTCGTTGTTTTTGTTGTTTATTTGACGTTGTTGTTGTTATTTAAAGTTGTTGTTGTTGTTGTTGTATTTGTTGTTGTTGTTGTTGTTTATTGGACGTTGTTGTTGTTGTTTATTAGACGTTGTTGTTGTTGTTTATTTGACGTTGTTATTGTTGTTGTTGTTGTTGTTGTTTATTTAACGTTGTTGTTGTTGTTGACGTTGTTGTTGTTGTTGTTTATTTGATGTTGTTAATGTTGTTGACATTATTGTTTATGTTGACGTTGTTGTTGTTGTTGTTTATTTGACGTTGTTAATGTTGTTGACATTGTTGTTGTTGTTTTTGTTGTTTATTTGATGTTGTTGTTGTTGTTATTGTTGTTTATTTGACGTTGTTATTGTTGTTGACGTTGTTGTTGTTGTTTATTTGATGTTGTTATTGTTGTTGACATAGTTGTTGTTTTTTATTTGACGTTGTTGTTGTTGTTGTTGACGTTGTTTTTTATTTGACGTTGTTGTTGTTGTTTATTTGACTTTGTTGTTGTTGTTGACGTTGTTGTTGTTGTTGTTGTTTATTGGACATTGTTGTTGTTGTTGTTATTTGACATTTGTGTTGTTGTTGACGGTGTTGTTGTTGTTGTTTATTTGACATTGTTGTTGTTGTTGGTATTTATTTGACGTCGTTGTTGTTGTTGTTGTTTATTTGACGTTGTTGTTGTTGTTGTTTATTTGACGTTGTTGTTGTTGTTGTTTATTTGACGTTGTTGTTGTTATTTGACGTTGTTGTTGTTGTTGTTGTTGTATTTGTTCTTGCTGTTGTTGTTTATTTAACGTTGTTGTTGTTGTTGTTTATTTGACGTTATTGTTGTTGTTTATTTGACGTTGTTATTGTTGTTGTTGTTGTTTATTTGACGTTGTTGTTGTTGTTGATGTAGTTGTTGTTGTTGTTTATTTGACGTTGTTGTTGTTGTTGTTGTTTATTTGACGTTGTTAATGTTGTTGACATTGTTGTTGTTGTTTTTGTTGTTTATTTGACGTTGTTGTTGTTGTTGTTTATTTGACGTTGTTGTTGTTGTTAATTTGACGTTGTTGTTGTTGTTTATTTGACGTTGTTGTTGTTGTTTATTTGACATTGTTGTTGTTGTTGACGTTGTTGTTATTGTTTATTTGACGTTGTTGTTGTTGTTTATTTGATGTTGTTTTAGTTGTTGTTGTTTATTTGACGTTGTTGTTGTTGTTGTTTATTTGACGTTGTTGTTGTTGTTGTTGTTTATTTGACGTTGTTGTTGTTGATGTTGTTGTTGTAATTGTTATTGTTGTTATTATTGTTGCTTATTTGACGTTGTTGTTATTATTGTTGTTTATTTGACCTTGTTGTTGTTGTTGTTATTCATTTGAAGTTGTTGTTGTTGTTGTTTATTTGACGTTATTGTTGTTGTTGTTGTTGTTGTTGTTCTTTATTTGACATTGTTGTTGTCGTTGTTTTTGTTGTTTATTTGACGTTGTTGTTGTTATTTATTTGACGTTGTTGTTGTTGTTGTTTATTTGACGTTGTTGTTAACGTTGTTGTTGTTTATTTGACTTTGTTGTTGTTGTTGACGTTGTTGTTGTTGTTGTTGTTGTTGTTTATTTGATGTTATTATTGTTGTTGTTGACATAGTTGTTGTTGTTTATTTGACGTGTTGTTGTTGTTTCCATTGTTGTTTATTTGACATTGTTGTTGTTGTTTATTTGACGTTGTTGTTGTTGACGTTGTTGTTGTTGTTGTTGTTTATTGGACGTTGTTGTTGTTGTTTATTTGACATTGTTGTTGTTGTTGACGGTGTTGTTGTTGTTGTTGTTTATTTGACATTGTTGTTGTTGTTGTTATTTATTTGACGTTGTTGTTGTTGTTGTTTATTTGACATTATTGTTGTTGTTGTTGTTGTTTATTTGACGTTGTTGTTTATTTGACGTTGTTGTTGTTGTTTATTTGACATTGTTGTTGTTATTTGAAGTTGTTGTTGTTGTTGTATTTGTTGTTGTTGTTGTTTATTTGACGTTGTTGTTGTTCTTTATTTGACGTTGTTATTGTTGTTGTTGTTGTTGTTTATTTGACGTTGTTGTTCTTGTTGACGTTGTTGCTGTTGTTGTTTATTTGACGTTGTTAATGTTGTTGACATTGTTGTTGTTGTTTTTGTTGTTTATTTGTTGTTGTTGTTGTTGTTGTTGTTATTGTTGTTTATTTGACGTTGTTATTGTTGTTGACGTTGTTGTTGTTGTTGTTTATTTGATGTTGTTGTTGTATTTGTTGACATAGTTGTTGTTTTTTATTTGACATTGTTGTTGTTGTTGTTGTTGACGTTGTTGTTTATTTGACGTTGTTGTTATTGTTTATTTGACTTTGTTGTTGTTGTTGTTGACGTTGTTGTTGTTGTTGTTGTTTATTGGACGTTGTTGTTGTTGTTGTTATTTGACATTATTGTTGTTGTTGATGGTGTTGTTGTTGTTGTTCATTTGAAATTGTTGTTGTTGTTGTTATTTATTTGACGTCGTTGTTGTTGTTGTTTATTTGACGTTGTTGTTGTTGTTGTTTATTTGACGTTGTTGTTGTTGTTGTTTATTTGATGTTGTTGTTGTTGTTGTTGACATAGTTGTTGTTGTTTATTTCACGTTGTTGTTGTTGTTGTTGACATTGTTGTTTATTTGACGTTGTTGTTGTTGTTTATTTGACTTTGTTGTTGTTGTTGACGTTGTTGTTGTTGTTGTTGTTTATTGGACGTTGTTGTTGTTGTTGTTGTTATTTGACATTGTTGTTGTTGTTGACGCTGTTGTTGTTGTTGTTTATTTGACATTGTTGTTGTTGTTGTTATTTA
>OX451735.1:1335227700-1335235200 GCA_948472305.1 Vicia faba | reverse complement strand
GTTTATTTGACGTAGTTGTTGTTATTGACGTTGTTGTTGTTGTTGTTTATTTGACGTTTTTGTTGTTGTTGATGTTGTTGTTGTTTTTTATTTGACGTTGTTGTTGTTGTTGTTGTTTATTTGACATTGTTGTCGTTATTGACGTTGTTGTTGTTGTTGTTTATTTGACGTTTTTGTTGTTGTTTTTGTTGTTTATTTGACGTTGTTGTCGTTATTGACGTTGTTGTTGTTGTTGCTTATTTGACGTTGTTGTTATTATTGTTGTTTATTTGACCTTGTTGTTGTTGTTATTCATTTGACGTTGTTGTTGTTGTTTATTTGACGTTATTGTTGTTGTTGTTGTTGTTGTTCTTTATTTGACGTTGTTGTTGTCGTTATTTTTGTTGTTTATTTGACGTTGTTGTTCTTATTTATTTGACGTTGTTGTTGTTGTTGTTGTTGTTGTTTATTTGATGTTGTTGTTAACATTGTTGTTGTTGTTGTTGTTGTTGTTGTTTATTTGACTTTGTTGTTGTTGTTGACGTTGTTGTTGTTGTTGTTTATTTGATGTTGTTATTGTTGTTGTTGACATAGTTGTTGTTGTTTATTTGATGTTGTTGTTGTTGTTTCTGTTGTTATTTATTTGACGTTGTTGTTGTTATTTATTTGACGTTGTTGTTGTTGTTGTTGACGTTGTTGTTGTTGTTGTTTATTAGACGTTGTTGTTTTTATTTATTTGACATTGTTGTTGTTGTTGTTATTTATTTGACGTTGTTGTTTATTTGACATTATTTTTGTTGTTGTTGTTGTTTATTTGACGTTGTTGTTTATTTGACGTTGTTGTTGTTTATTTGACGTTGTTGTTGTTATTTGAAGTTGTTGTTGTTGTTGTATTTGTTGTTGTTGTTGTTGTTGTTTACTTAACGTTGTTGTTGTTGTTTATTTGACGTTGTTGTTGTTGTTTATTTGACATTGTTATTGTTGTTTATTTGGCGTTGTTGTTGTTGTTGACAATGTTGTTGTTGTTGTTTATTTGACGTTGTTAATGTTGTTGACATTGTTGTTGTTGTTTTTGTTGTTTATTTGATGTTGTTGTTGTTGTTGTTGTTGTTATTGTTGTTTATTTGACGTTGTTATTATTGTTGATGTTGTTGTTGTTGTTTATTTGATGTTGTTCTTGTTGTTGTTGACATAGTTGTTGTTGTTTATTTGACGTTGTTGTTGTTGTTGACGTTGTTGTTTATTTGACGTTGTTGTTGTTGTTGTATATTTGACTTTGTTGTTGTTGTTGTTGACGTTGTTGTTGTTGTTGTTTATTGGACGTTGTTGTTGTTGTTATTTGACATTGTTGTTGTTGTTGACGGTGTTGTTGTTTATTTGACATTGTTGTTGTTGTTGTTATTTATTTGACGTCGTTGTTGTTGTTGTTTATTTGACGTTGTTGTTGTTGTTTATTTGACGTTGTTGTTTATTTGACGTTGTTGTTGTTATTGTTTTTGTTGTTGTACTTGTTGTTGTTGTTGTTGTTTATTTAACGTTGTTGTTGTTGTTTATTTGACGTTATTGTTGTTGTTTATTTGACGTTGTTATTGTTGTTGTTGTTGTTGTTGTTGTTGTTTATTTGACGTTGTTGTTGTTGTTGATGTTGGTGTTGTTGTTGTTTATTTGACGTTGTTGTTGTTGTTGTTGTTGTTTATTTGACGTTGTTGTTGTTGTTTATTTGACGTTGTTGTTGTTGTTAATTTGACGTTGTTGTTGTTGTTTATTTGACGTTGTTGTTGTTGTTGTTGTTGTTTATTTGATATTGTTGTTGTTGTTGTTGACGTTTTTGTTGTTGTTTATTTGACGTTGTTGTTGTTGTTTATTTGATGTTGTTTTAGTTGTTGTTGTTTATCTGACGTTGTTGTTGTTGTTGTTTATTTGATGTTGTTTTAGTTGTTGTTGTTTATTTGACGTTTTTGTTGTTTTTTATTTGACGTTGTTGTTATTGACATTGTTGTTGTTGTTGTTTATTTGACGTTGTTGTTGTTGTTGTTATTTATTTGACGTAGTTGTTGTTATTGACGTTGTTGTTGTTGTTTATTTGACGTTTTTGTTGTTATTGATGTTGTTGTTGTTGTTGTTTTTTATTTGACGTTGTTGTTTTTTATTATACGTTGTTGTTGTTGTTGTTGTTTATTTGATGTTGGTGTTGTTGACATTGTTGTTGTTGTTGTTTATTTGACGTTGTTGTTGTTGTTGTTTATTGACATTGTTGTTGTTGTTGTTTATTTGACGTTTTTTTTGTTGTTGATGTTGTTGTTGTTGTTTTTTATTTGACGTTGTTGTTGTTGTTTTTTATTTGACGTTGTTGTTGTTGTTGTTTATTTGACGTTGTTGTTGTTGTTGACAGTGTTGTTTTTGTTGTTTATTTGATGATGTTGTTGTTGTTGTTGTTATTGTTGTTTATTTGACGTTGTTATTGTTGTTGACGTTGTTGTTGTTGTTTATTTGATGTTGCTGTTGTTGTTGTTGACATAGTTGTTGTTGTTGATTTGACGTTGTTGTTGTTGTTGACGTTGTTGTTTATTTGACGTTGTTGTTGTTGTTTATTTGACGTTGTTGTTGTTGTTGACGTTGTTGTTGTTGTTGTTTATTGGACGTTGTTGTTGTTGTTTATTTTACATTGTTGTTGTTGTTGACGATGTTGTTGTTGTTGTTGTTGTTTATTTGACATTGTTGTTGTTGTTGTTATTTATTTGACGTTGTTGTTGTTGTTGTTTATTTGACATTATTGTTGTTGTTGTTGTTGTTTATTTGACGTTGTTGTTGTTGTTGTTTATTTGACGTTGTTGATGTTATTTGAAGTTGTTGTTGTTGTATTTGTTGTTGTTATTGTTTATTTCACGTTGATGTTGTTGTTTATTTGACGTTGTTATTGTTGTTGTTGTTGTTGTTGTTTATTTGACGTTGTTGTTGTTGACGTTGTTGTTGTTGTTGTTGTTGTTTATTTGACGTTGTTAATGTTGTTGACATTGTTGTTGTTGTTTTTGTTGTTTATTTGATGTTGTTGTTGTTGTTGTTATTGTTGTTTATTTGACGTTGTTATTGTTGTTGACGTTGTTGTTGTTGTTGTTTATTTGATGTTTTTGTTGTTGTTGACATAGTTGTTGTTGTTTATTTCACGGTGTTGTTGTTGTTGACATTGTTGTTTATTTGACGTTGTTGTTGTTGTTTATTTGACTTTGTTGTTGTTGTTGTTGTTTATCGGACGTTGTTGTTGTTGTTGTTATTTGACATTGTTGTTGTTGTTGACGGTGTTGTTGTTGTTGTTTATTTGACATTGTTGTTGTTGTTGTTATTTATTTGACGTCGTTGTTGTTGTTGTTTATTTGACGTTGTTGTTGTTGTTTATTTGACGTTGTTGTTGTTGTTGTTTATTTGACGTTGTTGTTGTTGTTTATTTGACATTGTTGTTGTTATTTGACGTTGTTGTTGTTGTTGTTGTATTTGTTGTTGTTGTTGTTGTTGTTTATTTAACGTTGTTGTTGTTGTTGTTTATTTGACGTTATTGTTGTTGTTTATTTGACGTTGTTAATGTTGTTGTTGTTGTTGTTTATTTAACGTTGTTGTTGTTATTGTTTATTTGACGTTATTGTTGTTTATTTAACGTTATTATTGTTGTTGTTGTTGTTGTTTATTTGACATTGTTGTTGTTGTTGTTAATGTTGTTGTTGTTGTTATTTATTTGACGTTGTTGTTGTTGTTTATTTGACGTTGTTAATGTTGTTGACATTGTTGTTGTTGTTTTTGTTGTTTATTTTACGTTGTTGTTGTTTTTGTTGTTGTTATTGTTGGTGTTGTTGTTGTTGTTTATTTGACGTTGTGGTTGTTGTTTATTTGACGGTGTTGTTGTTGTTTATTTGACGTTGTTGTTGTTGTTAATTTGACGTTGTTATTGTTGTTGTTTATTTGACGTTGTTGTTGTTGTTTATTTGACATTGTTGTTGTTGTTGACGTTGTTGTTGTTGTTTATTTGACGTTGTTGTTGTTGTTGTTTATTTGATGTTGTTTTAGTTGTTGTTGTTTATTTGACGTTGTTGTTGTTGTTGTTTACTTTATGTTGTTTTAGTTGTTGTTGTTTATTTGACGTTTTTCTTGATTTTTATTTGACGTTGTTGTTATTGACATTGTTGTTGTTGTTGTTTATTTGACGTTGTTGTTGTTGTTGTTTATTTGACGTAGTTGTTGTTATTGACGTTGTTGTTGTTGTTTATTTGACGTTTTTGTTGTTGTTGATGTTGTTGTTGTTGTTGTTTTTTATTTGACGTTGTTGTTTTTTATTTGACGTTGTTGTTGTTGTTGTTGATGTTTATTTGATGTTGTTGTTGTCATTTATTTGACGTTGTTGTTGTTGTTGTTTATTTGACGTAGTTGTTGTTATTGACGTTGTTGTTGTTGTTGTTTATTTGACGTTTTTGTTGTTGTTGATGTTTTTGTTGTTTTTTATTTGACGTTGTTGTTGTTGTTTATTTGACGTTGTTGTCATTATTGACGTTGTTGTTGTTGTTTATTTGACGTTTTTGTTGTTGTTGTAATTGTTATTGTTGTTATTGTTGTTGCTTATTTGACGTTGTTGTTATTATTGTTGTTTATTTGACCTTGTTGTTGTTGTTATTCATTTGACGTTGTTGTTGTTGTTTATTTGACGTTATTGTTGTTGTTGTCGTTGTTTTTGTTGTTTATTTGACGTTGTTGTTGTTATTTATTTGACGTTGTTGTTGTTGTTGTTGTTGTTGTTTATTTGACGTTCTTGTTAACATTGTTGTTGTTGTTGTTTATTTGACGTTGTTGTTGTTGTTGTTTATTTGACTTTGTTGTTGTTGTATATGTTGTTGTTGTTGTTGTTTATTTTTATGTTGTTATTGCTGTTGTTGACATAGTTGTTGTTGTTTATTTGACATTGTTGTTGTTGTTTCCGTTGTTGTTTATTTGACGTTGTTATTGTTATTTATTTGACGTTGTTGTTGTTGTTGTTGTTGTTGTTGACGTTGTTGTTGGTGTTGTTTATTGGACGTTGTTGTTGTTATTTATTTGACATTGTTGTTGTTGTTGACGGTGTTGTTGTTGTTGTTGTTTATTTGATATTGTTGTTGTTGTTGTTATTTATTTGACGTTGTTGTTGTTGTTGTTGTTTATTTGACTTTGTTGTTGTTGTTGTTGTTTATTGGACGTTGTTGTTGTTGTTGTTATTTGACATTGTTGTTGTTGTTGACGGTGTTGTTGTTGTTGTTTATTTGACATTGTTGTTGTTGTTGTTATTTATTTGACGTCGTTGTTGTTGTTGTTTATTTGACGTTGTTGTTGTTGTTGTTTATTTGACGTTGTTGTTTATTTGGCGTTGTTGTTGTTATTGTTTTTGTTGTTGTATTTGTTGTTGTTGTTGTTGTTTATTTAACGTTGTTGTTGTTGTTTATTTGACGTTATTGTTGTTGTTTATTTGACGTTGTTATTGTTGTTGTTGTTTATTTGACGTTGTTGTTGTTGTTGATGTTGGTGTTGTTGTTGTTTATTTGACGTTGTTGTTGTTGTTGTTGTTTATTTGACGTTGTTGTTGTTGTTTATTTGACGTTGTTGTTGTTGTTAATTTGACGTTGTTGTTGTTGTTTATTTGACGTTGTTGTTGTTGTTGTTGTTGTTTATTTGATATTGTTGTTGTTGTTGTTGTTGACGTTTTTGTTGTTGTTTATTTGACGTTGTTGTTGTTGTTGTTTATTTGATGTTGTTTTAGTTGTTGTTGTTTATCTGACGTTGTTGTTGTTGTTTATTTGATGTTGTTTTAGTTGTTGTTGTTTATTTGACGTTTTTGTTGTTTTTTATTTGACGTTGTTGTTATTGACATTGTTGTTGTTGTTGTTTATTTGACGTTGTTGTTGTTGTTGTTATTTATTTGACGTAGTTGTTGTTATTGACGTTGTTGTTGTTGTTTATTTGACGTTTTTGTTGTTATTGATGTTGTTGTTGTTGTTGTTTTTTATTTGACGTTGTTGTTTTTTATTATACGTTGTTGTTGTTGTTGTTTATTTGATGTTGTTGTTGTTGACATTGTTGTTGTTGTTGTTTATTTGACGTTGTTGTTGTTGTTTATTAGACGTAGTTGTTGTTATTGACATTGTTGTTGTTGTTGTTTATTTGACGTTTTTGTTGTTGTTGATGTTGTTGTTGTTGTTTTTTATTTGACGTTGTTGTTGTTGTTTTTTATTTGACGTTGTTGTTGTTGTTGTTTATTTGACGTTGTTGTTGTTGTTGACAGTGTTGTTTTTGTTGTTTATTTGATGTTGTTGTTGTTGTTTTTGTTATTGTTGTTTATTTGACGTTGTTATTGTTGTTGACGTTGTTGTTGTTGTTTATTTAATGCTGTTGTTGTTGTTGTTGACATAGTTGTTGTTGTTTATTTGACGTTGTTGTTGTTTATTTGACATTGTTGTTGTTGTTGACGATGTTGTTGTTGTTGTTGTTGTTGTTGTTTATTTGACATTGTTGTTGTTGTTGTTGTTATTTATTTGACGTTGTTGTTGTTGTTGTTTATTTGACATTATTGTTGTTGTTGTTGTTGTTTATTTGACGTTGTTGTTGTTGTTTATTTGACGTTGTTGATGTTATTTGAAGTTGTTGTTGTTGTATTTGTTGTTGTTATTGTTTATTTCACGTTGATGTTGTTGTTTATTTGACGTTGTTATTGTTGTTGTTGTTGTTGTTGTTTATTTGACGTTGTTGTTGTTGACGTTGTTGTTGTTGTTGTTGTTTATTTGACGTTGTTAATGTTGTTGACATTGTTGTTGTTGTTTTTGTTGTTTATTTGATGTTGTTGTTGTTGTTGTTATTGTTGTTTATTTGACGTTGTTATTGTTGTTGACGTTGTGGTTGTTGTTGTTTATTTGATGTTTTTGTTGTTGTTGACATAGTAGTTGTTGTTTATTTCACGGTGTTGTTGTTGTTGACGTTGTTGTTTATTTGACGTTGTTGTTGTTGTTTATTTGACTTTGTTGTTGTTGTTGTTGTTTATCGGACGTTGTTGTTGTTGTTGTTATTTGACATTGTTGTTGTTGTTGACGGTGTTGTTGTTGTTGTTTATTTGACATTGTTGTTGTTGTTGTTATTTATTTGACGTCGTTGTTGTTGTTGTTTATTTGACGTTGTTGTTTATTTGACGTTGTTGTTGTTGTTGTTTATTTGACGTTGTTGTTGTTGTTGTTTATTTGACGTTGTTGTTGTTGTTTATTTGACATTGTTGTTGTTATTTGACGTTGTTGTTGTTGTTGTTGTTGTATTTGTTGTTGTTGTTGTTGTTGTTTATTTAACGTTGTTGTTGTTGTTGTTGTTTATTTGACGTTATTGTTGTTGTTTATTTGACGTTGTTAATGTTGTTGTTGTTGTTGTTGTTTATTTAACGTTATTGTTGTTATTGTTTATTTGACGTTATTGTTGTTTATTTGACGTTGTTATTGTTGTTGTTGTTGTTGTTTATTTGACATTGTTGTT
>OX451735.1:1335220200-1335222700 GCA_948472305.1 Vicia faba | reverse complement strand
TTATTGACATTGTTGTTGTTGTTGTTGTTGTTTATTTGACGTTGTTGTTGTTGTTGTTATTTATTTGACGTAGTTGTTGTTATTGACATTGTTGTTGTTGTTTATTTGACGTTTTTGTTGTTGTTGATGTTGTTGTTGTTGTTGTTTATTTGATGTTGTTGTTGTTGACATTGTTGTTGTTGTTGTTTATTTGACGTTGTTGTTGTTGTTGTTTATTTGACGTAGTTGTTGTTATTGACGTTGTTGTTGTTGTTGTAGTTTATTTGACGTTTTTGTTGTTGTTGATGTTGTTGTTGTTGTTTTTTATTTGACGTTGTTGTTGTTGTTGTTTATTTGACGTTGTTGTTGTTGTTTATTTGACGTTGTTGTTGTTGATGTTGTTGTTGTAATTGTTATTGTTGTTATTATTGTTGCTTATTTGACGTTGTTGTTATTATTGTTGTTTATTTGACCTTGTTGTTGTTGTTGTTATTCATTTGAAGTTGTTGTTGTTGTTGTTTATTTGACGTTATTGTTGTTGTTGTTGTTGTTGTTGTTGTTCTTTATTTGACATTGTTGTTGTCGTTGTTTTGTTGTTTATTTGACGTTGTTGTTGTTATTTATTTGACGTTGTTGTTGTTGTTGTTGTTTATTTGACGTTGTTGTTAACGTTGTTGTTGTTTATTTGACTTTGTTGTTGTTGTTGACGTTGTTGTTGTTGTTGTTGTTGTTTATTTGATGTTATTATTGTTGTTGTTGACATAGTTGTTGTTGTTTATTTGACGTGTTGTTGTTGTTTCCATTGTTGTTTATTTGACATTGTTGTTGATGTTTATTTGACGTTGTTGTTGTTGTTGTTGACGTTGTTGTTGTTGTTGTTGTTTATTGGACGTTGTTGTTGTTGTTTATTTGACATTGTTGTTGTTGTTGACGGTGTTGTTGTTGTTGTTTATTTGACATTATTGTTGTTGTTGTTATTTATTTGACGTTGTTGTTGTTGTTTATTTGACATTATTGTTGTTGTTGTTGTTGTTTATTTGACGTTGTTGTTAATTTGACGTTGTTATTGTTGTTTATTTGACATTGTTGTTGTTATTTGAAGTTGTTGTTGTTGTTGTATTTGTTGTTGTTGTTGTTGTTTATTTGACGTTGTTGTTGTTGTTTATTTGATGTTGTTGTTGTTTATTTGACGTTGTTATTGTTGTTGTTGTTGTTGTTTATTTGACGTTGTTGTTCTTGTTGACGTTGTTGTTGTTGTTGTTTATTTGACGTTGTTAATGTTGTTGACATTGTTGTTGTTGTTTTTGTTGTTTATTTGTTGTTATTGTTGTTGTTGTTATTGTTGTTTATTTGACGTTGTTATTCTTGTTGACGTTGTTGTTGTTGTTGTTGTTTATTTGATGTTGTTGTTGTATTTGTTGACATAGTTGTTGTTTTTTATTTGACGTTGTTGTTGTTGTTGTTGTTGACGTTGTTGTTTATTTGACGTTGTTGTTGTTGTTTATTTGACTTTGTTGTTGTTGTTGTTGACGTTGTTGTTGTTGTTGTTGTTGTTTATTGGACGTTGTTGTTGTTGTTATTTGACATTGTTGTTGTTGTTGATGGTGTTGTTGTTGTTGTTCATTTGAAATTGTTGTTGTTGTTGTTGTTGTTATTTATTTGACGTCGTTGTTTATTTGACGTTGTTGTTGTTGTTAATTTGACGTTGTTGTAGTTATCTGACGTTGTTGTTGTTGTTGTTGTATTTGTTGTTGTTGTTGTTGTTGTTTATTTAACGTTGTTGTTGTTGTTGTTTATTCGACGTTATTGTTGTTGTTTATTTGACGTTGTTATTGTTGTTGTTGTTGTTTATTTGACGTTGTTGTTGTTGTTGATGTTGTCGTTGTTGTTGTTTATTTGACGTTGTTGTTGTTGTTTATTTGACGTTGTTAATGTTGTTGACATTGTTTTTGTTGTTTTTGTTGTTTATTTGACGTTGTTGTTGTTGTTGTTTATTTGACGTTGTTGTTGTTGTTAATTTGACGTTGTTGTTGTTGTTGTTTATTTGACGTTGATGTTGTTGTTTATTTGACATTGTTGTTGTTGTTGTTGTTTATTTGACGTTGTTGTTGTTGTTTATTTGACGTTGTTGTTGTTGTTTATTTGACGTTGTTGTTTATTTGACGTTGTTGTTGTTGTTGTTTATTTGACGTTGTTGTTGTTATTTGACGTTGTTGTTGTTGTTGTATTTGTTCTTGTTGTTGTTGTTATTTATTTAACGTTGTTGTTGTTGTTGTTTATTTGACGTTATTGTTGTTGTTTATTTGACGTTGTTATTGTTGTTGTTGTTGTTTATTTGACTTTGTTGTTGTTGTTGTTGTTGTTGTTTATTTGACGTTGTTGTTGTTGTTGTTTATTTGACGTTGTTAATGTTGTTGACATTGTTGTTGTTGTTTTTGTTGTTTATTTGACGTTGTTGTTGTTGTTGTTTATTTGACGTTGTTGTTGTTGTTAATTTGACGTTGTTATTGTTTATTTGACG
>OX451735.1:1335177700-1335215200 GCA_948472305.1 Vicia faba | reverse complement strand
GTTATTGTTGTTGTTTATTTGACGTTGTTATTGTTGTTGTTGTTGTTGTTGTTTATTTGACGTTGTTGTTGTTGTTGATGTTGGTGTTGTTATTGTTTATTTGACGTTGTTGTTGTTGTTGTTGTTGTTTATTTGACGTTGTTGTTGTTGTTGTTTATTTGACGTTGTTGTTGTTGTTAATTTGACGTTGTTGTTGTTGTTTATTTGACGTTGTTGATGTTGTTGTTGTTGTTTATTTGATATTGTTGTTGTTGTTGTTGTTGACGTTTTTGTTGTTGTTTATTTGACGTTGTTGCTGTTGTTGTTTATTTGATGTTGTTTTAGTTGTTGTTGTTTATCTGACGTTGTTGTTGTTGTTTATTTGATGTTGTTTTAGTTGTTGTTGTTTATTTGACGTTTTTGTTGTTTTTTATTTGACGTTGTTGTTATTGACATTGTTGTTGTTGTTGTTTATTTGACGTTGTTGTTGTTGTTGTTATTTATTTGACGTAGTTGTTGTTATTGACGTTGTTGTTGTTGTTTATTTGACGTTTTTGTTGTTATTGATGTTGTTGTTGTTGTTGTTTTTTATTTGACGTTGTTGTTTTTTATTATACGTTTTTGTTGTTGTTGTTGTTTATTTGATGTTGTTGTTGTTGACATTGTTGTTGTTGTTGTTTATTTAACGTTGTTGTTGTTGTTGTTTATTGACATTGTTGTTGTTGTTGTTGTTTATTTGACGTTTTTGTTGTTGTTGATGTTGTTGTTGTTGTTTTTTATTTGACGTTGTTGTTGTTGTTTTTTATTTGACGTTGTTGTTGTTGTTGTTTACTTGACGTTGTTGTTGTTGTTGACAGTGTTCTTTTTGTTGTTTATTTGATGATGTTGTTGTTGTTGTTGTTATTGTTGTTTATTTGACGTTGTTATTGTTGTTGACGTTGTTGTTGTTGTTTATTTGATGCTGTTGTTGTTGTTGTTGACATAGTTGTTGTTGTTTATTTGACGTTGTTGTTGTTGTTGACGTTGTTGTTTATTTGACGTTGTTGTTGTTGTTTATTTGACGTTGTTGTTGTTGTTGTTGACGTTGTTGTAGTTGTTGTTTATTGGACGTTGTTGTTGTTGTTTATTTGACATTGTTGTTGTTGTTGACGATGTTGTTGTTGTTGTTGTTGTTTATTTGACATTGTTGTTGTTGTTGTTATTTATTTGACGTTGTTGTTGTTGTTGTTTATTTGACATTATTGTTGTTGTTGTTGTTGTGTATTTGACGTTGTTGTTGTTGTTTATTTGACGTTGTTGATGTTATTTGAAGTTGTTGTTGTTGTATTTGTTGTTGTTATTCTTTATTTCACGTTGATGTTGTTGTTTATTTGACGTTGTTATTGTTGTTGTTGTTGTTGTTGTTGTTGTTGTTTATTTGACGTTGTTGTTGTTGACGTTGTTGTTGTTGTTGTTTATTTGACGTTGTTAATGTTGTTGACATTGTTGTTGTTGTTTTTGTTGTTTATTTGATGTTGTTGTTGTTGTTGTTATTGTTGTTTATTTGACGTTGTTATTGTTGTTGACGTTGTTGTTGTTGTTGTTTATTTGATGTTTTTGTTGTTGTTGACATAGTTGTTGTTGTTTATTTCACGGTGTTGTTGTTGTTGACGTTGTTGTTTATTTGACGTTGTTGTTGTTGTTTATTTGACTTTGTTGTTGTTGTTGTTGTTTATCGGACGTTGTTGTTGTTGTTGTTGTTATTTGACATTGTTGTTGTTGTTGACGGTGTTGTTGTTGTTTATTTGACATTGTTGTTGTTGTTGTTATTTATTTGACGTCGTTGTTGTTGTTGTTTATTTGACGTTGTTGTTGTTGTTTATTTGACGTTGTTGTTTATTTGACGTTGTTGTTGTTGTTTATTTGACGTTGTTGTTGTTGTTGTTTATTTGACGTTGTTGTTGTTGTTTATTTGACATTGTTGTTGTTATTTGACGTTGTTGTTGTTGTATTTGTTGTTGTTGTTGTTGTTTATTTAACGTTATTGTTGTTGTTTATTTGACGTTGTTAATGTTGTTGTTGTTGTTATTGTTTATTTAACGTTGTTGTTGTTATTGTTTATTTGACGTTATTGTTGTTTATTTGACGTTGTTATTGTTGTTGTTGTTGTTGTTGTTTATTTGACATTGTTGTTGTTGTTGATGTTGTTGTTGTTGTTGTTTATTTGACGTTGTTAATGTTGTTGACATTGTTGTTGTTGTTTTTGTTGTTTATTTGACGTTGTTGTTGTTTTTGTTGTTGTTATTGTTGGTGTTGTTGTTGTTTATTTGACGTTGTGGTTGTTGTTTATTTGACGGTGTTGTTGTTGTTGTTTATTTGACGTTGTTAATGTTGTTGACATTGTTGTTGTTTTTTTTGTTGTTTATTTGACGTTGTTGTTGTTTTTGTTGTTGTTATTGTTGGTGTTGTTGTTGTTTATTTGACGTTGTGGTTGTTGTTTATTTGACGGTGTTGTTGTTGTTGTTTATTTGACGTTGTTGTTGTTGTTAATTTGACGTTGTTATTGTTGTTGTTTATTTGACGTTGTTGTTGTTGTTTATTTGACATTGTTGTTGTTGTTGTTGACGTTGTTGTTGTTGTTGTTGTTTATTTGACATTGTTGTTGTTGTTGTTTATTTAATGTTGTTTTAGTTGTTGTTGTTTATTTGACGTTGTTGTTGTTGTTGTTGTTTATTTTATGTTGTTTTAGTTGTTGTTGTTTATTTGACGTTTTTCTTGATTTTTATTTGACGTTGTTGTTATTGACATTGTTGTTGTTGTTGTTTATTTGACGTTGTTGTTGTTGTTGTTTATTTGACGTAGTTGTTGTTATTGACGTTGTTGTTGTTGTTTATTTGACATTTTTGTTGTTGTTGATGTTGTTGTTGTTGTTTTTTATTTGACGTTGTTGTTTTTTATTTGACGTTGTTGTTGTTGTTGTTGTTGTTTATTTGATGTTGTTGTTGTCATTTATTTGACGTTGTTGTTGTTGTTGTTTATTTGACGTAGTTGTTGTTATTGACGTTGTTGTTGTTGTTTATTTGACGTTTTTGTTGTTGTTGATGTTTTTGTTGTTTTTTATTTGACGTTGTTGTTGTTGTTTATTTGACGTTGTTGTCATTATTGACGTTGTTGTTGTTGTTGTTGTTTATTTGACGTTTTTGTTGTTGTTGTAATTGTTATTGTTGTTATTGTTGTTGCTTATTTGACGTTGTTGTTATTATTGTTGTTTATTTGACCTTGTTGTTGTTGTTATTCATTTGACGTTGTTGTTGTTGTTTATTTGACGTTATTGTTGTTGTTGTCGTTGTTTTTGTTGTTTATTTGACGTTGTTGTTGTTATTTATTTGACGTTGTTGTTGTTTTTGTTGTTGTTTATTTGACGTTCTTGTTAACATTGTTGTTGTTGTTGTTGTTTATTTGACGTTGTTGTTGTTGTTGTTGTTGTTTATTTGACTTTGTTGTTGTTGTATATGTTGTTGTTGTTGTTGTTTATTTGATGTTGTTATTGCTGTTGTTGACATAGTTGTTGTTGTTTATTTGACGTTGTTGTTAATGTTTCCGTTGTTGTTTATTTGACGTTGTTGTTGTTATTTATTTGACGTTGTTGTTGTTGTTGTTGTTGACGTTGTTGTTGGTGTTGTTTATTGGACGTTGTTGTTGTTATTTATTTGACATTGTTGTTGTTGTTGACGGTGTTGTTGTTGTTGTTGTTTATTTGATATTGTTGTTGTTGTTGTTATTTATTTGACGTTGTTGTTGTTGTTGTTGTTTATTTGACTTTGTTGTTGTTGTTGTTGTTTATTGGACGTTGTTGTTGTTGTTGTTATTTGACATTGTTGTTGTTGTTGACGGTGTTGTTGTTGTTGTTTATTTGACATTGTTGTTGTTGTTGTTATTTAGTTGACGTCGTTGTTGTTGTTGTTATTTATTTGACGTCGTTGTTGTTGTTGTTTATTTGACGTTGTTGTTGTTGTTTATTTGACGTTGTTGTTGTTATTGTTTTTGTTGTTGTATTTGTTGTTGTTATTGTTGTTTATTTAACGTTGTTGTTGTTTATTTGACGTTATTGTTGTTGTTTATTTGACGTTGTTATTGTTGTTGTTGTTGTTGTTGTTTATTTGACGTTGTTGTTGTTGTTGTTGATGTTGGTGTTGTTGTTGTTTATTTGACGTTGTTGTTGTTGTTGTTTATTTGACGTTGTTGTTGTTGTTTATTTGACGTTGTTGTTGTTGTTAATTTGACGTTGTTGTTGTTGTTTATTTGACGTTGTTGTTGTTGTTGTTGTTTATTTGATATTGTTGTTGTTGTTGTTGTTGACGTTTTTGTTGTTGTTTATTTGACGTTGTTGTTGTTGTTGTTTATTTGATGTTGTTTTAGATGTTGTTGTTTATCTGACGTTGTTGTTGTTGTTTATTTGATGTTGTTTTAGTTGTTGTTGTTTATTTGACATTTTTGTTGTTTTTTATTTGACGTTGTTGTTATTGACATTGTTGTTGTTGTTGTTTATTTGACGTTGTTGTTGTTGTTGTTATTTATTTGACGTAGTTGTTGTTATTGACGTTGTTGTTGTTGTTGTTTATTTGACGTTTTTGTTGTTATTGATGTTGTTGTTGTTGTTTTTTATTTAACGTTGTTGTTTTTTATTATACGTTGTTGTTGTTGTTGTTTATTTGATGTTGTTGTTGTTGACATTGTTGTTGTTGTCGTTTATTTGACGTTGTTGTTGTTGTTGTTTATTTGACGTAGTTGTTGTTATTGACGTTGTTGTTGTTGTTGTTTATTTGACGTTTTTGTTGTTGTTGATGTTGTTGTTGTTTTTTATTTGACGTTGTTGTTGTTGTTGTTGTTTATTTGACATTGTTGTCGTTATTTACGTTGTTGTTGTTGTTGTTGTTTATTTGACGTTTTTGTTGTTCTTTTTGTTGTTTATTTGACGTTGTTGTCGTTATTGACGTTGTTGTTGTTGTTGCTTATTTGACGTTGTTGTTATTATTGTTGTTTATTTGACCTTGTTGTTGTTGTTATTCATTTGACGTTGTTGTTGTTGTTTATTTGACGTTATTGTTGTTGTTGTTGTTGTTGTTCTTTATTTGACGTTGTTGTTGTCGTTATTTTTGTTGTTTATTTGACGTTGTTGTTCTTATTTATTTGACGTTGTTGTTGTTGTTGTTTATTTGACGTTGTTGTTAACATTGTTGTTGTTGTTGTTTATTTGACGTTGTTGTTGTTGTTGTTGTTGTTTATTTGACTTTGTTGTTGTTGTTGACGTTGTTGTTGTTGTTGTTTATTTGACGTTGTTGTTGTTGTTGTTTATTTGATGTTGTTTTAGTTGTTGTTGTTTATTTGACGTTGTTGTTGTTGTTGTTGTTTATTTTATGTTGTTTTAGTTGTTGTTGTTTATTTGACGTTTTTCTTGATTTTTATTTGACGTTGTTGTTATTGACATTGTTGTTGTTGTTGTTTATTTGACGTTGTTGTTGTTGTTGTTTATTTGACGTAGTTGTTGTTATTGACGTTGTTGTTGTTGTTTATTTGACGTTTTTGTTGTTGTTGATGTTGTTGTTGTTGTTGTTTTTTATTTGACGTTGTTGTTTTTTATTTGACGTTGTTGTTGTTGTTGTTGTTTATTTGATGTTGTTGTTGTCATTTATTTGACGTTGTTGTTGTTGTTGTTTATTTGACGTAGTTGTTGTTATTGACGTTGTTGTTGTTGTTTATTTGACGTTTTTGTTGTTGTTGATGTTTTTGTTGTTTTTTATTTGACGTTGTTGTTGTTGTTTATTTGACGTTGTTGTCATTATTGACGTTGTTGTTGTTGTTGTTGTTGTTTATTTGACGTTTTTGTTGTTGTTGTAATTGTTATTGTTGTTATTGTTGTTGCTTATTTGACGTTGTTGTTATTATTGTTGTTTATTTGACCTTGTTGTTGTTGTTATTCATTTGACGTTGTTGTTGTTGTTTATTTGACGTTATTGTTGTTGTTGTCGTTGTTTTTGTTGTTTATTTGACGTTGTTGTTGTTATTTATTTGACGTTGTTGTTGTTTTTGTTGTTGTTTATTTGACGTTCTTGTTAACATTGTTGTTGTTGTTGTTTATTTGACGTTGTTGTTGTTGTTGTTGTTGTTTATTTGACTTTGTTGTTGTTGTATATGTTGTTGTTGTTGTTGTTTATTTGATGTTGTTATTGCTGTTGTTGACATAGTTGTTGTTGTTTATTTGACGTTGTTGTTAATGTTTCCGTTGTTGTTTATTTGACGTTGTTGTTGTTATTTATTTGACGTTGTTGTTGTTGTTGTTGTTGACGTTGTTGTTGGTGTTGTTTATTGGACGTTGTTGTTGTTATTTATTTGACATTGTTGTTGTTGTTGACGGTGTTGTTGTTGTTGTTGTTTATTTGATATTGTTGTTGTTGTTGTTATTTATTTGACGTTGTTGTTGTTGTTGTTGTTTATTTGACTTTGTTGTTGTTGTTGTTGTTTATTGGACGTTGTTGTTGTTGTTGTTATTTGACATTGTTGTTGTTGTTGACGGTGTTGTTGTTGTTGTTTATTTGACATTGTTGTTGTTGTTGTTATTTAGTTGACGTCGTTGTTGTTGTTGTTATTTATTTGACGTCGTTGTTGTTGTTGTTTATTTGACGTTGTTGTTGTTGTTTATTTGACGTTGTTGTTGTTATTGTTTTTGTTGTTGTATTTGTTGTTGTTATTGTTGTTTATTTAACGTTGTTGTTGTTTATTTGACGTTATTGTTGTTGTTTATTTGACGTTGTTATTGTTGTTGTTGTTGTTGTTGTTTATTTGACGTTGTTGTTGTTGTTGATGTTGGTGTTGTTGTTGTTTATTTGACGTTGTTGTTGTTGTTGTTTATTTGACGTTGTTGTTGTTGTTTATTTGACGTTGTTGTTGTTGTTGTTAATTTGACGTTGTTGTTGTTGTTTATTTGACGTTGTTGTTGTTGTTGTTGTTTATTTGATATTGTTTTTGTTGTTGTTGTTGACGTTTTTGTTGTTGTTTATTTGACGTTGTTGTTGTTGTTGTTTATTTGATGTTGTTTTAGATGTTGTTGTTTATCTGACGTTGTTGTTGTTGTTTATTTGATGTTGTTTTAGTTGTTGTTGTTTATTTGACATTTTTGTTGTTTTTTATTTGACGTTGTTGTTATTGACATTGTTGTTGTTGTTGTTTATTTGACGTTGTTGTTGTTGTTGTTATTTATTTGACGTAGTTGTTGTTATTGACGTTGTTGTTGTTGTTTATTTGACGTTTTTGTTGTTATTGATGTTGTTGTTGTTGTTTTTTATTTAACGTTGTTGTTTTTTATTATACGTTGTTGTTGTTGTTGTTTATTTGATGTTGTTGTTGTTGACATTGTTGTTGTTGTCGTTTATTTGACGTTGTTGTTGTTGTTGTTTATTTGACGTAGTTGTTGTTATTGACGTTGTTGTTGTTGTTGTTTATTTGACGTTTTTGTTGTTGTTGATGTTGTTGTTGTTTTTTATTTGACGTTGTTGTTGTTGTTGTTGTTTATTTGACATTGTTGTCGTTATTGACGTTGTTGTTGTTGTTGTTGTTTATTTGACGTTTTTGTTGTTCTTTTTGTTGTTTATTTGACGTTGTTGTCGTTATTGACGTTGTTGTTGTTGTTGCTTATTTGACGTTGTTGTTATTATTGTTGTTTATTTGACCTTGTTGTTGTTGTTATTCATTTGACGTTGTTGTTGTTGTTTATTTGACGTTATTGTTGTTGTTGTTGTTGTTGTTCTTTATTTGACGTTGTTGTTGTCGTTATTTTTGTTGTTTATTTGACGTTGTTGTTCTTATTTATTTGACGTTGTTGTTGTTGTTGTTGTTTATTTGACGTTGTTGTTAACATTGTTGTTGTTGTTGTTTATTTGACGTTGTTGTTGTTGTTGTTGTTTATTTGACTTTGTTGTTGTTGTTGACGTTGTTGTTGTTGTTGTTTATTTGATGTTGTTATTGTTGTTGTTGACATAGTTGTTGTTGTTTATTGGATGTTGTTGTTGTTGTTTCTGTTGTTATTTATTTGACGTTGTTGTTGTTATTTATTTGATGTTGTTGTTGTTGTTGTTGACGTTGTTGTTGTTGTTTATTGGACGTTGTTGTTTTTATTTATTTGACATTGTTGTTGTTGTTGACGGTGTAATTGTTGTTGTTGTTTATTTGACATTGTTGTTGTTGTTGTTATTTATTTGACGTTGTTGTTTATTTGACAGTATTTTTGTTGTTGTTGTTGTTTATTTGACGTTGTTGTTTTTTTGACGTTGTTGTTGTTTATTTGACGTTGTTGTTGTTATTTGAAGTTGTTGTTGTTGTTGTATTTGTTGTTGTTGTTGTTGTTGATTACTTAACATTATTGTTGTTGTTTATTTGACGTTGTTGTTGTTGTTTATTTGACATTGTTATTGTTGTTTATTTGGCGTTGTTGTTGTTGTTGACAGTGTTGTTGTTGTTGTTTATTTGACGTTGTTAATGTTGTTGACATTGTTGTTGTTGTTTTTGTTGTTTATTTGATGTTGTTGTTGTTGTTGTTGTTATTGTTGTTTATTTGACGTTGTTATTATTGTTGATGTTGTTGTTGTTGTTTATTTGATGTTGTTCTTGTTGTTGTTGACATAAGTGTTGTTGTTTATTTGACGTTGTTGTTGTTGTTGACGTTGTTGTTTATTTGACGTTGTTGTTGTTGTTGTATATTTGACTTTGTTGTTGTTGTTGTTGACGTTGTTGTTGTTGTTGTTTATTGGACGTTATTGTTGTTGTTGTTATTTGACATTGTTGTTGTTGTTGACGGTGTTGTTGTTGTTGTTTATTTGACATTGTTGTTGTTGTTGTTATTTATTTCACGTCGTTGTTGTTGTTGTTTATTTGACGTTGTTGTTGTTGTTGTTTATTTGACGTTGTTGTTTATTTGACGTTGTTGTTGTTATTGTTTTTGTTGTTGTATTTGTTGTTGTTGTTGTTGTTTATTTAACGTTGTTGTTGTTGTTTATTTGACGTTATTGTTGTTGTTTATTTGACGTTGTTATTGTTGTTGTTGTTGTTGTTGTTTATTTGACGTTGTTGTTGTTGTTGATTTTGTTGTTGTTGTTGATGTTGTTGTTGTTGTTGTTTATTTGACGTTGTTGTTGTTGTTGTTGTTTATTTGACGTTGTTGTTGTTGTTGTTTATTTGACGTTGTTGTTGTTGTTAATTTGACGTTGTTGTTGTTGTTTATTTGACGTTGTTGTTGTTGTTGTTGTTGTTGTTTATTTGATATTGTTGTTGTTGTTGTTGACGTTTTTGTTGTTGTTTATTTGACGTTGTTGTTGTTGTTGTTTATTTGATGTTGTTTTAGTTGTTGTTGTTTATCTGACGTTGTTGTTGTTGTTGTTGTTTATTTGATGTTGTTTTAGTTGTTGTTGTTTATTTGACGTTTTTGTTGTTTTTTATTTGACGTTGTTGTTATTGACATTGTTGTTGTTGTTGTTTATTTGACGTTGTTGTTGTTGTTGTTATTTATTTGACGTAGTTGTTGTTATTGACGTTGTTGTTGTTGTTTATTTGACGTTTTTGTTGTTATTGATGTTGTTGTTGTTGTTTTTTATTTGACGTTGTTGTTTTTTATTATACGTTGTTGTTGTTGTTGTTGTTTATTTGATGTTGTTGTTGTTGACATTGTTGTTGTTGTTGTTTATTTGAAGTTGTTGTTGTTGTTGTTTATTGACATTGTTGTTGTTGTTGTTGTTTATTTGACGTTTTTGTTGTTGTTGATGTTGTTGTTGTTGTTTTTTATTTCACGTTGTTGTTGTTGTTTTTTATTTGACGTTGTTGTTGTTGTTGTTTACTTGACGTTGTTGTTGTTGACAGTGTTGTTTTTGTTGTTTATTTGATGATGTTGTTGTTGTTGTTGTTATTGTTGTTTATTTGACGTTGTTATTGTTGTTGACGTTGTTGTTGTTTATTTGATGCTGTTGTTGTTGTTGTTGACATAGTTGTTGTTGTTTATTTGACGTTGTTGTTGTTGTTGACGTTGTTGTTGTTATTTATTTGATGTTGTTGTTGTTGTTTATTTGATATTGTTGTTGTTGTTGACGGTGTTGTTGTTCTTGTTATTTATTTGACGTTTTTGGTGTTATTGATGTTGTTGTTTTTGTTGTTGTTTATTTGACGCTGTTGTTGTTATTTATTTGACGTTGTTGTTGTGGTTGTTTATTTGACGTTGTTGTTGTTGTTATTGTTGTTGTTGTTTATTTAACGTTGTTGTTGTTGTTTATTTGACGTGGTTGTTGTTATTTGACGTTGTTGTTGTTGTTGTTGTTGTTGTTGTATTTGTTGTTATTGTTGTTGTTGTTGTTTATTTGACGTTGTTGTTGGTATTTGACGTTGTTGTTGTTGTTGTTGTTGTTGTATTTGTTGTTGTTGTTGTTGTTTATTTGACGTTGTTGTTGTTGTTGTTTATTTGACGTTATTGTTGTTGTTTATTTGACGTTGTTGTTGTTATTATTGTTGACGTTGTTGTTGTTGTTTATTTGATGTTGTTGTTTATTTGACGTTGTTGTTGTTGTTGTTGTTTATTTGACGTTGTTGTTGTTGTTCTTGTTGTTGTTGTTTATTTAACGTTGTTGTTGTTGTTTATTTGACGTTGTTGTTGTTATTTGACGTTGTTGTTGTTGTTGTTGTTGTTGTATTTGTTGTTATTGTTGTTGTTGTTGTTTATTTGATGTTGTTGTTGTTATTTGACGTTGTTGTTGTTGTTGTATTTGCTGTTGTTGTTGTTGTTTATTTGACGTTGTTATTGTTGTTTATTTGACGTTATTGTTGTTGTTTATTTGACGTTGTTATTGTTGTTATTGTTGTTTATTTGACGTTGTTGTTGTTCTTGACGTTGTTGTTGTTGTTTATTTGACGTTGTTGTTGTTATTGTTTATTTGACGTTGTTAATGTTTTTGACATTGTTGTTGTTGTTTTTGTTGTTTATTTGACGTTGTTGTTGTTGTTGTTATTATTGGTGTTGTTGTTGTTGTTGTTGTTTATTTGACGTTGTTGTTGTTGTTGTTGTTGTTTATTTGACATTGTTGTTATGGTTGTTGTTTATTTGACGTTGTTGTTATTGTTGTTTAGTTGACGTTGTTGTTGTTATTGTTTATTTGACGTTGTTGTTGTCGTTGTTTTTGTTGTTTATTTGACGTTGTTGTTTATGTTGACGTTGTTGTTGTTGTTGTTTATTTGACGTTGTTGTTGTTGTTGTTTATTTGACGTTGTTGTTGTTGTTTATTTGACGTTGTTGTTGTTGTTGTTATTGTTGTTGTTATTGTTTTTTATTTGACGTTGTTGTTGTTGTTGTTTATTTGACGTTGTTGTTGTTGTTGTTTATTTGATGTTATTGTTGTTGTTGTGCACATAGTTGTTGTTGTTTATTTCACGTTATTGTTGTTGTTGACGTTGTTGTTTATTTGACGTTGTTGTTGTTGTTGTTGTTTATTTGACGTTGTTGTTGTTGTTGTTTGTTTGATGTTGTTGTTGTTGACATTGTTGTTGTTGTTTATTTGACGTTATTGTTGTTGTTGTTGTTTATTTGACATTGTTGTTGTCGTTGACGGTGTTGTTGTTGTTGTTGTTGTTGACGTTGTTGTTGTTTATTTGACGTTGTTGTTGTTGTTTATTTGACGTTGTTGTTGTTGTTTACGTTGTTGTTGTTGTTTATTTGATGTTGTTGTTGTTATTGTTGACATAGTTGTTGTTGTTTATTTGATGTTGTTTTTTTTGTTGACGTTGCTTTTTATTAGACGTTGTTGTTGTTGTTGTTTATTTGACGTTGTTGTTGTTGTTGACGTTGTTGTTGTTGACGTTGTTGTTGTTATTTATTTGACGTTGTTGTTGTTGTTTATTTGATATTGTTGTTGTTGTTGTTGACGTTGTTGTTGTTGACGTTGTTGTTGTTGTTATTGTTTATTTGACGTTGTTGTTGTTGTTTATTTGACGTAGTTGTTGTTGTTGACGTTGTTGTTGTTGTTGTTTATTTGACGTTTTTGGTGTTATTGATGTTGTTGTTTTTGTTGTTGTTTATTTGACGTTGTTGTTGTTATTTATTTGACGTTGTTGTTGTGGTTGTTTATTTGACGTTTTTGTTGTTGTTATTGTTGTTGTTGTTTATTTAACGTTGTTGTTGTTGTTTATTTGACGTTGTTGTTGTTGTTATTTGACGTTGTTGTTGTTGTTGTATTTGTTGTTATTGTTGTTGTTGTTGTTTATTTGACGTTGTTGTTGTTATTTGACGTTGTTGTTGTTGTTGTTGTTGTTGTTGTATTTGTTGTTGTTGTTGTTGTTTATTTGATGTTGTTGTTGTTGTTGTTTATTTGACGTTATTGTTGTTGTTTATTTGACGTTGTTGTTGTTATTATTGTTGACGTTGATGTTGTTGTTTATTTGATGTTGTTGTTTATTTGACGTTGTTGTTATTGTTTATTTGACATTGTTGTTGTTGTTGTTGTTGTTGTTGTTGTTGACGTTGTTGTTGTTGTTTATTTGACGTTGTTGTTGTTGTTGTTGTTTATTTGACGTTGTTGTTGTTGTTCATTTGACGTTGTTGTTGTTGACGTTGTTGTTGTTGTTATTGTTTATTTGACGTTGTTGTTGTTTATTTGACGTAGTTGTTGTTGTTGACGTTGTTGTTATTGTTGTTGTTTATTTGACGTTTTTGTTGTTATTGATGTTGTTGTTGTTTTTGTTGTTGTTTATTTGACGTTGTTGTTGTTGTTGTTTATTTGACGTTGTTGTTGTTGTTGTTTATTTGACGTTGTTGTTGTTGTTGTTTATTTGACGTTGTTGTTGTTGTTATTGTTGTTGTTGTTTATTTAACGTTGTTGTTGTTGTTTATTTGACGTTGTTGTTGTTATTTGACGTTGTTGTTGTTGTTGTTGTATTTGTTGTTATTGTTGTTGTTGTTGTTTATTTGACGTTGTTGTTGTTATTTGACGTTGTTGTTGTTGTATTTGCTGTTGATGTTGTTGTTGTATTTGTTGTTGTTGTTGTTGTTTATTTGATGTTGTTGTTGTTGTTGTTTATTTGACGTTATTGTTGTTGTTTATTTGATGTTGTTGTTGTTATTATTGTTGACGTTGTTGTTGTTGTTTATTTGATGTTGTTGTTTATTTGACGTTGTTGTTGTTGTTTATTTGACATTGTTGTTGTTGTTGTTGTTGTTGTTGTTGACGTTGTTGTTGGTGTTTTATTTGACGTTGTTGTTGTTGTTGTTGTTTATTTGACGTTGTTGTTGTTGTTCATTTGACGTTGTTGTTGTTGACGTTGTTGTTGTTGTTGTTGTTTATTTGACGTTGTTGTTGTTTACTTGACGTAGTTGTTGTTGTTGACGTTGTTGTTATTGTTGTTGTTTATTTGACGTTTTTGTTGTTATTGATGTTGTTGTTGTTTTTGTTGTTGTTTATTTGACGTTGTTGTTGTTGTTGTTTTTTATTTGACGTTGTTGTTGTTGTTGTTTATTTGACGTTGTTGTTATTGTTGTTGTTGTTTATTTAACGTTGTTGTTGTTGTTTATTTGACGTTGTTGTTGTTATTTGACGTTGTTGTTGTTGTTGTTGTATTTGTTGTTATTGTAGTTGTTGTTGTTTATTTGACGTTGTTGTTGTTATTTGACGTTGTTGTTGTTGTATTTGCTGTTGTTGTTGTTGTTGTTGTTTATTTGACGTTGTTGTTGTTGTTGTTTATTTGACGTTGTTGTTGTTGTTGACGTTGTTGTTGTTATTTATTTGACGTTGTTGTTGTTGTTTATTTGATATTGTTGTTGTTGTTGACGGTGTTGTTGTCGTTGTTGTTTATTTGACATTGTTGTTGTTGTTTTTATTGTTGACGTTGTTGTTGTTGTTGTTTATTTGACGTTGTTGTTATTGTTGTTGTTGTTGTTGTTTATTTGACGTTGTTGTTGTTGTTTATTTGACATTGTTGTTGTTGGTGACGTTGTTGTTGTTGTTTATTTGACGTTGTTGTTGTTGTTGTTGTTTATTTGACGTTGTTGTTGTTGTTTATTTGACGTTATTGTTGTTGTTTATTTGACGTTGTTGTTGTTGACGTTGTTGTTGTTGTTATTGTTTATTTTACGTTGTTGTTGTTGTTATTGTTTATTTTACGTTGTTGTTGTTGTTTATTTGACGTAGTTGTTGTTGTTGACGTTGTTGTTGTTGTTGTTTATTTGACGTTTTTGGTGTTATTGATGTTGTTGTTTTTGTTGTTGTTTATTTGACGTTGTTGTTGTTATTTATTTGACGTTGTTGTTGTGGTTGTTTATTTGACGTTGTTGTTGTTGTTATTGTTGTTGTTGTTTATTTAACGTTGTTGTTGTTGTTTATTTGACGTTGTTGTTGTAATTTGACGTTGTTGTTGTTGTTGTTGTTGTATTTGTTGTTATTGTTGTTGTTGTTGTTGTTTATTTGACGTTGTTGTTGTTATTTGACGTTGTTGTTGTTGTTGTTGTTGTATTTGTTGTTGTTGTTGTTTATTTGATGTTGTTGTTGTTGTTTATTTGACGTTATTGTTGTTGTTTATTTGACGTTGTTGTTGTTATTATTGTTGACGTTGTTGTTGTTGTTTATTTGATGTTGTTGTTTATTTGACGTTGTTGTTGTTGTTTATTTGACATTGTTGTTGTTGTTGCTGTTGTTGTTGACGTTGTTGTTGTTGTTTATTTGACGTTGTTGTTGTTGTTGTTGTTGTTTATTTGACGTTGTTGTTGTTGTTCATTTGACGTTGTTGTTGTTGACGTTGTTGTTGTTGTTATTGTTTATTTTACGTTGTAGTTGTTTATTTGACGTAGTTGTTGTTATTGACGTTGTTGTTATTGTTGTTGTTTATTTGACGTTTTTGTTGTTATTGATGTTGTTGTTGTTTTTGTTGTTGTTTATTTGACGTTGTTGTTGTTGTTGTTTATTTGACGTTGTTGTTGTTGTTGTTTATTTGACGTTGTTATTGTTGTTGTTGTTGTTGTTGTTTATTTAACGTTGTTGTTGTTGTTTATTTGACGTTGTTGTTGTTATTTGACGTTGTTGTTGTTGTTGTTGTTGTATTTGTTGTTATTGTTGTTGTTGTTGTTTATTTGACGTTGTTGTTGTTATTTGACGTTGTTGTTGTTGTATTTGCTGTTGTTGTTGTTGTTGTTTATTTGACGTTGTTGTTGTTGTTTATTTGACGTTATTGTTGTTGTTTATTTGACGTTGTTATTGTTTTTATTGTTGTTTATTTGGCGTTGTTGTTGTTCTTGACGTTGTTGTTGTTGTTTATTTGACGTTGTTGTTGTTATTATTTATTTGACGTTATTAATGTTTTGGACATTGTTGTTGTTGTTTTTGTTGTTTATTTGACGTTGTTGTTGTTGTTTATTTGACGTTGTTGTTGTTGTTGTTTATTTGACGTTGTTGTTGTTGTTGACGTTGTTGTTGTTGTTGTTGACGTTGTTGTTGTTATTTATTTGACGTTGTTGTTGTTGTTTATTTGATATTGTTGTTGACGGTGTTGTTGTCGTTGTTGTTTATTTGACATTGTTGTTGTTGTTTTTATTGTTGACATTGTTGTTGTTGTTGTTTATTTGACTTTGTTGTTATTGTTGTTGTTGTTGTTGTTTATTTGACGTTGTTGTTGTTGTTTATTTGACATTGTTGTTGTTGTTGTTGACGTTGTTGTTGTTGTTGTTTATTTGACGTTGTTGTTGTTGTTGTTGTTGTTTATTTGACGTTGTTGTTGTTTATTTGACGTTATTGTTGTTGTTTATTTGACGTTGTTGTTGTTGACGTTTTTGTTGTTGTTATTGTTTATTTTACGTTGTTGTTGTTGTTATTGTTTATTTGACGTTGTTGTTGTTGTTTATTTGACGTAGTTGTTATTGTTGACGTTGTTGTTGTTGTTGTTGTTTATTTGACGTTTTTGGTGTTATTGATGTTGTTGTTTTTGTTGTTGTTTATTTGACGTTGTTGATGTTATTTATTTGATGTTGTTGTTGTGGTTGTTTATTTGACGTTGTTGTTGTTGTTATTGTTGTTGTTGTTTATTTAACGTTGTTGTTGTTGTTGTTTATTTGACGTTGTTGTTGTTATTTGACGTTGTTGTTGTTGTTGTATTTGTTGTTATTGTTGTTGTTGTTGTTTATTTGACATTGTTGTTGTTATTTGACGTTGTTGTTGTTGTTGTTGTTGTTGTTGTTGTATTTGTTGTTGTTGTTGTTGTTGTTTATTTGACGTTGTTGTTGTTGTTGTATTTGTTGTTATTGTTGTTGTTGTTGTTTATTTGACATTGTTGTTGTTATTTGACGTTGTTGTTGTTGTTGTTGTTGTTGTATTTGTTGTTGTTGTTGTTGTTGTTTATTTGACGTTGTTGTTGTTTATTTGACGTTATTGTTGTTGTTTATTTGACGTTGTTGTTGTATTTGTTGTTGTTGTTGTTGTTGTTTATTTGACGTTGTTGTTGTTTATTTGACGTTATTGTTGTTGTTTATTTGACGTTGTTGTTGTTGACGTTGTTGTTGTTGTTATTGTTTATTTGACGTTGTTGTTGTTGTTTATTTGACGTAGTTGTTGTTGTTGACGTTGTTGTTGTTGTTGTTATTTATTTGACGTTTTTGGTGTTATTGATGTTGTTGTTTTTGTTGTTGTTTATTTGACGCTGTTGTTGTTATTTATTTGACGTTGTTGTTGTGGTTGTTTATTTGACGTTGTTGTTGTTGTTATTGTTGTTGTTGTTTATTTAACGTTGTTGTTGTTGTTTATTTGACGTTGTTGTTGTTATTTGACGTTGTTGTTGTTGTTGTTGTTGTATTTGTTGTTATTGTTGTTGTTGTTGTTTATTTGACGTTGTTGTTGGTATTTGACGTTGTTGTTGTTGTTGTTGTTGTATTTGTTGTTGTTGTTGTTGTTGTTTATTTGACGTTGTTGTTGTTGTTGTTTATTTGACGTTATTGTTGTTGTTTATTTGACGTTGTTGTTGTTATTATTGTTGACGTTGCTGTTGTTGTTTATTTGATGTTGTTCTTTATTTGACGTTGTTGTTGTTGTTGTTTATTTGACATTGTTGTTGTTGTTTTTGTTGTTGTTGACGTTGTTGTTGTTATTTATTTGACATTGTTGTTGTTGTTGTTGTTGACGTTGTTGTTGTTGTTGTTTATTTGACGTTGTTGTTGTTGTTGTTGTTGTTTATTTGACGTTGTTTTTGTTGTTCATTTGACGTTATTGTTGTTGACGTTGTTGTTGTTGTTATTGTTTATTTGACGTTGTTGTTGTTGTTTATTTGACGTAGTTGTTGTTGTTGACGTTGTTGTTATTGTTGTTGTTTATTTGACGTTTTTGTTGTTTTTGATGTTGTTGTTGTTGTTTTTGTTGTTGTTTATTTGACATTGTTGTTGTTGTTGTTTATTTGACGTTGTTGTTGTTGTTGTTGTTTATTTGACGTTGTTGTTGTTGTTATTGTTGTTGTTGTTTATTTAACGTTGTTGTTGTTGTTTATTTGACGTTGTTGTTGTTATTTGACGTTGTTGTTGCTGTTGTTGTTGTTGTTGTTGTTGTTGTTTATTTGACGTTGTTGTTGTTGTTTATTTGACGTTATTGTTGTTGTTTGTTTGACGTTGTTATTGTTGTTATTGTTGTTTATTTGACGTTGTTGTTGTTCTTGACGTTGTTGTTGTTGTTTATTTGACGTTGTTGTTGTTATTGTTTATTTGACGTTGTTAATGTTTTTGACATTGTTGTTGTTGGTTTTGTTGTTTATTTGACGTTATTGTTGTTGTTTATTTGACGTTGTTGTTGTTGACGTTGTTGTTGTTGTTATTGTTTATTTGATGTTGTTGTTGTTGTTTATTTGACGTAGTTGTTGTTGTTGACGTTGTTGTTGTTGTTGTTGTTGTTTATTTGACGTTTTTGGTGTTATTGATGTTGTTGTTTTTGTTGTTGTTTATTTGACGTTGTTGTTGTTATTTATTTGACGTTGTTGTTGTGGTTGTTTATTTGACGTTGTTGTTGTTGTTATTGTTGTTGTTGTTTATTTAACGTTGTTGTTGTTGTTTATTTGACGTTGTTGTTGTTATTTGACGTTGTTGTTGTTGTTGTATTTGTTGTTATTGTTGTTGTTGTTGTTTATTTGACGTTGTTGTTGTTATTTGACGTTGTTGTTGTTGTTGTTTATTTGACGTTGTTGTTGTTGTTGTTTATTTGACGTTATTGTTGTTGTTTATTTGACATTGTTGTTGTTATTATTATTGACGTTGTTGTTGTTGTTTATTTGATGTTGTTGTTTATTTGACGTTTTTGTTGTTGTTTATTTGACGTTGTTGTTGTTGTTCATTTGACGTTGTTGTTGTTGACGTCGTTGTTGTTGACGTCGTTGTTGTTGTTATTGTTTATTTGACGTTGTTGTTGTTTATTTGACGTTGTTGTTGTTGACGTTGTTGTTATTGTTGTTGTTTATTTGACGTTTTTGTTGTTATTGATGTTGTTGTTGTTTTTGTTGTTGTTTATTTGACGTTGTTGTTGTTGTTGTTTATTTGACGTTGTTATTGTTGTTGTTTATTTGACGTTGTTGTTGTTGTTATTGTTGTTGTTGTTTATTTAACGTTGTTGTTGTTGTTTATTTGACGTTGTTGTTGTTATTTGACGTTGTTGTTGTTGTTGTTGTTGTTGTATTTGTTGTTATTGTTGTTGTTGTTGTTTATTTGACGTTGTTGTTGTTATTTGACGTTGTTGTTGTTGTATTTGCTGTTGTTGTTGTTGTTTATTTGACGTTGTTGTTGTTGTTTATTTGACGTTATTGTTGTTGTTTATTTGACGTTGTTATTGTTGTTATTGTTGTTTATTTGATGTTGTTGTTGTTCTTGACGTTGTTGTTGTTATTGTTTATTTGACGTTATTAATGTTTTTGACATTGTTATTGTTGTTTTTGTTGTTTATTTGATGTTGTTGTTGTTGTTTATTTGACGTTGTTGTTGTTGTTGTTTATTTGACGTTGTTGTTGTTGTTGACGTTGTTGTTGTTGTTGACGTTGTTGTTGTTATTTATTTGACGTTGTTGTTGTTGTTTATTTGATATTGTTGTTGTTGTTGACGGTGTTGTTGTCGTTGTTGTTTATTTGACATTGTTGTTGTTGTTTTTATTGTTGACGTTGTAGTTGTTGTTGTTTATTTGACGTTGTTGTTATTGTTGTTGTTGTTTATTTGATGTTGTTGTTGTTGTTGACGTTGCTGTTTATTAGACGTTGTTGTTGTTGTTGTTTATTTGACGTTGTTGTTGTTGTTGACGTTGTTGTTGTTGACGTTGTTGTTGTTGACGTTGTTGTTGTTATTTATTTGACGTTGTTGTTGTTGTTTATTTGATATTGTTGTTGTTGTTGTTGACGTTGTTGTTGTTGTTATTGTTTATTTGACGTTGTTGTTGTTGTTTATTTGACGTAGTTGTTGTTGTTGACGTTGTTGTTGTTGTTGTTTATTTGACGTTTTTGGTGTTATTGATGTTGTTGTTTTTGTTGTTGTTTATTTGACGTTGTTGTTGTTGTTATTTATTTGACGTTGTTGTTGTGGTTGTTTATTTGACGTTTTTGTTGTTGTTATTGTTGTTGTTGTTTATTTAACGTTGTTGTTGTTGTTTATTTGACGTTGTTGTTGTTATTTGACGTTGTTGTTGTTGTTGTTGTATTTGTTGTTATTGTTGTTGTTGTTGTTTATTTGACGTTGTTGTTGTTATTTGACGTTGTTGTTGTTGTTGTTGTTGTTGTTGTTGTATTTGTTGTTGTTGTTGTTGTTGTTTATTTGATGTTGTTGTTGTTGTTGTTTATTTGACGTTATTGTTGTTGTTTATCTGACGTTGTTGTTGTTATTATTGTTGACGTTGTTGTTGTTGTTTATTTGATGTTGTTGTTTATTTGACGTTGTTGTTGTTGTTTATTTGACATTGTTGTTGTTGTTGTTGTTGTTGACGTTGTTGTTGTTGTTTATTTGACGTTGTTGTTGTTGTTGTTGTTTATTTGACGTTGTTGTTGTTGTTCATTTGACGTTGTTGTTGTTGACGTTGTTGTTGTTGTTATTGTTTATTTGACGTTGTTGTTGTTTATTTGACGTAGTTGTTGTTGTTGACGTTGTTGTTATTGTTGTTGTTTATTTGACGTTTTTGTTGTTATTGATGTTGTTGTTGTTTTTGTTGTTGTTTATTTGACGTTGTTGTTGTTGTTGTTTATTTGACGTTGTTGTTGTTGTTGTTTATTTGACGTTGTTGTTGTTGTTATTGTTGTTGTTGTTTATTTAACGTTGTTGTTGTTGTTATTGTTGTTGTTGTTTATTTGACGTTGTTGTTGTTATTCGACGTTGTTGTTGTTGTTGTTGTATTTGTTGTTGTTGTTTATTTGACGTTGTTGTTGTTGTTGTTTATTTGACGTTATTGTTGTTGTTTATTTGACGTTGTTGTTGTTATTATTGTTGACGTTGTTGTTGTTGTTTATTTGATGTTGTTGTTTATTTGACGTTTTTGTTGTTGTTTATTTGACGTTGTTGTTGTTCATTTGACGTTGTTGTTGTTGACGTTGTTGTTGTTGTTATTGTTTATTTGACGTTGTTGTTGTTTATTTGACGTTGTTGTTGTTGACGTTGTTGTTATTGTTGTTGTTTATTTGACGTTTTTGTTGTTATTGATGTTGTTGTTGTTTTTGTTGTTGTTTATTTGACGTTGTTGTTGTTGTTTATTTGACGTTGTTGTTGTTGTTGTTTATTTGACGTTGTTGTTGTTGTTATTGTTGTTGTTGTTTATTTAACGTTGTTGTTGTTGTTTATTTGACGTTGTTGTTGTTATTTGACGTTGTTGTTGTTGTTGTTGTTGTTGTATTTGTTGTTATTGTTGTTGTTGTTGTTGTTTATTTGACGTTGTTGTTGTTATTTGACGTTGTTGTTGTTGTATTTGCTGTTGTTGTTGTTGTTGTTTATTTGACGTTGTTGTTGTTGTTTATTTGACGTTATTGTTGTTGTTTATTTGACGTTGTTATTGTTGTTATTGTTGTTTATTTGACGTTGTTGTTGTTCTTGACGTTATTGTTGTTGACGTTGTTGTTGTTGTTATTGTTTATTTGACGTTGTTGTTGTTGTTTATTTGACGTAGTTGTTGTTGTTGACGTTGTTGTTATTGTTGTTGTTTATTTGACGTTTTTGTTGTTTTTGATGTTGTTGTTGTTGTTTTTGTTGTTGTTTATTTGACATTGTTGTTGTTGTTGTTTATTTGACGTTGTTGTTGTTGTTGTTGTTTATTTGACGTTGTTGTTGTTGTTATTGTTGTTGTTGTTTATTTAACGTTGTTGTTGTTGTTTATTTGACGTTGTTGTTGTTATTTGACGTTGTTGTTGCTGTTGTTGTTGTTGTTGTTGTTGTTGTTTATTTGACGTTGTTGTTGTTGTTTATTTGACGTTATTGTTGTTGTTTGTTTGACGTTGTTATTGTTGTTATTGTTGTTTATTTGACGTTGTTGTTGTTCTTGACGTTGTTGTTGTTGTTTATTTGACGTTGTTGTTGTTATTGTTTATTTGACGTTGTTAATGTTTTTGACATTGTTGTTGTTGGTTTTGTTGTTTATTTGACGTTATTGTTGTTGTTTATTTGACGTTGTTGTTGTTGACGTTGTTGTTGTTGTTATTGTTTATTTGATGTTGTTGTTGTTGTTTATTTGACGTAGTTGTTGTTGTTGACGTTGTTGTTGTTGTTGTTGTTGTTTATTTGACGTTTTTGGTGTTATTGATGTTGTTGTTTTTGTTGTTGTTTATTTGACGTTGTTGTTGTTATTTATTTGACGTTGTTGTTGTGGTTGTTTATTTGACGTTGTTGTTGTTGTTATTGTTGTTGTTGTTTATTTAACGTTGTTGTTGTTGTTTATTTGACGTTGTTGTTGTTATTTGACGTTGTTGTTGTTGTTGTATTTGTTGTTATTGTTGTTGTTGTTGTTTATTTGACGTTGTTGTTGTTATTTGACGTTGTTGTTGTTGTTGTTTATTTGACGTTGTTGTTGTTGTTGTTTATTTGACGTTATTGTTGTTGTTTATTTGACATTGTTGTTGTTATTATTATTGACGTTGTTGTTGTTGTTTATTTGATGTTGTTGTTTATTTGACGTTTTTGTTGTTGTTTATTTGACGTTGTTGTTGTTGTTCATTTGACGTTGTTGTTGTTGACGTCGTTGTTGTTGTTATTGTTTATTTGACGTTGTTGTTGTTTATTTGACGTTGTTGTTGTTGACGTTGTTGTTATTGTTGTTGTTTATTTGACGTTTTTGTTGTTATTGATGTTGTTGTTGTTTTTGTTGTTGTTTATTTGACGTTGTTGTTGTTGTTGTTTATTTGACGTTGTTATTGTTGTTGTTTATTTGACGTTGTTGTTGTTGTTATTGTTGTTGTTGTTTATTTAACGTTGTTGTTGTTGTTTATTTGACGTTGTTGTTGTTATTTGACGTTGTTGTTGTTGTTGTTGTTGTTGTATTTGTTGTTATTGTTGTTGTTGTTGTTTATTTGACGTTGTTGTTGTTATTTGACGTTGTTGTTGTTGTATTTGCTGTTGTTGTTGTTGTTTATTTGACGTTGTTGTTGTTGTTTATTTGACGTTATTGTTGTTGTTTATTTGACGTTGTTATTGTTGTTATTGTTGTTTATTTGATGTTGTTGTTGTTCTTGACGTTGTTGTTGTTATTGTTTATTTGACGTTATTAATGTTTTTGACATTGTTATTGTTGTTTTTGTTGTTTATTTGATGTTGTTGTTGTTGTTTATTTGACGTTGTTGTTGTTGTTGTTTATTTGACGTTGTTGTTGTTGTTGACGTTGTTGTTGTTGTTGACGTTGTTGTTGTTATTTATTTGACGTTGTTGTTGTTGTTTATTTGATATTGTTGTTGTTGTTGACGGTGTTGTTGTCGTTGTTGTTTATTTGACATTGTTGTTGTTGTTTTTATTGTTGACGTTGTAGTTGTTGTTGTTTATTTGACGTTGTTGTTATTGTTGTTGTTGTTTATTTGATGTTGTTGTTGTTGTTGACGTTGCTGTTTATTAGACGTTGTTGTTGTTGTTGTTTATTTGACGTTGTTGTTGTTGTTGACGTTGTTGTTGTTGACGTTGTTGTTGTTGACGTTGTTGTTGTTATTTATTTGACGTTGTTGTTGTTGTTTATTTGATATTGTTGTTGTTGTTGTTGACGTTGTTGTTGTTGTTATTGTTTATTTGACGTTGTTGTTGTTGTTTATTTGACGTAGTTGTTGTTGTTGACGTTGTTGTTGTTGTTGTTTATTTGACGTTTTTGGTGTTATTGATGTTGTTGTTTTTGTTGTTGTTTATTTGACGTTGTTGTTGTTGTTATTTATTTGACGTTGTTGTTGTGGTTGTTTATTTGACGTTTTTGTTGTTGTTATTGTTGTTGTTGTTTATTTAACGTTGTTGTTGTTGTTTATTTGACGTTGTTGTTGTTATTTGACGTTGTTGTTGTTGTTGTTGTATTTGTTGTTATTGTTGTTGTTGTTGTTTATTTGACGTTGTTGTTGTTATTTGACGTTGTTGTTGTTGTTGTTGTTGTTGTTGTATTTGTTGTTGTTGTTGTTGTTGTTTATTTGATGTTGTTGTTGTTGTTGTTTATTTGACGTTATTGTTGTTGTTTATCTGACGTTGTTGTTGTTATTATTGTTGACGTTGTTGTTGTTGTTTATTTGATGTTGTTGTTTATTTGACGTTGTTGTTGTTGTTTATTTGACATTGTTGTTGTTGTTGTTGTTGTTGACGTTGTTGTTGTTGTTTATTTGACGTTGTTGTTGTTGTTGTTGTTTATTTGACGTTGTTGTTGTTGTTCATTTGACGTTGTTGTTGTTGACGTTGTTGTTGTTGTTATTGTTTATTTGACGTTGTTGTTGTTTATTTGACGTAGTTGTTGTTGTTGACGTTGTTGTTATTGTTGTTGTTTATTTGACGTTTTTGTTGTTATTGATGTTGTTGTTGTTTTTGTTGTTGTTTATTTGACGTTGTTGTTGTTGTTGTTTATTTGACGTTGTTGTTGTTGTTGTTTATTTGACGTTGTTGTTGTTGTTATTGTTGTTGTTGTTTATTTAACGTTGTTGTTGTTGTTATTGTTGTTGTTGTTTATTTGACGTTGTTGTTGTTATTCGACGTTGTTGTTGTTGTTGTTGTATTTGTTGTTGTTGTTTATTTGACGTTGTTGTTGTTGTTGTTTATTTGACGTTATTGTTGTTGTTTATTTGACGTTGTTGTTGTTATTATTGTTGACGTTGTTGTTGTTGTTTATTTGATGTTGTTGTTTATTTGACGTTTTTGTTGTTGTTTATTTGACGTTGTTGTTGTTCATTTGACGTTGTTGTTGTTGACGTTGTTGTTGTTGTTATTGTTTATTTGACGTTGTTGTTGTTTATTTGACGTTGTTGTTGTTGACGTTGTTGTTATTGTTGTTGTTTATTTGACGTTTTTGTTGTTATTGATGTTGTTGTTGTTTTTGTTGTTGTTTATTTGACGTTGTTGTTGTTGTTGTTTATTTGACGTTGTTGTTGTTGTTGTTTATTTGACGTTGTTGTTGTTGTTATTGTTGTTGTTGTTTATTTAACGTTGTTGTTGTTGTTTATTTGACGTTGTTGTTGTTATTTGACGTTGTTGTTGTTGTTGTTGTTGTTGTATTTGTTGTTATTGTTGTTGTTGTTGTTTATTTGACGTTGTTGTTGTTATTTGACGTTGTTGTTGTTGTATTTGCTGTTGTTGTTGTTGTTGTTTATTTGACGTTGTTGTTGTTGTTTATTTGACGTTATTGTTGTTGTTTATTTGACGTTGTTATTGTTGTTATTGTTGTTTATTTGATGTTGTTGTTGTTCTTGACGTTGTTGTTGTTATTGTTTATTTGACGTTATTAATGTTTTTGACATTGTGGTTGTTGTTTTTGTTGTTTATTTGACGTTGTTGTTGTTGTTTATTTGACGTTGTTGTTGTTGTTTATTTGACGTTGTTGTTGTTGTTGACGTTGTTGTTGTTGTTATCGTTGTTTCATGTTATATATTTGACGTTGTTGTTGTTGTTTATTTGATATTGTTGTTGTTGTTGACGGTGTTGTTGTCGTTGTTGTTTATTTGACATTGTTGTTGTTGTTTTTATTGTTGACGTTGTAGTTGTTGTTGTTTATTTGACGTTGTTGTTATTGTTGTTGTTGTTTATTTGATGTTGTTGTTGTTGTTGACGTTGCTGTTTATTAGACGTTGTTGTTGTTGTTGTTTATTTGACGTTGTTGTTGTTGTTGACGTTGTTGTTGTTGACGTTGTTGTTGTTATTTATTTGACGTTGTTGTTGTTGTTTATTTGATATTGTTGTTGTTGTTGTTGACGTTGTTGTTGTTGACGTTGTTGTTGTTGTTATTGTTTATTTGACGTTGTTGTTGTTGTTTATTTGACGTAGTTGTTGTTGTTGACGTTGTTGTTGTTGTTGTTTATTTGACGTTTTTGGTGTTATTGATGTTGTTGTTTTTGTTGTTGTTTATTTGACGTTGTTGTTGTTATTTATTTGACGTTGTTGTTGTGGTTGTTTATTTGACGTTTTTGTTGTTGTTATTGTTGTTGTTGTTTATTTAACGTTGTTGTTGTTGTTTATTTGACGTTGTTTTTGTTATTTGACGTTGTTGTTGTTGTTGTTGTATTTGTTGTTATTGTTGTTGTTGTTGTTTATTTGACGTTGTTGTTGTTATTTGACGTTGTTGTTGTTGTTGTTGTTGTTGTTGTATTTGTTGTTGTTGTTGTTGTTTATTTGATGTTGTTGTTGTTGTTGTTTATTTGACGTTATTGTTGTTGTTTATCTGACGTTGTTGTTGTTATTATTGTTGACGTTGTTGTTGTTGTTTATTTGATGTTGTTGTTTATTTGACGTTGTTGTTGTTGTTTATTTGACATTGTTGTTGTTGTTGTTGTTGTTGACGTTGTTGTTGTTGTTTATTTGACGTTGTTGTTGTTGTTGTTGTTTATTTGACGTTGTTGTTGTTGTTCATTTGACGTTGTTGTTGTTGACGTTGTTGTTGTTGTTATTGTTTATTTGACGTTGTTGTTGTTTATTTGACGTAGTTGTTGTTGTTGACGTTGTTGTTATTGTTGTTGTTTATTTGACGTTTTTGTTGTTATTGATGTTGTTGTTGTTTTTGTTGTTGTTTATTTGACGTTGTTGTTGTTGTTGTTTATTTGACGTTGTTGTTGTTGTTGTTTATTTGACGTTGTTGTTGTTGTTATTGTTGTTGTTGTTTATTTAACGTTGTTGTTGTTGTTTATTTGACGTTGTTGTTGTTATTTGACGTTGTTGTTGTTGTTGTTGTTGTTGTATTTGTTGTTATTGTTGTCGTTGTTGTTTATTTGACATTGTTGTTGTTATTTGACGTTGTTGTTGTTGTTGTATTTGCTGTTGTTGTTGTTGTATTTGTTGTTGTTGTTTATTTGATGTTGTTGTTGTTGTTTATTTGACGTTATTGTTGTTGTTTATTTGACGTTGTTGTTGTTATTATTGTTGACGTTGTTGTTGTTGTTTATTTGATGTTGTTGTTTATTTGACGTTGTTGTTGTTGTTTATTTGACATTGTTGTTGTTGTTGTTGTTGTTGTTGTTGTTGACGTTGTTGTTGTTGTTTATTTGACGTTGTTGTTGTTGTTGTTGTTTATTTGACGTTGTTGTTGTTGTTCATTTGACGTTGTTGTTGTTGACGTTGTTGTTGTTGTTGTTGTTTATTTGACGTTGTTGTTGTTTACTTGACGTAGTTGTTGTTGTTGACGTTGTTGTTATTGTTGTTGTTTATTTGACGTTTTTGTTGTTATTGATGTTGTTGTTGTTTTTGTTGTTGTTTATTTGACGTTGTTGTTGTTGTTGTTTATTTGACGTTGTTGTTGTTGTTGTTTATTTGACGTTGTTGTTGTTGTTATTGTTGTTGTTGTTTATTTAACGTTGTTGTTGTTGTTTATTTGACGTTGTTGTTGTTATTTGACGTTGTTGTTGTTGTTGTTGTTGTTGTATTTGTTGTTATTGTTGTTGTTGTTGTTTATTTGACGTTGTAATTGTTGTTATTGTTGTTTATTTGACGTTGTTGTTGTTCTTGACGTTGTTGTTAATGTTTATTTGACGTTGTTGTTGTTATTGTTTATTTGACGTTATTAATGTTTTTGACATTGTTGTTGTTGTTTTTGTTGTTTATTTGACGTTGTTGTTGTTGTTTATTTGACGTTGTTGTTGTTGTTGTTGTTTATTTGACGTTGTTGTTGTTGTTGACGTTGTTGTTGTTATTTATTTGACGTTGTTGTTGTTGTTTATTTGATATTGTTGTTGACGGTGTTGTTGTCGTTGTTGTTTATTTGACATTGTTGTTGTTGTTTTTATTGTTGACGTTGTTGTTGTTGTTGTTTATTTGACGTTGTTGTTATTGTTGTTGTTGTTGTTGTTTATTTGACGTTGTTGTTGTTGTTTATTTGACATTGTTGTTGTTGGTGATGTTGTTATTGTTGTTTATTTGACGTTGTTGTTGTTGTTGTTGTTGTTTATTTGACGTTGTTGTTGTTTATTTGACGTTATTGTTGTTGTTTATTTGACGTTGTTGTTGTTGACGTTGTTGTTGTTGTTATTGTTTATTTTACGTTATTGTTGTTGTTATTGTTTATTTTACGTTGTTGTTGTTGTTTATTTGACGTAGTTGTTGTTGTTGACGTTGTTGTTGTTGTTGTTTATTTGACGTTTTTGGTGTTATTGATGTTGTTGTTTTTGTTGTTGTTTATTTGACGTTGTTGTTGTTATTTATTTGACGTTGTTATTGTGGTTGTTTATTTGACGTTGTTGTTGTTGTTATTGTTGTTGTTGTTTATTTAACGTTGTTGTTGTTGTTTATTTGACGTTGTTGTTGGTATTTGACGTTGTTGTTGTTGTTGTTGTTGTATTTGTTGTTATTGTTGTTGTTGTTGTTTATTTGACGTTGTTGTTGTTATTTGACGTTGTTGTTGTTGTTGTTGTTGTATTTGTTGTTATTGTTGTTGTTGTTGTTTATTTGACGTTGTTGTTGTTATTTGACGTTGTTGTTGTTGTATTTGTTGTTGTTGTTGTTGTTGTTTATTTGACGTTGTTGTTGTTGTTTATTTGACGTTATTGTTGTTGTTTATTTGACGTTGTTATTGTTGTTATTGTTGTTTATTTGATGTTGTTGTTGTTCTTGACGTTGTTGTTGTTATTGTTTATTAGACGTTATTAATGTTTTTGACATTGTTGTTGTTGTTTTTGTTGTTTATTTGACGTTGTTGTTGTTGTTTATTTGACGTTGTTGTTGTTGTTGTTTATTTGACGTTGTTGTTGTTGTTGACGTTGTTGTTGTTATTTATTTGATGTTGTTGTTGTTGTTTATTTGATATTGTTGTTGTTGTTGACGGTGTTGTTGTCGTTGTTGTTTATTTGACATTGTTGTTGTTGTTTTTATTGTTGACGTTGTAGTTGTTGTTGTTTATTTGACGTTGTTGTTATTGTTGTTGTTGTTTATTTGACGTTGTTGTTGTTGTTTATTTGACATTGTTGTTGTTGTTATTGTTGACGTTGTTGTTGTTGTTGTTTATTTGACATTGTTGTTGTTGTTGTTGTTGTTGTTGTTTATTTGACGTTGTTGTTGTTTATTTGACGTTGTTGTTGTTGTTTATTTGACGTAGTTGTTGTTGTTGACGTTGTTGTTGTTGTAGTTGTTTATTTGACGTTTTTGGTGTTATTGATGTTGTTGTTTTTGTTGTTGTTTATTTGACGTTGTTGTTAATATTTATTTGACGTTGTTGTTGTGGTTGTTTATTTGAAGTTGTTGTTGTTGTTATTGTTGTTGTTGTTTATTTAACGTTGTTGTTGTTGTTTATTTGACGTTGTTGTTGTTATTTGACGTTGTTGTTGTTGTTGTTGTATTTGTTGTTATTGTTGTTGTTGTTGTTTATTTGACATTGTTGTTGTTATTTGACGTTGTTGTTGTTGTTGTTGTTGTTGTTGTTGTTGTATTTGTTGTTGTTGTTGTTGTTTATTTGACGTTGTTGTTGTTGTTGTTTATTTGACGTTATTGTTGTTGTTTATTTGACGTTGTTGTTGTTATTATTGTTGACGTTGTTGTTGTTGTTTATTTGATGTTGTTGTTTATTTGACGTTGTTGTTGTTGTTTATTTGACATTGTTGTTGTTGTTGTTGTTGACGTTGTTGTTGTTGTTTATTTGACGTTGTTGTTGTTGTTGTTGTTGTTTATTTGACGTTGTTGTTGTTGTTCATTTGACGTTATTGTTGTTGACGTTGTTGTTGTTGTTATTGTTTATTAGACGTTGTTGTTGTTGTTTATTTGACGTAGTTGTTGTTGTTGACGTTGTTGTTATTGTTGTTGTTTATTTGACGTTTTTGTTGTTTTTGATGTTGTTGTTGTTTTTGTTGTTGTTTATTTGACGTTGTTGTTGTTTATTTGACGTTGTTGTTGTTGTTGTTGTTTATTTGACGTTGTTGTTGTTGTTATTGTTGTTGTTGTTTATTTAACGTTGTTGTTGTTGTTTATTTGACGTTGTTGTTGTTATTTGACGTTGTTGTTGTTGTTGTTGTTGTTGTTGTTGTATTTGTTGTTATTGTTGTTGTTGTTGTTTATTTGAAGTTGTTGTTGTTATTTGACGTTGTTGTTGTTGTATTTGCTGTTGTTGTTGTTGTTGTTGTTTATTTGACGTTGTTGTTGTTGTTGTTTATTTGACGTTATTGTTGTTGTTTGTTTGACGTTGTTGTTGTTGTTGTTTATTTGACGTTGTTGTTGTTGTTGTTTATTTGACGTTGTTGTTGTTGTTGTTGTTGTTTATTAGACGTTGTTGTTGTTGTTGTTATTGTTGTTGTTGTTTATTTAACGTTGTTGTTGTTGTATATTTGACGTTGTTGTTGTTATTTGACGTTGTTGTTGTTGTTGTTGTATTTGTTGTTATTGTTGTTGTTGTTGTTGTTTATTTGACGTTGTTGTTGTTATTTGACGTTGTTGTTGTTGTATTTGCTGTTGTTGTTGTTGTTGTATTTGTTGTTGTTGTTGTTGTTTATTTGATGTTGTTGTTGTTGTTGTTTATTTGACGTTATTGTTGTTGTTTATTTGACGTTGTTGTTGTTATTATTGTTGACGTTGTTGTTGTTGTTTATTTGATGTTGTTGTTTATTTGACGTTGTTGTTGTTGTTTATTTGACATTGTTGTTGTTGTTGTTGTTGTTGTTGTTGACGTTGTTGTTGTTGTTTATTTGACGTTGTTGTTGTTGTTGTTTATTTGACGTTGTTGTTGTTGTTCATTTGACGTTATTGTTGTTGACGTTGTTGTTGTTGTTGTTGTTTATTTGACGTTGTTGTTGTTTACTTGACGTAGTTGTTGTTGTTGACGTTGTTGTTATTGTTGTTGTTTATTTGACGTTTTTGTTGTTATTGATGTTGTTGTTGTTTTTGTTGTTGTTTATTTGACGTTGTTGTTGTTGTTTATTTGACGTTGTTGTTGTTGTTGTTTATTTGACGTTGTTGTTGTTGTTATTGTTGTTGTTGTTTATTTAACGTTGTTGTTGTTGTTTATTTGACGTTCTTGTTGTTATTTGACGTTGTTGTTGTTGTTGTTGTTGTTGTTGTATTTGTTGTTATTGTTGTTGTTGTTGTTGTTTATTTGACGTTGTTGTTGTTATTTGACGTTGTTGTTGTTGTATTTGCTGTTGTTGTTGTTGTTGTTGTTGTTTATTTGACGTTGTTGTTGTTGTTTATTTGACGTTATTGTTGTTGTTTATTTGACGTTGTAATTGTTGTTATTGTTGTTTATTTGACGTTGTTGTTGTTCTTGACGTTGTTGTTGTTGTTTATTTGACGTTGTTGTTGTTATTGTTTATTTGACGTTATTAATGTTTTTGACATTGTTGTTGTTGTTTTTGTTGTTTATTTGACGTTGTTGTTGTTGTTTATTTGACGTTGTTGTTGTTGTTGTTGTTTATTTGACGTTGTTGTTGTTGTTGACGTTGTTGTTGTTATTTATTTGACGTTGTTGTTGTTGTTTATTTGATATTGTTGTTGTTGTTGACGGTGTTGTTGTCGTTGTTAATTATTTGACATTGTTGTTGTTGTTTTTATTGTTGACGTTGTTGTTGTTGTTGTTGTTTATTTGACGTTGTTGTTATTGTTGTTGTTGTTGTTGTTTATTTGACGTTGTTGTTGTTGTTTATTTGACATTGTTGTTGTTGTTGACGTTGTTGTTGTTGTTTATTTGACGTTGTTGTTGTTGTTGTTGTTTATTTGACGTTGTTGTTGTTTATTTGACGTTATTGTTGTTGTTTATTTGACGTTGTTGTTGTTGACGTTGTTGTTGTTGTTATTGTTTATTTTACGTTGTTGTTGTTGTTATTGTTTATTTTACGTTGTTGTTGTTGTTTATTTGACGTAGTTGTTGTTGTTGACGTTGTTGTTGTTGTTGTTTATTTGATGTTTTTGGTGTTATTGATGTTGTTGTTTTTGTTGTTGTTTATTTGACGTTGTTGTTGTTATTTATTTGACGTTGTTGTTGTGGTTGTTTATTTGACGTTGTTGTTGTTGTTATTGTTGTTGTTGTTTATTTAACGTTGTTGTTGTTGTTTATTTGACGTTGTTGTTGTTATTTGACGTTGTTGTTGTTGTTGTTGTATTTGTTGTTATTGTTGTTGTTGTTGTTTATTTGACGTTGTTGTTGTTATTTGACGTTGTTGTTGTTGTTGTTGTTGTTGTTGTATTTGTTGTTGTTGTTGTTGTTTATTTGATGTTGTTGTTGTTGTTGTTTATTTGACGTTATTGTTGTTGTTTATTTGACGTTGTTGTTGTTATTATTGTTGACGTTGTTGTTGTTGTTTATTTGATGTTGTTGTTTATTTGACGTTGTTGTTGTTGTTTATTTGACATTGTTGTTGTTGTTGTTGTTGTTGACGTTGTTGTTGTTGTTTATTTGACGTTGTTGTTGTTGTTGTTGTTTATTTGACGTTGTTGTTGTTGTTCATTTGACGTTGTTGTTGTTTACGTTGTTGTTGTTGTTATTGTTTATTTTACGTTGTAGTTGTTTATTTGACGTAGTTGTTGTTGTTGACGTTGTTGTTATTGTTGTTGTTTATTTGACGTTTTTGTTGTTATTGATGTTGTTGTTGTTTTTGTTGTTGTTTATTTGACGTTGTTGTTGTTGTTGTTTATTTGACGTTGTTGTTGTTGTTGTTGTTTATTTGACGTTGTTATTGTTGTTATTGTTGTTGTTGTTTATTTAACGTTGTTGTTGTTGTTTATTTGACGTTGTTGTTGTTATTTGACGTTGTTGTTGTTGTTGTTGTTGTATTTGTTGTTATTGTTGTTGTTGTTGTTTATTTGACGTTGTTGTTGTTATTTGACGTTGTTGTTGTTGTATTTGCTGTTGTTCTTCTTTATTTGACGGTGTTGTTGTTGTTTATTTGACGTTATTGTTGTTGTTTATTTGACGTTGTTATTGTTGTTATTGTTGTTTATTTGACGTTGTTGTTGTTCTTGACGTTGTTGTTGTTGTTTATTTGACGTTGTTGTTGTTATTATTTATTTGACGTTATTAATGTTTTTGACATTGTTGTTGTTGTTTTTGTTGTTTATTTGACGTTGTTGTTGTTGTTTATTTGACGTTGTTGTTGTTGTTGTTTATTTGACGTTGTTGTTGTTGTTGACGTTGTTGTTGTTGTTGACGTTGTTGTTGTTATTTATTTGACGTTGTTGTTGTTGTTTATTTGATATTGTTGTTGACGGTGTTGTTGTCGTTGTTGTTTATTTGACATTGTTGTTGTTGTTTTTATTGTTGACATTGTTGTTGTTGTTATTTATTTGACTTTGTTGTTATTGTTGTTGTTGTTGTTGTTTATTTGACGTTGTTGTTGTTGTTTATTTGACATTGTTGTTGTTGTTGTTGACGTTGTTGTTGTTGTTGTTGTTTATTTGACGTTGTTGTTGTTGTTGTTGTTGTTGTTTATTTGACGTTGTTGTTGTTTATTTGACGTTATTGTTGTTGTTTATTTGACGTTGTTGTTGTTGACGTTGTTGTTGTTGTTATTGTTTATTTTACGTTGTTGTTGTTGTTATTGTTTATTTGACGTTGTTGTTGTTGTTTATTTGACGTAGTTGTTGTTGTTGACGTTGTTGTTATTGTTGTTGTTTATTTGACGTTTTTGTTGTTATTGATGTTGTTGTTGTTTTTGTTGTTGTTTATTTGACGTTGTTGTTGTTGTTGTTTATTTGACGTTGTTGTTGTTGTTGTTTATTTGACGTTGTTATTGTTGTTATTGTTGTTGTTGTTTATTTAACGTTGTTGTTGTTGTTTATTTGACGTTGTTGTTGTTATTTGACGTTGTTGTTGTTGTTGTATTTGTTGTTATTGTTGTTGTTGTTGTTTATTTGACGTTGTTGTTGTTATTTGACGTTGTTGTTGTTGTATTTGCTGTTGTTGTTGTTTATTTGACGTTGTTGTTGTTGTTTATTTGACGTTATAGTTGTTGTTTATTTGACGTTGTTATTGTTGTTATTGTTGTTTATTTGACGTTGTTGTTGTTCTTGACGTTGTTGTTGTTGTTTATTTGACGTTGTTGTTGTTATTATTTATTTGACGTTATTAATGTTTTTGACATTGTTGTTGTTGTTTTTGTTGTTTATTTGACGTTGTTGTTGTTGTTTATTTGACGTTGTTGTTGTTGTTGTTGTTTATTTGACGTTATTGTTGTTGTTGACGTTGTTGTTGTTGTTGACGTTGTTGTTGTTATTTATTTGACGTTGTTGTTGTTTATTTGATATTGTTGTTGACGGTGTTGTTGTCGTTGTTGTTTATTTGACATTGTTGTTGTTGTTTTTATTGTTGACATTGTTGTTGTTGTTTATTTGACTTTGTTGTTATTGTTGTTGTTGTTGTTGTTTATTTGACGTTGTTGTTGTTGTTTATTTGACATTGTTGTTGTTGTTGTTGACGTTGTTGTTGTTGTTGTTTATTTGACGTTGTTGTTGTTGTTGTTGTTGTTTATTTGACGTTGTTGTTGTTTATTTGACGTTATTGTTGTTGTTTATTTGACGTTGTTGTTGTTGACGTTGTTGTTGTTGTTATTGTTTATTTTACGTTGTTGTTGTTGTTATTGTTTATTTGACGTTGTTGTTGTTGTTTATTTGACGTAGTTGTTGTTGTTGACGTTGTTGTTGTTGTTGTTGTTTATTTGACGTTTTTGGTGTTATTGATGTTGTTGTTTTTATTGTTGTTTATTTGACGTTGTTGATGTTATTTATTTGACGTTGTTGTTGTGGTTGTTTATTTGACGTTGTTGTTGTTGTTATTGTTGTTGTTGTTTATTTAATGTTGTTGTTGTTGTTTATTTGACGTTGTTGTTGTTATTTGACGTTGTTGTTGTTGTTGTTGTATTTGTTGTTATTGTTGTTGTTGTTGTTTATTTGACATTGTTGTTGTTATTTGACGTTGTTGTTGTTGTTGTTGTTGTTGTTGTATTTGTTGTTGTTATTGTTGTTTATTTGACGTTGTTGTTGTTTATTTGACGTTATTGTTGTTGTTTATTTGACGTTGTTGTTGTTGACGTTGTTGTTGTTGTTATTGTTTATTTGACGTTGTTGTTGTTGTTTATTTGACGTAGTTGTTGTTGTTGACGTTGTTGTTGTTGTTGTTATTTATTTGACGTTTTTGGTGTTATTGATGTTGTTGTTTTTGTTGTTGTTTATTTGACGCTGTTGTTGTTATTTATTTGACGTTGTTGTTGTGGTTGTTTATTTGACGTTGTTGTTGTTGTTATTGTTGTTGTTGTTTATTTAACGTTGTTGTTGTTGTTTATTTGACGTTGTTGTTGTTATTTGACGTTGTTGTTGTTGTTGTTGTTGTATTTGTTGTTATTGTTGTTGTTGTTGTTTATTTGACGTTGTTGTTGGTATTTGACGTTGTTGTTGTTGTTGTTGTTGTTGTATTTGTTGTTGTTGTTGTTGTTTATTTGACGTTGTTGTTGTTGTTGTTTATTTGACGTTATTGTTGTTGTTTATTTGACGTTGTTGTTGTTATTATTGTTGACGTTGTTGTTGTTGTTTATTTGATGTTGTTGTTTATTTGACGTTGTTGTTGTTGTTGTTGTTTATTTGACATTGTTGTTGTTGTTTTTGTTGTTGTTGACGTTGTTGTTGTTGTTTATTTGACATTGTTGTTGTTGTTGTTGTTGACGTTGTTGTTTTTGTTGTTTATTTGATGTTGTTGTTGTTGTTGTTGTTGTTTATTTGACGTTGTTGTTGTTGTTCATTTGACGTTATTGTTGTTGACGTTGTTGTTGTTGTTATTGTTTATTTGACGTTGTTGTTGTTGTTTATTTGACGTAGTTGTTGTTGTTGACGTTGTTGTTATTGTTGTTGTTTATTTGACGTTTTTGTTGTTTTTGATGTTGTTGTTGTTGTTTTTGTTGTTGTTTATTTGACGTTGTTGTTGTTGTTGTTTATTTGACGTTGTTGTTGTTGTTGTTGTTGTTTATTTGACGTTGTTGTTGTTGTTATTGTTGTTGTTGTTTATTTAACGTTGTTGTTGTTGTTTATTTGACGTTGTTGTTGTTATTTGACGTTGTTGTTGTTGTTGTTGTTGTTGTTGTATTTGTTGTTATTGTTGTTGTTCTTGTTTATTTGAAGTTGTTGTTGTTATTTGACGTTGTTGTTGTTGTATTTGCTGTTGTTGTTGTTGTTGTTGTTTATTTGACGTTGTTGTTGTTGTTTATTTGACGTTATTGTTGTTGTTTGTTTGACGTTGTTGTTGTTGTTATTGTTGTTTATTTGACGTTGTTGTTGTTCTTGACGTTGTTGTTGTTGTTTATTTGACGTTGTTGTTGTTATTGTTTATTTGACGTTGTTAATGTTTTTGACATTGTTGTTGTTGTTTTTGTTGTTTATTTGACGTTATTGTTGTTGTTTATTTGACGTTGTTGTTGTTGACGTTGTTGTTGTTGTTATTGTTTATTTGATGTTGTTGTTGTTGTTTATTTGACGTAGTTGTTGTTGTTGACGTTGTTGTTGTTGTTGTTGTTGTTGTTGTTTATTTGACGTTTTTGGTGTTATTGATGTTGTTGTTTTTGTTGTTGTTTATTTGACGTTGTTGTTGTTATTTATTTGACGTTGTAGTTGTGGTTGTTTATTTGACGTTGTTGTTGTTGTTGTTATTGTTGTTGTTGTTTATTTAACGTTGTTGTTGTTGTTTATTTGACGTTGTTGTTGTTATTTGACGTTGTTGTTGTTGTTGTATTTGTTGTTATTGTTGTTGTTGTTGTTTATTTGACGTTGTTGTTGTTATTTGACGTTGTTGTTGTTGTTTATTTGACGTTGTTATTGTTGTTATTGTTGTTTATTTGATGTTGTTGTTGTTCTTGACGTTGTTGTTGTTATTGTTTATTTGACGTTATTAATGTTTTTGACATTGTTGTTGTTGTTTTTGTTGTTTATTTGACGTTGTTGTTGTTGTTTATTTGACGTTGTTGTTGTTGTTGTTTATTTGACGTTGTTGTTGTTGTTGACGTTGTTGTTGTTGTTGACGTTGTTGTTGTTATTTATTTGACGTTGTTGTTGTTGTTTATTTGATATTGTTGTTGTTGTTGACGGTGTTGTTGTCGTTGTTGTTTATTTGACATTGTTGTTGTTGTTTTTATTGTTGACGTTGTAGTTGTTGTTGTTTATTTGACGTTGTTGTTATTGTTGTTGTTGTTTATTTGACGTTGTTGTTGTTGTTTATTTGACATTGTTGATGTTGTTATTGTTGACGTTGTTGTTGTTGTTGTTGTTTATTTGACATTGTTGTTGTTGTTGTTGTTGTTGTTGTTGTTGTTGTTTATTTGACGTTGTTGTTGTTTATTTGACGTTTTTGTTGTTGTTTATTTGACGTAGTTGTTGTTGTTGACGTTGTTGTTGTTGTTGTTGTTTATTTGACGTTTTTGGTGTTATTGATGTTGTTGTTTTTGTTGTTGTTTATTTGACGTTGTTGTTGTTATTTATTTGACGTTGTTGTTGTGGTTGTTTATTTGAAGTTGTTGTTGTTGTTATTGTTGTTGTTGTTTATTTAACGTTGTTGTTGTTGTTGTTTATTTGACATTGTTGTTGTTATTTGACGTTGTTGTTGTTGTTGTTGTTGTTGTTGTATTTGTTGTTGTTGTTGTTTATTTGACGTTGTTGTTGTTGTTGTTTATTTGACGTTATTGTTGTTGTTTATTTGACGTTGTTGTTGTTATTATTGTTGACATTGTTGTTGTTGTTTATTTGATGTTGTTGTTTATTTGACGTTGTTGTTGTTGTTTATTTGACATTATTGTTGTTGTTGTTGACATTGTTGTTGTTGTTTATTTGACGTTGTTGTTGTTGTTGTTGTTTATTTGACGTTGTTGTTGTTGTTCATTTGACGTTATTGTTGTTGACGTTGTTGTTGTTGTTATTGTTTATTTGACGTTGTTGTTGTTGTTTATTTGACG
>OX451735.1:1335157700-1335172700 GCA_948472305.1 Vicia faba | reverse complement strand
GACGTTGTTGTTGTTGTTTATTTGACGTAGTTGTTGTTGTTGACGTTGTTGTTGTTGTTGTTGTTTATTTGACATTTTTGGTGTTATTGATGTTGTTGTTTTTGTTGTTGTTTATTTGACGTTGTTGTTGTTATTTATTTGACGTTGTTGTTGTGGTTGTTTATTTGACGTTGTTGTTGTTGTTATTGTTGTTTTTGTTTATTTAACGTTGTTGTTGTTGTTGTTTATTTGACGTTGTTGTTGTTATTTGACGTTGTTGTTGTTGTTGTTGTTGTTGTATTTGTTGTTATTGTTGTTGTTGTTGTTTATTTGACGTTGTTGTTGTTATTTGACGTTGTTGTTGTTGTTGTTGTTGTTGTTGTATTTGTTGTTGTTGTTGTTTATTTGACGTTGTTGTTGTTGTTTATTTGACGTTATTGTTGTTGTTTATTTGACGTTGTTGTTGTTATTATTGTTGACGTTGTTGTTGTTGTTTATTTGATGTTGTTGTTTATTTGACGTTGTTGTTGTTGTTTATTTGACATTGTTGTTGTTGTTGTTGTTGACGTTGTTGTTGTTGTTTATTTGACGTTGTTGTTGTTGTTGTTGTTTATTTGACGTTGTTGTTGTTGTTCATTTGACGTTGTTGTTGTTGACTTTGTTGTTGTTGTTATTGTTTATTTGACGTTGTTGTTGTTGTTTATTTGACGTAGTTGTTGTTGTTGACGTTGTTGTTATTGTTGTTGTTTATTTGACATTTTTGTTGTTATTGATGTTGTTGTTGTTTTTGTTGTTGTTTATTTGACGTTGTTGTTGTTGTTTATTTGACGTTGTTGTTGTCGTTATTTATTTGACGTTGTTGTTGTTGTTATTGTTGTTGTTGTTTATTTAACGTTGTTGTTGTTGTTTATTTGACGTTGTTGGTGTTATTTGACGTTGTTGTTGTTGTTGTATTTGTTGTTGTTGTTGTTGTTGTTGTTGTTTATTTGACGTTGTTGTTGTTGTTTATTTGACGTTATTGTTGTTGTTTATTTGACGTTGTTATTGTTGTTATTGTTGTTTATTTGACGTTGTTGTTGTTCTTGACGTTGTTGTTGTTGTTTATTTGACGTTGTTGTTGTTATTGTTTATTTGACGTTGTTAATGTTTTTGACATTGTTGTTGTTGTTTTTGTTGTTAATTTGACGTTGTTGTTGTTATTATTGGTGTTGTTGTTGTTGTTGTTTATTTGACGTTGTTGTTGTTGTTGTTGTTGTTTATTTGACGTTGTTATTGTGGTTGTTGTTTATTTAATGTTGTTGTTGTTGTTGTTTAGTTGACGTTGTTGTTGTTATTGTTTATTTGATGTTGTTGTTGACGTTGTTGTTGTTGTTTATTTGACGGTGTTGTTGTTGTTGTTCATTTGACGTTGTTGTTGTTGTTGTTGTTGTTTATTTGACGTTGTTGTTGTTGTTATTTATTTGACGGTGTTGTTGTTGTTGTTTATTTGACATTATTGTTGTTGTTGTTGTTTATTTGACGTTGTTGTTGTTGTTGACGTTTTTGTTGTTGTTTATTTGATGCTGTTGTTGTTGTTGTTGTTGACGTTGTTGTTTATTTGACATTGTTGTTGTTGTTGTTGTTGTTATTGTTGACGTTGTTGTTGTTGTTTATTTGATGTTATTGTTTATTTGACGTTGTTGTTGTTGTTTATTTGACATTGTTGTTGTTGTTGTTGTTGTTGACGTTGTTGTTGTTGTTTATTTGACGTTGTTGTTGTTGTTGTTGTTGTTTATTTGACGTTGTTGTTGTTGACGTTGTTATTGTTGTTATTGTTTATTTGACGTTGTTGTTGTTGTTTATTTGACGTTTTTGTTGTTATTGATGTTGTTGTTGTTTTTGTTGTTGTTTATTTAACGTTGTTGTTGTTGTTGTTTATTTGACGTTGTTGTTGTTGTTGTTGTTTTTTATTTGACGTTGTTGTTGTTGTTGTTGTTGTTATTGTTGTTGTTGTTTATTTAACGTTGTTGTTGTTGTTTATTTGACGTTGTTGTTGTTATTTGACGTTGTTGTTGTTGTTGTTGTAGTATTTGTTGTTATTGTTGTTGTTGTTGTTTATTTGACGTTGTTGTTGTTATTTGACGTTGTTGTTGTTGTTGTATTTGCTGTTGTTTTTGTTGTTGTTTATTTTGACGTTGTTGTTGTTGTTTATTTGACTTTATTGTTGTTGTTTATTTGACGTTGTTGTTGTTGTTGACGTTGTTGTTGTTGTTTATTTGATGTTGTTGTTGTTGTTGACGTTGTTGTTTATTTGACATTGTTGTTGTTGTTGTTGTTGTTATTATTGACGTTGTTGTTGTTGTTTATTTGATGTTTTTGTTTATTTGACGTTGTTGTTGTTGTTTATTTGACATTGTTGTTGTTGTTGTTGTTGTTGTTGACGTTGTTGTTGTTGTTTATTTGACGTTGTTGTTGTTTATTTGACGTTGTTGTTGTTGTTTATTTGACGTTGTTGTTGTTGACGTTGTTGTTGTTGTTATTGTTTATTTGACGTTGTTGTTGTTGTTTATTTGATGTAGTTGTTGTTGACGTTGTTGTTATTGTTGTTGTTTATTTGACGTTTTTGTTGTTATTGATGTTGTTGTTGTTTTTGTTGTTGTTTATTTAACGTTGTTGTTGTTGTTGTTTATTTGACGTTGTTGTTGTTGTTGTTTTTTATTTGACGTTGTTGTTGTTGCTGTTGTTATTGTTGTTGTTGTTTATTTAACGTTGTTGTTGTTGTTTATTTGACGTTGTTGTTGTTATTTGACGTTGTTGTTGTTGTTGTTGTATTTGTTGTTATTGTTGTTGTTGTTTATTTGACGTTGTTGTTGTTATTTGACGTTGTTGTTGTTGTTGTATTTGCTGTTGTTTTTGTTGTTGTTTATTTTGACGTTGTTGTTGTTGTTTATTTGACGTTATTGTTGTTGTTTATTTGACATTGTTATTGTTGTTATTGTTGTTTATTTGACGTTGTTGTTGTTCTTGACGTTGTTGTTGATGTTTATTTGACGTTGTTGTTGTTATTGTTTATTTGACGTTGTTAATGTTTTTGACATTGTTGTTGTTGTTTTTGTTGTTTATTTGACGTTGTTGTTGTTGTTGTTGTTGTTGTTGTTGTTGTTATTATTGGTGTTGTTGTGGTTGTTTATTTGAAGTTGTTGTTGTTGTTATTGTTGTTGTTGTTTATTTAACGTTGTTGTTGTTGTTTATTTGACGTTGTTGTTGTTATTTGACGTTGTTGTTGTTGTTGTAGTTGTTGTTATTGTTGTTGTTGTTGTTTATTTGACATTGTTGTTGTTATTTGACGTTGTTGTTGTTGTTGTTGTTGTTGTATTTGTTGTTGTTGTTGTTGTTGTTTATTTGACGTTGTTGTTGTTGTTGTTTATTTGACGTTATTGTTGTTGTTTATTTGACGTTGTTGTTGTTATTATTGTTGACGTTGTTGTTGTTGTTTATTTGATGTTGTTGTTTATTTGACGTTGTTGTTGTTGTTTATTTGACATTGTTGTTGTTGTTATTGTTGACATTGTTGTTGTTGTTTATTTGACGTTGTTGTTGTTGTTGTTGTTTATTTGACGTTGTTGTTGTTGTTCATTTGACGTTATTGTTGTTGACGTTGTTGTTGTTGTTATTGTTTATTTGACGTTGTTGTGGTTGTTTATTTGACGTAGTTGTAGTTGTTGTTGTTGACGTTGTTGTTATTGTTGTTGTTTATTTGACGTTTTAGTTGTTTTTGATGTTGTTGTTGTTTTTGTTGTTGTTTATTTGACGTTGTTGTTGTTGTTGTTTATTTGACGTTGTTGTTGTTGTTGTTGTTGTTTATTTGACGTTGTTGTTGTTGTTATTGTTGTTGTTGTTTATTTAACGTTGTTGTTGTTGTTTATTTGACGTTGTTGTTGTTATTTGACGTTGTTGTTGTTGTTGTTGTTGTTGTATTTGTTGTTATTGTTGTTGTTGTTGTTTATTTGAAGTTGTTGTTGTTATTTGACGTTGTTGTTGTTGTATTTGTTGTTGTTGTTGTTGTTATTTATTTGACGTTGTTGTTGTTGTTTATTTGACGTTGTTGTTGTTGTTTATTTGACGTTATTGTTGTTGTTTGTTTGACGTTGTTATTGTTGTTATTTTTGTTTATTTGACGTTGTTGTTGTTCTTGACGTTGTTGTTGTTGTTTATTTGACGTTGTTGTTGTTATTGTTTATTTGACGTTGTTAATGTTTTTGACATTGTTGTTGTTGTTTTTGTTGTTTATTTGACGTTGTTGTTGTTGTTTATTTGAGGCTGTTGTTGTTGTTGTTGTTTATTTGACGTTGTTGTTGTTGTTGACGTTGTTGTTGTTGTTGACGTTGTTGTTGTTATTTATTTGACGTTGTTGTTGTTGTTTATTTGATATTGTTGTTGTTGTTGACGGTGTTGTTGTCGTTGTTGTTTATTTGACATTGTTGTTGTTGTTTTTATTGTTGACGTTGTTGTTGTTGTTGTTTATTTGACGTTGTTGTTATTGTTGTTGTTGTTGTTTATTTGACGTTGTTGTTGTTGTTTATTTGACATTGTTGTTGTTGTTGTTGACGTTGTTGTTGTTGTTGTTTATTTGACGTTGTTGTTGTTGTTGTTGTTGTTTATTTGACGTTGTTGTTGTTTATTTGACGTTATTGTTGTTGTTTATTTGACGTTGTTGTTGTTGACGTTGTTGTTGTTGTTATTGTTTATTTGACGTTGTTGTTGTTGTTTATTTGACGTAGTTGTTGTTGTTGACGTTGTTGTTGTTGTTGTTGTTTATTTGACATTTTTGGTGTTATTGATGTTGTTGTTATTGTTGTTGTTTATTTGACGTTGTTGTTGTTATTTATTTGACGTTGTTGTTGTGGTTGTTTATTTGACGTTGTTGTTGTTGTTATTGTTGTTTTTGTTTATTTAACGTTGTTGTTGTTGTTGTTTATTTGACGTTGTTGTTGTTATTTGACGTTGTTGTTGTTGTTGTTGTTGTATTTGTTGTTATTGTTGTTGTTGTTGTTTATTTGACGTTGTTGTTGTTATTTGACGTTGTTGTTGTTGTTGTTGTTGTATTTGTTGTTGTTGTTGTTTATTTGACGTTGTTGTTGTTGTTTATTTGACGTTATTGTTGTTGTTTATTTGACGTTGTTGTTGTTATTATTGTTGACGTTGTTGTTGTTGTTTATTTGATGTTGTTGTTTATTTGACGTTGTTGTTGTTGTTTATTTGACATTGTTGTTGTTGTTGTTGTTGACGTCGTTGTTGTTGTTTATTTGACGTTGTTGTTGTTGTTGTTGTTTATTTGACGTTGTTGTTGTTGTTCATTTGACGTTGTTGTTGTTGACTTTGTTGTTGTTGTTATTGTTTATTTGACGTTGTTGTTGTTGTTTATTTGACGTAGTTGTTGTTGTTGACGTTGTTGTTATTGTTGTTGTTTATTTGACATTTTTGTTGTTATTGATGTTGTTGTTGTTTTTGTTGTTGTTTATTTGACGTTGTTGTTGTTGTTTATTTGACGTTGTTGTTGTCGTTATTTATTTGACGTTGTTGTTGTTGTTATTATTGTTGTTGTTTATTTAACGTTGTTGTTGTTGTTTATTTGACGTTGTTGGTGTTATTTGACGTTGTTGTTGTTGTTGTATTTGTTGTTGTTGTTGTTGTTGTTGTTTATTTGACGTTGTTGTTGTTGTTTATTTGACGTTATTGTTGTTGTTTATTTGACGTTGTTATTGTTGTTATTGTTGTTTATTTGACGTTGTTGTTGTTCTTGACGTTGTTGTTGTTGTTTATTTGACGTTGTTGTTGTTATTGTTTATTTGACGTTGTTAATGTTTTTGACATTGTTGTTGTTGTTTTTGTTGTTAATTTGACGTTGTTGTTGTTATTATTGGTGTTGTTGTTGTTGTTGTTTATTTGACGTTGTTGTTGTTGTTGTTGTTGTTTATTTGACGTTGTTGTTGTGGTTGTTGTTTATTTAATGTTGTTGTTGTTGTTGTTTAGTTGACGTTGTTGTTGTTATTGTTTATTTGATGTTGTTGTTGACGTTGTTGTTGTTGTTTATTTGACGTTGTTGTTGTTGTTCATTTGACGTTGTTGTTGTTGTTGTTGTTTATTTGACGTTGTTGTTGTTGTTATTTATTTGACGGTGTTGTTGTTGTTGTTTATTTGACATTATTGTTGTTGTTGTTGTTTATTTGACGTTGTTGTTGTTGTTGACGTTGTTGTTGTTGTTTATTTGATGCTGTTGTTGTTGTTGTTGACGTTGTTGTTGTTATTGTTTATTTGATGTTGTTGTTGACGTTGTTGTTGTTGTTTATTTGACGTTGTTGTTGTTGTTCATTTGACGTTGTTGTTGTTGTTGTTGTTTATTTGACGTTGTTGTTGTTGTTATTTATTTGACGGTGTTGTTGTTGTTGTTTATTTGACATTATTGTTGTTGTTGTTGTTTATTTGACGTTGTTGTTGTTGTTGACGTTGTTGTTGTTGTTTATTTGATGCTGTTGTTGTTGTTGTTGACGTTGTTGTTTATTTGACATTGTTGTTGTTGTTGTTGTTGTTGTTATTGTTGACGTTGTTGTTGTTGTTTATTTGATGTTATTGTTTATTTGACGTTGTTGTTGTTGTTTATTTGACATTGTTGTTGTTGTTGTTGTTGTTGACGTTGTTGTTGTTGTTTATTTGACGTTGTTGTTGTTGTTGTTGTTGTTGTTGTTTATTTGACGTTGTTGTTGTTGACGTTGTTATTGTTGTTATTGTTTATTTGACGTTGTTGTTGTTGTTTATTTGACGTAGTTGTTGTTGACGTTGTTGTTATTGTTGTTGTTTATTTGACGTTTTTGTTGTTATTGATGTTGTTGTTGTTTTTGTTGTTGTTTATTTAACGTTGTTGTTGTTGTTGTTGTTGTTTATTTGATGTTGTTGTTGTTGTTGTTGTTTTTTATTTGACGTTGTTGTTGTTGTTGTTGTTGTTGTTGTTATTGTTGTTGTTGTTTATTTAACGTTGTTGTTGTTGTTTATTTGACGTTGTTGTTGTTATTTGACGTTGTTGTTGTTGTTGTTGTATTTGTTGTTATTGTTGTTGTTGTTGTTTATTTGACGTTGTTGTTGTTATTTGACGTTGTTGTTGTTGTTGTATTTGCTGTTGTTTTTGTTGTTGTTTATTTTGACGTTGTTGTTGTTGTTTATTTGACTTTATTGTTGTTGTTTATTTGACGTTGTTATTGTTGTTATTATTGTTTATTTGACGTTGTTGTTGTTCTTGACGTTGTTGTTGATGTTTATTTGACGTTGTTGTTGTTATTGTTTATTTGACGTTGTTAATGTTTTTGACATTGTTGTTGTTGTTTTTGTTGTTTATTTGACGTTGTTGTTGTTGTTGTTGTTGTTATTATTGGTGTTGTTGTTGTTGTTTATTTGACGTTGTTGTTGTTGTTGTTGTTGTTTATTTGACGTTGTTGTTGTGGTTGTTGTTTATTTGACGTTGTTGTTGTTGTTTAGTTGACGTTGTTGTTGTTATTGTTTATTTGACGTTGTTGTCGTTGTTTTTGTTGTTTATTTGACGTTGTTGTTGTTGTTTATTTGACGTTGTTGTTGTTGTTTATTTGACGTTGTTGTTGTTGTTTATTTGACCTTGTTGTTGTTGTTGTTATTGTTGTTGTTGTTGTTATTGTTGTTGTTGTTGTTTTTTATTTGACGTTGTTGTTGTTGTTGTTTATTTGACGGTGTTGTTGTTGTTGACGTTGTTGTTGTTGTTGTTGTTGTTGTTTATTTGATGTTGTTGTTGTTGTTGTGGACATAGTTGTTGTTGTTTATTTCACGTTATTGTTGTTGTTGACGTTGTTGTTTATTTGACGTTGTTGTTGTTGTTGTTTATTTGACGTTGTTGTTGTTGTTGTTGACATTGTTGTTGTTGTTTATTTGACGTTGTTGTTGTTGTTGTTGTTGTTTATTTGACATTGTTGTTGTCGTTGACGGTGTTGTTGTTGTTGTTGTTGACGTTGTTGTTGTTTATTTGACGTTGTTGTTGTTGTTGTTGTTTATTTGATGTTGTTGTTGTTGTTGTTTACGTTGTTGTTGTTGTTTATTTGATGTTGTTGTTGTTATTGTTGACATAATTGTTGTTGTTTATTTGATGTTGTTGTTATTGTTGACGTTGTTGTTTATTAGACTTTGTTGTTGTTGTTGTTTATTTGACGTTGTTGTTGTTGTTGACGTTGTTGTTGCCGGTGTTGTTGTCGTTGTTGTTTATTTGACATTATTGTTGTTGTTGTTATTGTTGACGTTGTTGTTGTTGTTGTTGTTTATTTGACGTTGTTGTTATTGCTGTTGTTTATTTGATGTTGTTGTTTATTTGATGTTGTTGTTGTTGTTTATTTGACATTGTTGTTGTTGTTGTTGTTGACGTTGTTGTTGTTGTTTATTTGACGTTGTTGTTGTTATTTGACGTTGTTGTTGTTGTTGTTGTATTTGTTGTTATTGTTGTTGTTGTTGTTTATTTGACGTTGTTGTTGTTATTTGACGTTGTTGTTGTTGTTGTTGTTGTTGTTGTATTTGTTGTTGTTGTTGTTGTTTATTTGACGTTGTTGTTGTTGTTTATTTGACGTTATTGTTGTTGTTTATTTGACGTTGTTGTTGTTATTATTGTTGACGTTGTTGTTGTTGTTTATTTGATGTTGTTGTTTATTTGACGTTGTTGTTGTTGTTTATTTGACATTGTTGTTGTTGTTGGTTTTGTTGACGTTGTTGTTGTTGTTTATTTGACGTTGTTGTTGTTGTTGTTTATTTGACGTTGTTGTTGTTGTTCATTTGACGTTGTTGTTGTTGACTTTGTTGTTGTTGTTATTGTTTATTTGACGTTGTTGTTGTTGGTTATTTGACGTAGTTGTTGTTGTTGACGTTGTTGTTATTGTTGTTGTTTATTTGACGTTTTTGTTGTTATTGATGTTGTTGTTGTTGACGTTGTTGTTATTGTTGTTGTTTATTTGACGTTTTTGTTGTTATTGATGTTGTTGTTGTTTTTGTTGTTGTTTATTTGACGTTGTTGTTGTTGTTTATTTGACGTTGTTGTTGTCGTTATTTATTTGACGTTGTTGTTGTTGTTATTGTTGTTGTTGTTTATTTAACGTTGTTGTTGTTGTTTATTTGACGATGTTGTTGTTATTTGACGTTGTTGTTGTTGTTGTATTTGTTGTTGTTGTTGTTGTTGTTTATTTGACGTTGTTGTTGTTGTTTATTTGACGTTATTGTTGTTGTTTATTTGACGTTGGTATTGTTGTTATTGTTGTTTATTTGACGTTGTTGTTGTTCTTGACGTTGTTGTTGTTGTTTATTTGACGTTGTTGTTGTTATTGTTTATTTGACGTTGTTAATGTTTTTGACATTGTTGTTGTTGTTTTTGTTGTTTATTTGACGTTGTTGTTGTTGTTATTATTAGTGTTGTTGTTGTTGTTGTTTATTTGACGTTGTTGTTGTTGTTGTTGTTGTTTATTTGACGTTGTTGTTGTGGTTGTTGTTTATTTAATGTTGTTGTTGTTGTTGTTTAGTTGACGTTGTTGTTGTTATTATTTATTTGATGTTGTTGTTGAAGTTGTTGTTGTTGTTTATTTGACGTTGTTGTTGTTGTTGTTCATTTGACGTTGTTGTTGTTGTTTATTTGACGTTGTTGTTGTTGTTATTTATTTGACGGTGTTGTTGTTGTTGTTTATTTGACATTATTGTTGTTGTTGTTGTTTATTTGACGTTGTTGTTGTTGTTGTTGACGTTGTTGTTGTTGTTTATTTGATGCTGTTGTTGTTGTTGTTGACGTTGTTGTTTATTTGACATTGTTATTGTTGTTGTTGTTGTTATTGTTGACGTTGTTGTTGTTGTTTATTTGATGTTTTTGTTTATTTGACGTTGTTGTTGTTGTTTATTTGACATTGTTGTTGTTGTTGTTGTTGTTGACGTTGTTGTTGTTGTTTATTTGACGTTGTTGTTGTTGTTGTTGTTTATTTGACGTTGTTGTTGTTGTTTATTTGACGTTGTTGTTGTTGACGTTGTTGTTGTTGTTATTGTTTATTTGACGTTGTTGTTGTTGTTTATTTGATGTAGTTGTTGTTGACGTTGTTGTTATTGTTGTTGTTTATTTGACGTTTTTGTTGTTATTGATGTTGTTGTTGTTTTTGTTGTTGTTTATTTAACGTTGTTGTTGTTGTTGTTTATTTGACGTTGTTGTTGTTGTTGTTGTTTTTTATTTGACGTTGTTGTTGTTGTTGTTATTGTTGTTGTTGTTTATTTAACGTTGTTGTTGTTGTTTATTTGACGTTGTTGTTGTTATTTGACGTTGTTGTTGTTGTTGTTGTATTTGTTGTTATTGTTGTTGTTGTTTATTTGACGTTGTTGTTGTTATTTGACGTTGTTGTTGTTGTTGTATTTGCTGTTGTTTTTGTTGTTGTTTATTTTGACGTTGTTGTTGTTGTTTATTTGACGTTATTGTTGTTGTTTATTTGACATTGTTATTGTTGTTATTGTTGTTTATTTGACGTTGTTGTTGTTCTTGACGTTGTTGTTGATGTTTATTTGACGTTGTTGTTGTTATTGTTTATTTGACGTTGTTAACGTTTTTGACATTGTTGTTGTTGTTTTTGTTGTTTATTTGACGTTGTTGTTGTTGTTGTTGTTGTTATTATTGGTGTTGTTGTGGTTGTTTATTTGAAGTTGTTGTTGTTGTTATTGTTGTTGTTGTTTATTTAACGTTGTTGTTGTTGTTTATTTGACGTTGTTGTTGTTATTTGACGTTGTTGTTGTTGTTGTATTTGTTGTTATTGTTGTTGTTGTTGTTTATTTGACATTGTTGTTGTTATTTGACGTTGTTGTTGTTGTATTTGTTGTTGTTGTTGTTGTTTATTTGACGTTGTTGTTGTTGTTGTTGTTGTTGACGTTGTTGTTGTTGTTTATTTGACGTTATTGTTGTTGTTTATTTGACGTTGTTGTTGTTATTATTGTTGACGTTGTTGTTGTTGTTTATTTGATGTTGTTCTTTATTTGACGTTGTTGTTGTTGTTTATTTGACATTGTTGTTGTTGTTGTTGACGTTGTTGTTGTTGTTTATTTGACGTTGTTGTTGTTGTTGTTGTTGTTTATTTGACGTTGTTGTTGTTGTTCATTTGACGTTATTGTTGTTGACGTTGTTGTTGTTGTTATTGTTTATTTGATGTTGTTGTGGTTGTTTATTTGATGTAGTTGTTGTTGTTGACGTTGTTGTTATTGTTGTTGTTTATTTGACGTTTTTGTTGTTTTTGATGTTGTTGTTGTTTTTGTTGTTGTTTATTTGACGTTGTTGTTGTTGTTGTTTATTTGACGTTGTTGTTGTTGTTGTTGTTTATTTGACGTTGTTGTTGTTGTTATTGTTGTTGTTGTTTATTTAACGTTGTTGTTGTTGTTTATTTGACGTTGTTGTTGTTATTTGACGTTGTTGTTGTCGTTGTTGTTGTTGTTGTTGTATTTGTTGTTATTGTTGTTGTTGTTGTTTATTTGAAGTTGTTGTTGTTATTTGACGTTGTTGTTGTTGTATTTGTTGTTGTTGTTGTTGTTGTTGTTTATTTGACGTTGTTGTAGTTGTTTATTTGACGTTATTGTTGTTGTTTGTTTGACGTTGTTATTGTTGTTATTGTTATTTATTTGACGTTGTTGTTGTTCTTGACGTTGTTGTTGTTGTTTATTTGACGTTGTTGTTGTTATTGTTTATTTGACGTTGTTAATGTTTTTGACATTGTTGTTGTTGTTTTTGTTGTTTATTTGACGTTGTTGTTGTTGTTTATTTGACGTTGTTGTTGTTGTTGTTGTTTATTTGACGTTGTTGTTGTTGTTGACGTTGTTGTTGTTGTTGACGTTGTTGTTGTTATTTATTTGACGTTGTTGTTGTTGTTTATTTGATATTGTTGTTGTTGTTGACGGTGTTGTTGCCGTTGTTGTTTATTTGACATTGTTGTTGTTGTTTTTATTGTTGACGTTGTTGTTGTTGTTGTTTATTTGACGTTGTTGTTATTGTTGTTGTTGTTGTTGTTTATTTGACGTTGTTGTTGTTGTTTATTTGACATTGTTGTTGTTGTTGTTGTTGTTGACGTTGTTGTTGTTGTTGTTTATTTGACGTTGTTGTTGTTGTTGTTGTTTATTTGACGTTGTTGTTGTTTATTTGACGTTATTGTTGTTGTTTATTTGACGTTGTTGTTGTTGACGTTGTTGTTGTTGTTATTGTTTATTTGACGTTGTTGTTGTTGTTTATTTGACGTAGTTGTTGTTGTTGACGTTGTTGTTGTTGTTGTTGTTTATTTGACGTTTTTGGTGTTATTGATGTTGTTGTTTTTGTTGTTGTTTATTTGACGTTGTTGTTGTTATTTATTTGACGTTGTTGTTGTGGTTGTTTATTTGACGTTGTTGTTGTTGTTATTGGCTTTGTTGTTTATTTAACGTTGTTGTTGTTGTTTATTTGACGTTGTTGTTGTTATTTGACGTTGTTATTATTGTTGTTGTATTTGTTGTTATTGTTGTTGTTGTTGTTTATTTGACGTTGTTGTTGTTATTTGACGTTGTTGTTGTTGTTGTTGTTGTATTTGTTGTTGTTATTGTTTATTTGACGTTGTTGTTGTTGTTTATTTGACGTTATTGTTGTTGTTTATTTGACGTTGTTGTTGTTATTATTGTTGACGTTGTTGTTGTTGTTTATTTGATGTTGTTGTTTATTTGACGTTGTTGTTGTTGTTTATTTGACATTGTTGTTGTTGTTGTTGTTGACGCTGTTGTTGTTGTTTATTTGACGTTGTTGTTGTTGTTGTTGTTTATTTGACGTTGTTGTTGTTGTTCATTTGACGTTGTTGTTGTTGACTTTGTTGTTGTTGTTATTGATTATTTGACGTTGTTGTTGTTGTTTATTTGACGTAGTTGTTGTTGTTGACGTTGTTGTTATTGTTGTTGTTTATTTGACGTTTTTGTTGTTATTGATGTTGTTGTTGTTTTTGTTGTTGTTTATTTGACGTTGTTGTTGTTGTTTATTTGACGTTGTTGTTGTCGTTATTTATTTGACGTTGTTGTTGTTGTTATTGTTGTTGTTGTTTATTTAACGTTGTTGTTGTTGTTTATTTGACGTTGTTGTTGTTATTTGACGTTGTTGTTGTTGTTGTATTTGTTGTTGTTGTTGTTGTTGTTTATTTGACGTTGTTGTTGTTGTTTATTTGACGTTATTGTTGTTGTTTATTTGACGTTGTTATTGTTGTTATTGTTGTTTATTTGACGTTGTTGTTGTTCTTGATGTTGTTGTTGTTGTTTATTTGACGTTGTTGTTGTTATTGTTTATTTGACGTTGTTAATGTTTTTGACATTGTTGTTGTTGTTTTTGTTGTTTATTTGACGTTGTTGTTGTTATTATTGGTGTTGTTGTTGTTGTTGTTTATTTGACGTTGTTGTTGTTGTTGTTTATTTGACGTTGTTGTTGTGGTTGTTGTTTATTTAATGTTGTTGTTGTTTAGTTGACCTTGTTGTTGTTATTGTTTATTTGATGTTGTTGTTGACGTTGTTGTTGTTGTTTATTTGACGTTGTTGTTGTTGTTGTTCATTTGACGTTGTTGTTGTTGTTGTTTATTTGACGTTGTTGTTGTTGTTATTTATTTGACGGTGTTGTTGTTGTTGTTTATTTGACATTATTGTTGTTGTTGTTTATTTGACGTTGTTGTTGTTGTTGACGTTGTTGTTGTTGTTTATTTGATGCTGTTGTTGTTGTTGTTGACGTTGTTGTTTATTTGACATTGTTGTTGTTGTTGTTGTTGTTATTGTTGACGTTGTTGTTGTTGTTTATTTGATGTTATTGTTTATTTGACGTTGTTGTTGTTGTTTATTTGACATTGTTGTTGTTGTTGTTGTTGTTGACGTTGTTGTTGTTGTTTATTTGACGTTGTTGTTGTTGTTGTTGTTTATTTGACGTTGTTGTTGTTGACGTTGTTATTGTTGTTATTGTTTATTTGACGTTGTTGTTGTTGTTTATTTGACGTAGTTGTTGTTGACGTTGTTGTTATTGTTGTTGTTTATTTGACGTTTTTGTTGTTATTGATGTTGTTGTTGTTTTTGTTGTTGTTTATTTAACGTTGTTGTTGTTGTTGTTTATTTGACGTTGTTGTTGTTGTTGTTGTTTTTTATTTGACGTTGTTGTTGTTGTTGTTGTTGTTATTGTTGTTGTTGTTTATTTAACGTTGTTGTTGTTGTTTATTTGACGTTGTTGTTGTTATTTGACGTTGTTGTTGTTGTTGTTGTATTTGTTGTTATTGTTGTTGTTGTTGTTTATTTGACGTTGTTGTTGTTATTTGACGTTGTTGTTGTTGTTGTATTTGCTGTTGTTTTTGTTGTTGTTTATTTTGACGTTGTTGTTGTTTATTTGACTTTATTGTTGTTGTTTATTTGACGTTGTTATTGTTGTTATTATTGTTTATTTGACGTTGTTGTTGTTCTTGACGTTGTTGTTGATGTTTATTTGACGTTGTTGTTGTTATTGTTTATTTGACGTTGTTAATGTTTTTGACATTGTTGTTGTTGTTTTTGTTGTTTATTTGACGTTGTTGTTGTTGTTGTTGTTATTATTGGTGTTGTTGTTGTTGTTTATTTGACGTTGTTGTTGTTGTTGTTGTTTTTTTGACGTTGTTGTTGTGGTTGTTGTTTATTTGACGTTGTTGTTGTTGTTTAGTTGACGTTGTTGTTGTTATTGTTTATTTGACGTTGTTGTCGTTGTTTTTGTTGTTTATTTGACGTTGTTGTTGTTGTTTATTTGACGTTGTTGTTGTTGTTTATTTGACGTTGTTGTTGTTGTTTATTTGACCTTGTTGTTGTTGTTGTTATTGTTGTTGTTGTTGTTTTTTATTTGACGTTGTTGTTGTTGTTGTTTATTTGACGGTGTTGTTGTTGTTGACGTTGTTGCTGTTGTTGTTGTTGTTTATTTGATGTTGTTGACGTTGTTGTTGTTGTTGTTGTTGTTTATTTGATGTTGTT
>OX451735.1:1335147700-1335155200 GCA_948472305.1 Vicia faba | reverse complement strand
TTTGACGTTGTTGTTGTTATTTATTTGACGTTGTTGTTGTGGTTGTTTATTTGACGTTGTTGTTGTTGTTATTGTTGTTGTTGTTTATTTAACGTTGTTGTTGTTGTTTATTTGACGTTGTTGTTGTTATTTGACTTTGTTGTTGTTGTTGTTGTTGTATTTGTTGTTATTGTTGTTGTTGTTGTTTATTTGACGTTGTTGTTGTTATTTGACGTTGTTGTTGTTGTTGTTGTATTTGTTGTTATTGTTTATTTGACGTTGTTGTTGTTGTTTATTTGACGTTATTGTTATTTTTTATTTGACGTTGTTGTTGTTATTATTGTTGACGTTGTTGTTGTTGTTTATTTGATGTTGTTGTTTATTTGACGTTGTTGTTGTTGTTTATTTGACATTGTTGTTGTTGTTGTTGTTGTTGACGTTGTTGTTGTTGTTTATTTGACGTTGTTGTTGTTGTTGTTGTTTATTTGACGTTGTTGTTGTTGTTCATTTGACGTTGTTGTTGTTGACTTTGTTGTTGTTGTTATTGTTTATTTGACGTTGTTGTTGTTGTTTATTTGACGTAGTTGTTGTTGTTGACGTTGTTGTTATTGTTGTTGTTTATTTGATGTTTTTGTTGTTATTGATGTTGTTGTTGTTTTTGTAGTTGTTTATTTGACGTTGTTGTTGTTGTTTATTTGACGTTGTTGTTGTCGTTATTTATTTGACGTTGTTGTTGTTGTTATTGTTGTTGTTGTTTATTTAACGTTGTTGTTGTTGTTTATTTGACGTTGTTGTTGTTATTTGACGTTGTTGTTGTTGTTGTATTTGTTGTTGTTGTTGTGGTTGTTTATTTGACGTTGTTGTTGTTGTTTATTTGACGTTATTGTTGTTGTTTATTTGACGTTGTTATTGTTGTTATTGTTGTTTATTTGACGTTGTTGTTGTTCTTGACGTTGTTGTTGTTGTTTATTTGACGTTGTTGTTATTGTTTATTTGACGTTGTTAATGTTTTTGACATTGTTGTTGTTGTTTTTGTTGTTTATTTGACGTTGTTGTTGTTATTATTGGTGTTGTTGTTGTTGTTGTTTATTTGACGTTGTTGTTGTTGTTGTTGTTTATTTGACGTTGTTGTTGTGGTTGTTGTTTATTTAATGTTGTTGTTGTTGTTGTTTAGTTGACGTTGTTGTTGTTATTGTTTATTTGATGTTGTTGTTGACGTTGTTGTTGTTGTTTATTTGACGTTATTGTTGTTGTTGTTCATTTGACGTTGTTGTTGTTGTTGTTTATTTGACGTTGTTGTTGTTGTTATTTATTTGACGGTGTTGTTGTTGTTGTTTATTTGACATTATTGTTGTTGTTGTTGTTTATTTGACATTGTTGTTGTTGTTGACGTTGTTGTTGTTGTTTATTTGATGCTGTTGTTGTTGTTGTTGACGTTGTTGTTTATTTGACATTGTTGTTGTTGTTGTTGTTGTTATTGTTGACGTTGTTGTTGTTGTTTATTTGATGTTATTGTTTATTTGACGTTGTTGTTGTTGTTTATTTGACATTGTTGTTGTTGTTGTTGTTGTTGACGTTGTTGTTGTTGTTTATTTGACGTTGTTGTTGTTGTTGTTGTTGTTGTTTATTTGACGTTGTTGTTGTTGACATTGTTATTGTTGTTATTGTTTATTTGACGTTGTTGTTGTTGTTTATTTGACGTAGTTGTTGTTGACGTTGTTGTTATTGTTGTTGTTTATTTGACGTTTTTGTTGTTATTGATGTTGTTGTTGTTTTTGTTGTTGTTTATTTAACGTTGTTGTTGTTGTTGTTGTTTATTTGACGTTGTTGTTGTTGTTGTTTTTTATTTGACGTTGTTGTTGTTGTTGTTGTTGTTATTGTTGTTGTTGTTTATTTAACGTTGTTGTTGTTGTTTATTTGACGTTGTTGTTGTTATTTGACGTTGTTGTTGTTGTTGTTGTTGTTGTATTTGTTGTTATTGTTGTTGTTGTTGTTTATTTGACGTTGTTGTTGTTATTTGACGTTGTTGTTGTTGTTGTATTTGCTGTTGTTTTTGTTGTTGTTTATTTTGACGTTGTTGTTGTTGTTTATTTGACTTTATTGTTGTTGTTTATTTGACGTTGTTATTGTTGTTATTATTGTTTATTTGACGTTGTTGTTGTTCTTGACGTTGTTGTTGATGTTTATTTGACGTTGTTGTTGTTATTGTTTATTTGACGTTGTTAATGTTTTTGACATTGTTGTTGTTGTTTTTGTTGTTAATTTGACGTTGTTGTTGTTGTTGTTGTTATTATTGGTGTTGTTGTTGTTGTTTATTTGACGTTGTTGTTGTTGTTGTTGTTGTTTATTTGACGTTGTTGTTGTGGTTGTTGTTTATTTGACGTTGTTGTTGTTGTTTAGTTGACGTTGTTGTTGTTATTGTTTATTTGACGTTGTTGTCGTTGTTTTTGTTGTTTATTTGACGTTGTTGTTGTTGTTTATTTGACGTTGTTGTTGTTGTTTATTTGACGTTGTTGTTGTTGTTTATTTGACCTTGTTGTTGTTGTTGTTATTGTTGTTGTTGTTGTTATTGTTGTTGTTGTTGTTTTTTATTTGACGTTGTTGTTGTTGTTGTTTATTTGACGGTGTTGTTGTTGTTGACGTTGTTGTTGTTGTTGTTGTTGTTTATTTGATGTTGTTGTTGTTGTTGTGGACATAGTTGTTGTTGTTTATTTCACGTTATTGTTGTTGTTGACGTTGTTGTTTATTTGACGTTGTTGTTGTTGTTGTTTATTTGACGTTGTTGTTGTTGTTGTTGACATTGTTGTTGTTGTTTATTTGACGTTGTTGTTGTTGTTGTTGTTTATTTGACATTGTTGTTGTCGTTGACGATGTTGTTGTTGTTGTTATTGACGTTGTTGTTGTTTATTTGACGTTGTTGTTGTTGTTGTTGTTGTTGTTTATTTGATGTTGTTGTTGTTGTTGTTTACGTTGTTGTTGTTGTTTATTTGATGTTGTTGTTGTTATTGTTGACATAATTGTTGTTGTTTATTTGATGTTGTTGTTATTGTTGACGTTGTTGTTTATTAGACTTTGTTGTTGTTGTTATTTATTTGACGTTGTTGTTGTTGTTGACGTTGTTGTTGCCGGTGTTGTTGTCGTTGTTGTTTATTTGACATTATTGTTGTTGTTGTTATTGTTGACGTTGTTGTTGTTGTTGTTGTTTATTTGACGTTGTTGTTATTGCTGTTGTTTATTTGATGTTGTTGTTTATTTGATTTTGTTGTTTATTTGATGTTGTTGTTGTTGTTTATTTGACATTGTTGTTGTTGTTGTTGACGTTGTTGTTGTTGTTGTTGTTGTTTATTTGACGTTGTTGTTGTTGTTGTTGTTTATTTGACGTTGTTGTTGTTTATTTGACATTGTTGTTGTTGTTGTTGTTGTTGTTGTTGTTGTTGTTTATTTGACGTTGTTGTTGTTTATTTGACGTTATTGTTGTTGTTTATTTGACGTAGTTGTTGTTGTTGACGTTGTTGTTGTTGTTGTTTATTTGACGTTTTTGGTGTTATTGATGTTGTTGTTTTTGTTGTTGTTTATTTGACGTTGTTGTTGTTATTTATTTGACGTTGTTGTTGTGGTTGTTTATTTGAAGTTGTTGTTGTTGTTATTGTTGTTGTTGTTTATTTAACGTTGTTGTTGTTGTTTATTTGACGTTGTTGTTGTTATTTGACGTTGTTGTTGTTGTTGTTGTTGTATTTGTTGTTGTTATTGTTTATTTGACGTTGTTGTTGTTGTTTATTTGACGTTATTGTTGTTGTTTATTTGACGTTGTTGTTGTTATTATTGTTGACGTTGTTGTTGTTGTTTATTTGATGTTGTTGTTTATTTGACGTTGTTGTTGTTGTTTATTTGACATTGTTGTTGTTGTTGTTGACGTTGTTGTTGTTGTTTATTTGACGTTGTTGTTGTTGTTGTTGTTTATTTGACGTTGTTGTTGTTGTTCATTTGACGTTGTTGTTGTTGACTTTGTTGTTGTTGTTATTGTTTATTTGACGTTGTTGTTGTTGTTTATTTGACGTAGTTGTTGTTGTTGACGTTGTTGTTATTGTTGTTGTTTATTTGACGTTTTTGTTGTTATTGATGTTGTTGTTGTTTTTGTTGTTGTTTATTTGACGTTGTTGTTGTTGTTTATTTGACGTTGTTGTTGTCGTTATTTATTTGACGTTGTTGTTGTTGTTGTTATTGTTGTTGTTGTTTATTTAACGTTGTTGTTGTTGTTTATTTGACGTTGTTGTTGTTATTTGACGTTGTTGTTGTTGTTGTATTTGTTGTTGTTGTTGTTGTTGTTTATTTGACGTTGTTGTTGTTGTTGTTTATTTGACGTTATTGTTGTTGTTTATTTGACGTTGTTATTGTTGTTATTGTTGTTTATTTGACGTTGTTGTTGTTCTTGACGTTGTTGTTGTTGTTGTTTATTTGACGTTGTTGTTGTTATTGTTTATTTGACGTTGTTAATGTTTTTGACATTGTTGTTGTTGTTTTTGTTGTTTATTTGACGTTGTTGTTGTTATTATTGGTGTTGTTGTTGTTGTTGTTTATTTGACGTTGTTGTTGTTGTTGTTGTTGTTTATTTGACGTTGTTGTTGTGGTTGTTGTTTATTTAATGTTGTTGTTGTTGTTGTTGTTTAGTTGACGTTGTTGTTGTTATTGTTTATTTGATGTTGTTGTTGACGTTGTTGTTGTTGTTTATTTGACGTTGTTGTTGTTGTTGTTCATTTGACGTTGTTGTTGTTGTTGTTTATTTGACGTTGTTGTTGTTGTTATTTATTTGACGGTGTTGTTGTTGTTGTTTATTTGACATTATTGTTGTTGTTGTTGTTTATTTGACGTTGTTGTTGTTGTTGATGTTGTTGTTGTTGTTTATTTGATGCTGTTGTTGTTGTTGTTGACGTTGTTGTTTATTTGACATTGTTGTTGTTGTTGTTGTTGTTATTGTTGACGTTGTTGTTGTTGTTTATTTGATGTTATTGTTTATTTGACGTTGTTGTTGTTGTTTATTTGACATTGTTGTTGTTGTTGTTGTTGTTGACGTTGTTGTTGTTGTTTATTTGACGTTGTTGTTGTTGTTGTTGTTGTTGTTTATTTGACGTTGTTGTTGTTGACGTTGTTATTGTTGTTATTGTTTATTTGACGTTGTTGTTGTTGTTTATTTGACGTAGTTGTTGTTGACGTTGTTGTTATTGTTGTTGTTTATTTGACGTTTTTGTTGTTATTGATGTTGTTGTTGTTTTTGTTGTTGTTTATTTAACGTTGTTGTTGTTGTTGTTTATTTGACGTTGTTGTTGTTGTTGTTGTTTTTTATTTGACGTTGTTGTTGTTGTTGTTGTTGTTATTGTTGTTGTTGTTTATTTAACGTTGTTGTTGTTGTTTATTTGACGTTGTTGTTGTTATTTGACGTTGTTGTTGTTGTTGTTGTATATTTAACGTTGTTGTTGTTGTTTATTTGACGTTGTTGTTGTTATTTGACGTTGTTGTTGTTGTTGTTGTATTTGTTGTTATTGTTGTTGTTGTTGTTTATTTGACGTTGTTGTTGTTATTTGACGTTGTTGTTGTTGTTGTATTTGCTGTTGTTTTTGTTGTTGTTTATTTTGACGTTGTTGTTGTTGTTTATTTGACTTTATTGTTGTTGTTTATTTGACGTTGTTATTGTTGTTATTATTGTTTATTTGACGTTGTTGTTGTTCTTGACGTTGTTGTTGATGTTTATTTGACGTTGTTGTTGTTATTGTTTATTTGACGTTGTTAATGTTTTTGACATTGTTGTTGTTGTTTTTGTTGTTTATTTGACGTTGTTGTTGTTGTTGTTGTTGTTGTTGTTGTTATTATTGGTGTTGTTGTTGTTGTTTATTTGACGTTGTTGTTGTTGTTGTTGTTGTTGTTTATTTGACGTTGTTTTTGTGGTTTTTGTTTATTTGACGTTGTTGTTGTTGTTTAGTTGACGTTGTTGTTGTTATTGTTTATTTGACGTTGTTGTCGTTGTTTTTGTTGTTTATTTGACGTTGTTGTTGTTGTTTATTTGACGTTGTTGTTGTTGTTTATTTGACGTTGTTGTTGTTGTTTATTTGACCTTGTTGTTGTTGTTGTTATTGTTGTTGTTGTTGTTATTGTTGTTGTTGTTGTTTTTTATTTGACGTTGCTGTTGTTGTTGTTTATTTGACGGTGTTGTTGTTGTTGACGTTGTTGTTGTTGTTGTTGTTTATTTGATGTTGTTGTTGTTGTTGTGGACATAGTTGTTGTTGTTTATTTCACGTTATTGTTGTTGTTGACATTGTTGTTTATTTGACGTTGTTGTTGTTGTTGTTTATTTGACGTTGTTGTTGTTGTTGTTGACATTGTTGTTGTTGTTTATTTGACGTTGTTGTTGTTGTTGTTTATTTGACATTGTTGTTGTCGTTGACGGTGTTGTTGTTGTTGTTGTTGACGTTGTTGTTGTTTATTTGACGTTGTTGTTGTTGTTGTTGTTTATTTGATGTTGTTGTTGTTGTTGTTTACGTTGTTGTTGTTGTTTATTTGATGTTGTTGTTGTTATTGTTGACATAATTGTTGTTGTTTATTTGATGTTGTTGTTATTGTTGACGTTGTTGTTTATTAGACTTTGTTGTTGTTGTTGTTTATTTGACGTTGTTGTTGTTGACGTTGTTGTTGCCGGTGTTGTTGTCGTTGTTGTTTATTTGACATTATTGTTGTTGTTGTTATTGTTGACGTTGTTGTTGTTGTTGTTGTTGTTTATTTGACGTTGTTGTTATTGCTGTTGTTTATTTGATGTTGTTGTTTATTTGATGTTGTTGTTTATTTGATGTTGTTGTTGTTGTTTATTTGACATTGTTGTTGTTGTTGTTGTTGACGTTGTTGTTGTTGTTGTTGTTTATTTGACGTTGTTGTTGTTGTTGTTGTTTATTTGACGTTGTTGTTGTTTATTTGACATTGTTGTTGTTGTTGTTGTTGTTGTTGTTGTTGTTGTTGTTGTTTATTTGACGTTGTTGTTGTTTATTTGACGTTATTGTTGTTGTTTATTTGACGTAGTTGTTGTTGTTGACGTTGTTGTTGTTGTTGTTGTTTATTTGACATTGTTGTTGTTGTTGTTGTTGACGTTGTTGTTGTTGTTGTTTATTTGACGTTGTTGTTGTTGTTGTTGTTTATTTGACGTTGTTGTTGTTTATTTGACATTGTTGTTGTTGTTGTTGTTGTTGTTGTTGTTGTTTATTTGACGTTGTTGTTGTTTATTTGACGTTATTGTTGTTGTTTATTTGACGTAGTTGTTGTTGTTGACGTTGTTGTTGTTGTTGTTTATTTGACGTTTTTGGTGTTATTGATGTTGTTGTTTTTGTTGTTGTTTATTTGACGTTGTTGTTGTTATTTATTTGACGTTGTTGTTGTGGTTGTTTATTTGAAGTTGTTGTTGTTGTTATTGTTGTTGTTGTTTATTTAACGTTGTTGTTGTTGTTTATTTGACGTTGTTGTTGTTATTTGACGTTGTTGTTG
>OX451735.1:1335140200-1335142700 GCA_948472305.1 Vicia faba | reverse complement strand
TGTTGTTTATTTGACGTTGTTGTTGTTGTTGTTGTTGTTGTTGTTGTTTATTTGACGTTGTTGTTGTGGTTGTTGTTTATTTGACGTTGTTGTTGTTGTTTAGTTGACGTTGTTGTTGTTATTGTTTATTTGACGTTGTTGTCGTTGTTTTTGTTGTTTATTTGACGTTGTTGTTGTTGTTTATTTGACGTTGTTGTTGTTGTTTATTTGACGTTGTTGTTGTTGTTTATTTGACCTTGTTGTTGTTGTTGTTATTGTTGTTGTTGTTGTTTTTTATTTGATGTTGTTGTTGTTGTTGTTTATTTCACGTTGTTGTTGTTGTTGACGTTGTTGTTGTTGTTTTTTATTTGATGTTGTTGTTGTTGTTATGGACATAGTTGTTGTTGTTTATTTCACGTTATTGTTGTTGTTGACGTTGTTGTTTATTTGACGTTGTTGTTGTTGTTTATTTGACGTTATTGTTGTTGTTGTTGACATTGTTGTTGTTGTTTATTTGACGTTGTTGTTGTTGTTGTTGTTGTTGTTGTTTATTTGACATTGTTGTTGTCGTTGACGGTGTTGTTGTTGTTGTTGACGTTGTTGTTGTTTATTTGACGTTGTTGTTGTTGTTGTTGTTTATTTGATGTTGTTGTTGTTGTTTACGTTGTTGTTGTTGTTTATTTGATGTTGTTGTTGTTATTGTTGACATAATTGTTGTTATTTATTTGATGTTGTTGTTATTGTTGACGTTGTTGTTTATTAGACTTTGTTGTTGTTGTTGTTTATTTGACGTTGTTGTTGTTGTTGACGTTGTTGTTGTTGTTGACGTTGTTGTTGTTGTTTATTTGACGTTGTTGTTGTTGTTTATTTGATATTGTTGTTGTTGTTGCCGGTGTTGTTGTCGTTGTTGTTTATTTGACATTATTGTTGTTGTTGTTATTGTTGACGTTGTTGTTGTTGTTGTTTATTTGACGTTGTTGTTATTGCTGTTGTTTATTTGATGTTGTTGTTGTTGTTTATTTGACATTGTTGTTGTTGTTGTTGTTGACGTTGTTGTTGTTGTTGTTTATTTGACGTTGTTGTTATTGTTGTTGTTTATTTGACGTTGTTGTTGTTTATTTGACGTTATTGTTGTTGTTTATTTGACGTTGTTGTTGTTGACGTTGTTGTTGTTGTAGTTATTGTTTATTTGACGTTGTTGTTGTTGTTTATTTGACGTAGTTGTTGTTGTTGACGCTGTTGTTATTGTTGTTGTTTATTTGACGTCTTTGTTGTTATTGATGTTGTTGTTGTTTTTGTTGTTGTTTATTTAACGTTGTTGTTGTTGTTGTTTATTTGACGTTGTTGTTGTTGTTGTTTTTTATTTGACGTTGTTGTTGTTGTTGTTATTGTTGTTGTTGTTTATTTAACGTTGTTGTTGTTGTTTATTTGACGTTGTTGTTGTTATTTGAAGTTGTTGTTGTTGTTGTTGTTGTATTTGTTGTTATTGTTGCTGTTGTTATTTATTTGACGTTGTTGTTGTTATTTGACATTGTTGTTGTTGTTGTATTTGCTGTTGTTGTTGTTGTTGTTTATTTTGACGTTGTTGTTGTTGTTTATTTGACGTTATTGTTGTTGTTTATTTGACGTTGTTATTGTTGTTATTGTTGTTTATTTGACATTGTTGTTGTTCTTGACGTTGTTGTTGTTGTTTATTTGACGTTGTTGTTGTTATTGTTTATTTGACGTTGTTAATGTTTTTGAAATTGTTGCTGTTGTTTTTGTTGTTTATTTGACGTTGTTGTTGTTGTTGTTGTTGTTATTGGTGTTGTTGTTGTTGTTGTTTATTTGACGTTGTTGTTGTTGTTGTTGTTTATTTGACGTTGTTGTTGTGGTTGTTGTTTATTTGACGTTGTTGTTGTTGTTTAGTTGACGTTGTTGTTGTTATTGTTTATTTGACGTTGTTGTCGTTGTTTTTGTTGTTTTTTTGACGTTGTTGTTGTTGTTTATTTGACGTTGTTGTTGTTGTTTATTTGACGTTGTTGTTGTTGTTTATTTGACATTGTTGTTGTTGTTGTTATTGTTGTTGTTGTTGTTTTTTATTTGACGTTGTTGTTGTTGTTGTTGTTGTTTATTTGACGTTGTTGTTGTTGTTGACGTTGTTGTTGTTTATTTGATGTTGTTGTTGTTGTTGTGGACATAGTTGTTGTTGTTGTTTATTTCACGTTATTGTTGTTGTTGACGTTGTTGTTTATTTGACGTTGTTGTTGTTGTTGTTTATTTGACGTTGTTGTTGTTGTTGTTGTTTATTTGACATTGTTGTTGTCGTTGACGGTGTTGTTGTTGTTGTTGACGTTGTTGTTGTTTATTTGACGTTGTTATTGTTGTTGTTGTTTATTTGACGTTGTTGTTGTTGTTTATTTGATGTTGTTGTTATTGTTATTGTTGTTGTTGTTTATTTAACGTTGTTGTTGTTGTTTATTTGACGTTGTTGTTGTTATTTGACGTTGTTGTTGTTGTTGTTGTATTTGTTGTTATTGTT
>OX451735.1:1335135200-1335137700 GCA_948472305.1 Vicia faba | reverse complement strand
TTTATTTGATGTTGTTGTTTATTTGACATTGTTGTTATTGTTGTTATTGTTGTTGTTGTTGTTTTTTATTTGACGTTGTTGTTGTTGTTGTTTATTTGACGTTGTTGTTGTTGTTGACGTTGTTGTTGTTTATTTGATGTTGTTGTTGTTGTTGTGGACATAGTTGTTGTTGTTGTTTATTTCACGTTATTGTTGTTGTTGACGTTGTTGTTTATTTGACGTTGTTGTTGTTGTTGTTGTTTATTTGACGTTGTTGTTGTTGTTGTTGTTTATTTGACATTGTTGTTGTTGTTGACGGTGTTGTTGTTGTTGTTCATTTGACGTTGTTGTTGTTGTTGTTGTTTATTTGACGTTGTTGTTTACGTTGTTGTTATTGTTTATTTGATGTTGTTGTTGTTATTGTTGACATAGTTGTTGTTGTTATTGTTGACGTTGTTGTTGTTGTTTATTTGACGTTGTTGTTGTTATTGTTTATTTGACGTTGTTAATGTTTTTGACATTGTTGTTGTTGTTTTTGTTGTTTATTTGACATTGTTGTTGTTGTTGTTGTTATTATTGGTGTTGTTGTTGTTGTTTATTTGACGTTGTTGTTGTTGTTGTTGTTTATTTGACGTTGTTGTTGTGGTTGTTGTTTATTTGACGTTGTTGTTGTTGTTGTTTAGTTGACGTTGTTGTTGTTATTGTTTATTTGACGTTGTTGTCGTTGTTTTTGTTGTTTATTTGACGTTGTTGTTGTTGTTTATTTGACGTTGTTGTTGTTGTTGTTTATTTGACGTTGTTGTTGTTGTTTATTTGACCTTGTTGTTGTTGTTGTTATTGTTGTTGTTGTTGTTTTTTATTTGACGTTGTTGTTGTTGTTGTTTATTTGACGTTGTTGTTGTTGTTGACGTTGTTGTTGTTGTTGTTGTTTATTTGATGTTGTTGTTCTTGTTGTGGACATAGTTGTTGTTGTTTATTTCACGTTATTGTTGTTGTTGACGTTGTTGTTTATTTGACGTTGTTGTTGTTGTTGTTGTTGTTTATTTGACGTTGTTGTTGTTGTTGTTGACATTGTTGTTGTTGTTTATTTGACGTTGTTGTTGTTGTTGTTGTTGTTGTTTATTTGACATTGTTGTTGTCGTTGACGGTGTTGTTGTTGTTGTTGTTGACGTTGTTGTTGTTTATTTGACGTTGTTGTTGTTGTTGTTTATTTGATGTTGTTGTTGTTGTTGTTTACGTTGTTGTTGTTGTTTATTTGATGTTGTTGTTGTTATTGTTGACATAATTGTTGTTGTTTATTTGATGTTGTTGTTATTGTTGACGTTGTTGTTTATTAGACTTTGTTGTTGTTGTTGTTTATTTGACGTTGTTGTTGTTGTTGACGTTGTTGTTGTTGTTGACGTTGTTGTTGTTGTTTATTTGACGTTGTTGTTGTTGTTTATTTGATATTGTTGTTGTTGTTGCCGGTGTTGTTGTCGTTGTTGTTTATTTGACATTATTGTTGTTGTTGTTATTGTTGACGTTGTTGTTGTTCTTGTTGTTTATTTGACGTTGTTGTTATTGCTGTTGTTTATTTGATGTTGTTGTTTATTTGATGTTGTTGTTGTTTATTTGACACTGTTGTTGTTGTTGTTGTTGACGTTGTTGTTGTTGTTGTTTATTTGACGTTGTTGTTGTTGTTGTTTATTTGACGTTGTTGTTGTTTATTTGACGTTATTGTTGTTGTTTATTTGACGTTGTTGTTGTTGACGTTGTTGTTGTTGTTATTGTTTATTTGACGTTGTTGTTGTTGTTTATTTGACGTAGTTGTTGTTGTTGACGTTGTTGTTATTGTTGTTGTTTATTTGACGTCTTTGTTGTTATTGATGTTGTTGTTGTTTTTGTTGTTGTTTATTTAACGTTGTTGTTGTTGTTGTTTATTTGACGTTGTTGTTGTTGTTGTTTTTTATTTGACGTTGTTGTTGTTGTTGTTGTTATTGTTGTTGTTGTTTATTTAACGTTGTTGTTGTTGTTTATTTGACATTGTTGTTGTTATTTGACGTTGTTGTTGTTGTTGTTGTTGTATTTGTTGTTATTGTTGCTGTTGTTATTTATTTGACGTTGTTGTTGTTATTTGACATTGTTGTTGTTGTTGTATTTGCTGCTGTTGTTGTTGTTGTTTATTTTGACGTTGTTGTTGTTGTTTATTTGACGTTATTGTTGTTGTTTATTTGACGTTGTTATTGTTGTTATTGTTGTTTATTTGACGTTGTTGTTGTTCTTGACGTTGTTGTTGTTGTTTATTTGACGTTGTTGTTGTTATTGTTTATTTGTCGTTGTTAATGTTTTTGAAATTGTTGTTGTTGTTTTTGTTGTTTATTTGACGTTGTTGTTGTTGTTGTTGTTGTTGTTGTTATTATTGTTGTTGTTGTTGTTGTTGTTTATTTGACGTTGTTGTTGTTGTTGTTGTTGTTTATTTGACGTTGTTGTTGTGGTTGTTGTTTATTTGACGTTGTTGTTGTTGTTTAGTTGACGTTGTTGT
>OX451735.1:1335127700-1335130200 GCA_948472305.1 Vicia faba | reverse complement strand
TTGTTGTTGACGTTGTTGTTGTTATTTATTTGACGTTGTTGTTGTTTATTTGATATTGTTGTTGTTGTTGACGGTGTTGTTGTTGTTGTTGTTTATTTGACATTGTTGTTGTTGTTTTTATTGTTGACGTTGCTGTTGTTGTTGTTTATTTGACGTTGTTGTTATTGTTGTTGTTGATGTTGTTTATTTGACGTTGTCGTTGTTGTTTATTTGACATTGTTGTTGTTGTTGTTGTTGACGTTGTTGTTGTTGTTGTTTATTTGACGTTGTTGTTGTTGTTGTTGTTGTTGTTGTTGTTTATTTGACATTGTTGTTGTTTATTTGACGTTATTGTTTCTTGTTTATTTGACGTTGTTGTTGTTGACGTTGTTGTTGTTGTTATTTTTATTTGACGTTGTTGTTGTTGTTTATTTGACGTAGTTGTTGTTGTTGACGTTGTTGTTGTTGTTGTTTATTTGACGTTTTTGGTGTTATTGATGTTGTTGTTTTTGTTGTTGTTTATTTGACGTTGTTGTTGTTATTTATTTGACGTTGTTGTTGTGGTTGTTTATTTGACGTTGTTGTTGTTGTTTTTATTGTTGTTGTTGTTTATTTAACGTTGTTGTTGTTCTTTATTTGACGTTGTTGTTGTTATTTGACGTTGTTGTTGTTGTTGTTGTTGTATTTGTTATTATTGTTGTTGTTGTTGTTTATTTGACGTTGTTGTTGTTATTTGACGTTGTTGTTGTTGTTGTTGTTGTTGTATTTGTTGTTGTTGTTGTTGTTTATTTGACGTTGTTGTTGTTGTTTATTTGACGTTATTGTTGTTGTTTATTTGACATTGTTGTTGTTATTATTGTTGACGTTGTTGTTGTTGTTTATTTGATGTTGTTGTTTATTTGACGTTGTTGTTGTTGTTTATTTGACATTGTTGTTGTTGTTGTTGTTGTTGACGTTGTTGTTGTTGTTTATTTGACGTTGTTGTTGTTGTTGTTTATTTGACGTTGTTGTTGTTGTTCATTTGACGTTGTTGTTGTTGACTTTGTTGTTGTTGTTATTGTTTATTTGACGTTGTTGTTGTTGTTTATTTGACGTAGTTGTTGTTGTTGACGTTGTTGTTATTGTTGTTGTTTATTTGACGTTTTTGTTGTTATTGATGTTGTTGTTGTTTTTGTTGTTGTTTATTTGACGTTGTTGTTGTTGTTTATTTGACGTTGTTGTTGTCGTTATTTATTTGACGTTGTTGTTGTTGTTATTGTTGTTGTTATTGTTTATTTGACGTTGTCAATGTTTTTGACATTGTTGTTGTTGTTTTTGTTGTTTATTTGACATTGTTGTTGTTGTTGTTGTTATTATTGGTGTTGTTGTTGTTGTTTATTTGACGTTGTTGTTGTTGTTGTTGTTTATTTGACGTTGTTGTTGTGGTTGTTGTTTATTTGACGTTGTTGTTGTTGTTGTTTAGTTGACGTTGTTGTTGTTATTGTTTATTTGACGTTGTTGTCGTTGTTTTTGTTGTTTATTTGACGTTGTTGTTGTTGTTTATTTGACGTTGTTGTTGTTGTTGTTTATTTGACGTTGTTGTTGTTGTTTATTTGACCTTGTTGTTGTTGTTGTTATTGTTGTTGTTGTTGTTTTTTATTTGACGTTGTTGTTGTTGTTGTTTATTTGACGTTGTTGTTGTTGTTGACGTTGTTGTTGTTGTTGTTGTTTATTTGATGTTGTTGTTCTTGTTGTGGACATAGTTGTTGTTGTTTATTTCACGTTATTGTTGTTGTTGACGTTGTTGTTTATTTGACGTTGTTGTTGTTGTTGTTGTTTATTTGACGTTGTTGTTGTTGTTGTTGTTGTTGACATTGTTGTTGTTGTTTATTTGACGTTGTTGTTGTTGTTGTTGTTGTTTATTTGACATTGTTGTTGTCGTTGACGGTGTTGTTGTTGTTGTTGTTGACGTTGTTGTTGTTTATTTGACGTTGTTGTTGTTGTTGTTGTTTATTTGATGTTGTTGTTGTTGTTGTTTACGTTGTTGTTGTTGTTTATTTGATGTTGTTGTTGTTATTGTTGACATAATTGTTGTTGTTTATTTGATGTTGTTGTTATTGTTGACGTTGTTGTTTATTAGACTTTGTTGTTGTTGTTGTTTATTTGACGTTGTTGTTGTTGTTGACGTTGTTGTTGTTGTTGACGTTGTTGTTGTTGTTTATTTGACGTTGTTGTTGTTGTTTATTTGATATTGTTGTTGTTGTTGCCGGTGTTGTTGTCGTTGTTGTTTATTTGACATTATTGTTGTTGTTGTTATTGTTGACGTTGTTGTTGTTCTTGTTGTTTATTTGAAGTTGTTGTTATTGCTGTTGTTTATTAGATGTTGTTGTTTATTTGATGTTGTTGTTGTTTATTTGACACTGTTGTTGTTGTTGTTGTTGACGTTGTTGTTGTTGTTGTTTATTTGACGTTGTTGTTGTTGTTGTTGTTGTTTATTTGACGTTGTTGTTGTTTATTTGACGTTATTGTTGTTGTTTATTTG
>OX451735.1:1335115200-1335122700 GCA_948472305.1 Vicia faba | reverse complement strand
TGTTTATTTGACGTTGTTGTTCTTGTTGTTTATTTGACGTTGTTGTTGTTGTTGACGTTGTTGTTGTTGTTGACGTTGTTGTTGTTATTTATTTGACGTTGTTGTTGTTGTTTATTTGATATTGTTGTTGTTGTTGACGGTGTTGTTGTCGTTGTTGTTTATTTGACATTGTTGTTGTTGTTTTTATTGTTGACGTTGTTGTTGTTGTTGTTGTTTATTTGACGTTGTTGTTATTGTTGTTGTTGTTTATTTGACGTTGTTGTTGTTGTTTATTTGACATTGTTGTTGTTGTTATTGTTGACGTTGTTGTTGTTGTTGTTTATTTGACATTGTTGTTGTTTTTGTTGTTGTTGTTGTTGTTTATTTGACGTTGTTGTTGTTTATTTGATGTTATTGTTGTTGTTTATTTGACGTAGTTGTTGTTGTTGACGTTGTTGTTGTTGTTGTTTATTTGACGTTTTTGGTGTTATTGATGTTGTTGTTTTTGTTGTTGTTTATTTGACGTTGTTGTTGTTATTTATTTGACGTTGTTGTTGTGGTTGTTTATTTGAAGTTGTTTTTGTTGTTATTGTTGTTGTTGTTGTTTATTTAACGTTGTTGTTGTTGTTTATTTGACGTTGTTGTTGTTATTTGACGTTGTTGTTGTTGTATTTGTTGTTATTGTTGTTGTTGTTGTTTATTTGACATTGTTGTTGTTATTTGACTTTGTTGTTGTTGTTGTTGTTGTTGTATTAGTTGTTGTTGTTGTTGTTGTTTATTTGACGTTGTTGTTGTTGTTGTTTATTTGACGTTATTGTTGTTGTTTATTTGACGTTGTTGTTGTTATTATTGTTGATGTTGTTGTTGTTGTTTATTTGATGTTGTTGTTTATTTGACGTTGTTGTTGTTGTTTATTTGACATTGTTGTTGTTGTTGTTGTTGACGTTGTTGTTGTTGTTTATTTGACGTTGTTGTTGTTGTTGTTGTTGTTTATTTGACGTTGTTGTTGTTGTTCATTTGACGTTATTGTTGTTGACGTTGTTGTTGTTGTTATTGTTTATTTGACGTTGTTGTTGTTGTTTATTTGACGTAGTTGTTGTTGTTGACGTTGTTGTTACTGTTGTTGTTTATTTGACGTTTTTGTTGTTTTTGATGTTGTTGTTGTTTTTGTTGTTGTTTATTTGACGTTGTTGTTGTTGTTTATTTGACGTTGTTGTTGTTGTTGTTTATTTGACGTTGTTGTTGTTGTTATTGTTGTTGTTGTTTATTTAACGTTGTTGTTGTTGTTTATTTGACGTTGTTGTTGTTATTTGACGTTGTTGTTGTTGTTGTTGTTGTTGTATTTGTTGTTATTGTTGTTGTTGTTGTTGTTTATTTGAAGTTGTTGTTGTTATTTGACGTTGTTGTTGTTGTATTTGCTGTTGTTGTTGTTGTTGTTTATTTGACGTTGTTGTTGTTGTTGTTTATTTGACGTTATTGTTGTTGTTTGTTTGACGTTGTTATTGTTGTTATTGTTGTTTATTTGACGTTGTTGTTGTTCTTGACGTTGTTGTTGTTTATTTGACGTTGTTGTTGTTTTTGTTGTTGTTTATTTGACGTTGTTGTTGTTATTTATTTGACGTTGTTGTTGTGGTTGTTTATTTGAAGTTGTTGTTGTTGTTATTGTTGTTGTTGTTTATTTAACGTTGTTGTTGTTGTTTATTTGACGTTGTTGTTGTTATTTGACGTTGTTGTTGTTGTTGTATTTGTTGTTATTGTTGTTGTTGTTGTTTATTTGACATTGTTGTTGTTATTTGACGTTGTTGTTGTTGTTGTTGTATTTGTTGTTGTTGTTGTTGTTTATTTGACGTTGTTGTTGTTGTTTATTTGACGTTATTGTTATTGTTTATTTGACGTTGTTGTTGTTATTATTGTTGACGTTGTTGTTGTTGTTTATTTGATGTTGTTGTTTATTTGATGTTGTTGTTGTTGTTTATTTGACATTGTTGTTGTTGTTGTTGTTGACGTTGTTGTTGTTGTTTATTTGACATTGTTGTTGTTGTTTTTGTTGTTTATTTGACGTTGTTGTTGTTGTTGTTTATTTGACGTTGTTGTTGTTGTTGTTGTTTATTTGACGTTGTTGTTGTTGTTGACGTTATTGTTGTTGTTGACGTTGTTGTTGTTATTTATTTGACGTTGTTGTTGTTTATTTGATATTGTTGTTGTTGTTGACGGTGTTGTTGTTGTTGTTGTTTATTTGACATTGTTGTTGTTGTTTTTATTGTTGACGTTGCTGTTGTTGTTGTTTATTTGACGTTGTTGTTATTGTTGTTGTTGTTGTTGTTTATTTGACGTTGTCGTTGTTGTTTATTTGACATTGTTGTTGTTGTTGTTGTTGACGTTGTTGTTGTTGTTGTTTATTTGACGTTGTTGTTGTTGTTGTTGTTGTTGTTGTTGTTTATTTGACATTGTTGTTGTTGTTTTTATTGTTGACGTTGCTGTTGTTGTTGTTTATTTGACGTTGTTGTTATTGTTGTTGTTGTTGTTTATTTGACGTTGTCGTTGTTGTTTATTTGACATTGTTGTTGTTGTTGTTGTTGACGTTGTTGTTGTTGTTGTTTATTTGACGTTGTTGTTGTTGTTGTTGTTGTTGTTGTTTATTTGACATTGTTGTTGTTTATTTGACGTTATTGTTTCTTGTTTATTTGACGTTGTTGTTGTTGACGTTGTTGTTGTTGTTGTTATTGTTTATTTGACGTTGTTGTTGTTGTTTATTTGACGTAGTTGTTGTTGTTGACGTTGTTGTTGTTGTTGTTTATTTAACGTTTTTGGTGTTATTGATGTTGTTGTTTTTGTTGTTGTTTATTTGACGTTGTTGTTGTTATTTATTTGACGTTGTTGTTGTGGTTGTTTATTTGACGTTGTTGTTGTTGTTTTTATTGTTGTTGTTGTTTATTTAACGTTGTTGTTGTTCTTTATTTGACGTTGTTGTTGTTATTTGACGTTGTTGTTGTTGTTGTTGTTGTTGTATTTGTTGTTATTGTTGTTGTTGTTGTTTATTTGACGTTGTTGTTGTTATTTGACGTTGTTGTTGTTGTTGTTGTTGTTGTATTTGTTGTTGTTGTTGTTTATTTGACGTTGTTGTTGTTGTTTATTTGACGTTATTGTTGTTGTTTATTTGACATTGTTGTTGTTATTATTGTTGACGTTGTTGTTGTTGTTTATTTGATGTTGTTGTTTATTTGACGTTGTTGTTGTTGTTTATTTGACATTGTTGTTGTTGTTGTTGTTGTTGACGTTGTTGTTGTTGTTTATTTGACGTTGTTGTTGTTGTTGTTTATTTGACGTTGTTGTTGTTGTTCATTTGACGTTGTTGTTGTTGACTTTGTTGTTGTTGTTATTATTTATTTGACGTTGTTGTTGTTGTTTATTTGACGTAGTTGTTGTTGTTGACGTTGTTGTTATTGTTGTTGTTTATTTGACGTTTTTGTTGTTATTGATGTTGTTGTTGTTTTTGTTGTTGTTTATTTGACGTTGTTGTTGTTGTTTATTTGACGTTGTTGTTGTCGTTATTTATTTGACGTTGTTGTTGTTGTTATTGTTGTTGTTGTTTATTTAACGTTGTTGTTGTTGTTTATTTGACGTTGTTGTTGTTATTTGACGTTGTTGTTGTTGTTGTTGTTGTTGTATTTGTTGTTGTTGTTGTTGTTGTTGTTGTTTATTTGACGTTGTTGTTGTTGTTGTTTATTTGACGTTATTGTTGTTGTTTATTTGACGTTGTTATTGTTGTTATTGTTGTTTATTTGACGTTGTTGTTGTTCTTGACGTTGTTGTTGTTGTTTATTTGACGTTGTTGTTGTTATTGTTTATTTGACGTTGTGAATGTTTTTGACATTGTTGTTGTTGTTTTTGTTGTTTATTTGACGTTGTTGTTGTTGTTATTATTGGTGTTGTTGTTGTTGTTGTTTATTTGACGTTGTTGTTGTTGTTGTTGTTTATTTGACGTTGTTGTTGTGGTTGTTGTTTATTTAATGTTGTTGTTGTTGTTGTTGTTTAGTTGACGTTGTTGTTGTTATTGTTTATTTGATGTTGGTGTTGACGTTGTTGTTGTTGTTTATTTGACGTTGTTGTTGTTGTTGTTCATTTGACGTTGTTGTTGTTGTTGTTTATTTGACGTTGTTGTTGTTGTTATTTATTTGACGGTGTTGTTGTTGTTGTTTATTTAACATTGTTGTTGTTGTTGTTGTTTATTTGACGTTGTTGTTGTTGTTGACGTTGTTGTTGTTGTTTATTTGATGTTGTTGTTGTTGTTGACGTTGTTGTTTATTTGACATTGTTGTTGTTGTTGTTGTTATTGTTGACGTTGTTGTTGTTGTTTATTTGATGTTTTTGTTTATTTGACGTTGTTGTTGTTGTTTATTTGACATTGTTGTTGTTGTTGTTGTTGACGTTGTTGTTGTTGTTTATTTGACATTGTTGTTGTTGTTGTTGTTGTTGTTTATTTGACATTGTTGTTGTTGTTTATTTGACGTTGTTGTTGTTGACGTTGTTGTTGTTGTTTATTTGACGTAGTTGTTGTTGACGTTGTTGTTATTGTTGTTGTTTATTTGACGTTTTTGTTGTTATTGATGTTGTTGTTGTTTTTGTTGTTGTTTATTTAACGTTGTTGTTGTTGTTGTTTATTTGACGTTGTTGTTGTTGTTGTTGTTTATTTGACGTTGTTGTTGTTGTTGTTGTTATTGTTGTTGTTGTTTATTTAACGTTGTTGTTGTTGTTTATTTGACGTTGTTGTTGTTATTTGACGTTGTTGTTGTTGTTGTTGTTGTTGTTGTTGTATTTGTTGTTATTATTGTTGTTGTTGTTTATTTGACGTTGTTGTTGTTATTTGACATTGTTGTTGTTGTTGTATTTGCTGTTGTTTTTGTTATTGTTTATTTTGACGTTGTTGTTGTTGTTTATTTGACGTTATTGTTGTTGTTTATTTGACGTTGTTATTGTTGTTATTGTTGTTTATTTGACGTTGTTGTTGTTCTTGACGTTGTTGTTGTTGTTTATTTGACGTTGTTGTTGTTATTGTTTATTTGACGTTGTTAATGTTTTTGACATTGTTGTTGTTGTTTTTGTTGTTTATTTGACATTGTTGTTGTTGTTGTTGTTGTTATTATTGGTGTTGTTGTTGTTGTTGTTTATTTGACGTTGTTGTTGTTGTTGTTTATTTGACGTTGTTGTTGTGGTTGTTGTTTATTTGACGTTGTTGTTGTTGTTTAGTTGACGTTGTTGTTGTTATTGTTTATTTGACGTTGTTGTCGTTGTTTTTGTTGTTTATTTGACGTTGTTGTTGTTGTTTATTTGATGTTGTTGTTGTTGTTGTTTATTTGACGTTGTTGTTGTTGTTTATTTGACCTTGTTGTTGTTGTTGTTATTGTTGTTGTTGTTGTTTTTTATTTGACGTTGTTGTTGTTGTTGTTTATTTGACGTTGTTGTTGTTGTTGACGTTGTTGTTGTTGTTGTTGTTGTTTATTTGATGTTGTTGTTGTTGTTGTGGACATAGTTGTTGTTGTTTATTTCACGTTATTGTTGTTGTTGACGTTGTTGTTTATTTGACGTTGTTGTTGTTGTTGTTGTTGTTGTTTATTTGACGTTGTTGTTGTTGTTTTTGACATTGTTGTTGTTGTTTATTTGACGTTGTTGTTGTTGTTGTTGTTGTTGTTGTTTATTTGACATTGTTGTTGTCGTTGACGGTGTTGTTGTTGTTGTTGTTGACGTTGTTGTTGTTTATTTGACGTTGTTGTTGTTGTTGTTGTTTATTTGATGTTGTTGTTGTTGTTGTTTACGTTGTTGTTGTTGTTTATTTGATGTTGTTGTTGTTATTGTTGACATAATTGTTGTTGTTTATTTGATGTTGTTGTTATTGTTGACGTTGTTGTTTATTAGACTTTGTTGTTGTTATTGTTTATTTGACGTTGTTGTTGTTGTTGACGTTGTTGTTGTTGTTTATTTGACGTTGTTGTTGTTGTTTATTTGATATTGTTGTTGTTGTTGCCGGTGTTGTTGTCGTTGTTGTTTATTTGACATTATTGTTGTTGTTGTTATTGTTGACGTTGTTGTTGTTGTTGTTTATTTGACGTTGTTGTTATTGCTGTTGTTTATTTGATGTTGTTGTTTATTTGATGTTGTTGTTGTTGTTTATTTGACATTGTTGTTGTTGTTGTTGTTGACGTTGTTATTGTTGTTGTTTATTTGACGTTGTTGTTGTTGTTGTTGTTTATTTGACGTTGTTGTTGTTTATTTGACGTTATTGTTGTTGTTTATTTGACGTTGTTGTTGTTGACGTTGTTGTTGTTGTTGTTATTGTTTATTTGACGTTGTTGTTGTTGTTTATTTGACGTAGTTGTTGTTGTTGACGTTGTTGTTATTGTTGTTGTTTATTTGACGTCTTTGTTGTTATTGATGTTGTTGTTGTTTTTGTTGTTGTTTATTTAACGTTGTTGTTGTTGTTGTTTATTTGACGTTGTTGTTGTTGTTGTTTTTTATTTGACGTTGTTGTTGTTGTTGTTATTGTTGTTGTTGTTTATTTAACGTTGTTGTTGTTGTTGTTTATTTGACGTTGTTGTTGTTATTTGACGTTGTTGTTGTTGTTGTTGTTGTTGTTGTATTTGTTGTTATTGTTGCTGTTGTTATTTATTTGACGTTGTTGTTGTTATTTGACATTGTTGTTGTTGTTGTATTTGTTGTTGTTGTTGTTGTTGTTGTTTATTTTGACGTTGTTGTTGTTGTTTATTTGACGTTATTGTTGTTGTTTATTTGACGTTGTTATTGTTGTTATTGTTGTTTATTTGACGTTGTTGTTGTTCTTGACGTTGTTGTTGCTGTTTATTTGACGTTGTTGTTGTTATTGTTTATTTGACGTTGTTAATGTTTTTGAAATTGTTGTTGTTGTTTTTGTTGTTTATTTGACGTTGTTGTTGTTGTTGTTGTTGTTATTATTGGTGTTGTTGTTGTTGATGTTTATTTGACGTTGTTGTTGTTGTTGTTTATTTGATGTTGTTGTTGTGGTTATTGTTTATTTGACATTGTTGTTGTTGTTTAGTTGACGTTGTTGTTGTTATTGTTTATTTGACGTTGTTGTCGTTGTTTTTGTTGTTTATTTGACGTTGTTGTTGTTGTTTATTTGACGTTGTTGTTGTTGTTGTTTATTTGACGTTGTTGTTGTTGTTTATTTGACATTGTTGTTATTGTTGTTATTGTTGTTGTTGTTGTTTTTTATTTGACGTTGTTGTTGTTGTTGTTTATTTGACGTTGTTGTTGTTGTTGACGTTGTTGTTGTTTATTTGATGTTGTTGTTGTTGTTGTGGACATAGTTGTTGTTGTTGTTTATTTCACGTTATTGTTTTTGTTGACGTTGTTGTTTATTTGACGTTGTTGTTGTTGTTGTTGTTTATTTGACGTTGTTGTTGTTGTTGTTGTTTATTTGACATTGTTGTTGTTGTTGACGGTGTTGTTGTTGTTGTTCATTTGACGTTGTTGTTGTTGTTGTTTATT
>OX451735.1:1335102700-1335105200 GCA_948472305.1 Vicia faba | reverse complement strand
TATTGTTGTTGTTTATTTGACGTTGTTATTGTTGTTATTGTTGTTTATTTGACGTTGTTGTTGTTCTTGACGTTGTTGTTGTTGTTTATTTGACGTTGTTGTTGTTATTGTTTATTTGTCGTTGTTAATGTTTTTGAAATTGTTGTTGTTGTTTTTGTTGTTTATTTGACGTTGTTGTTGTTGTTGTTGTTGTTATTATTGTTGTTGCTGTTGTTGTTGTTTATTTGACGTTGTTGTTGTTGTTGTTGTTGTTGTTTATTTGACGTTGTTGTTGTGGTTGTTGTTTATTTGACGTTGTTGTTGTTGTTTAGTTGACGTTGTTGTTGTTATTGTTTATTTGACGTTGTTGTCGTTGTTTTTGTTGTTTATTTGACGTTGTTGTTGTTGTTTATTTGACGTTGTTGTTGTTGTTTATTTGACGTTGTTGTTGTTGTTTATTTGACATTGTTGTTATTGTTGTTATTGTTGTTGTTGTTGTTTTTTATTTGACGTTGTTGTTGTTGTTGTTTATTTGACGTTGTTGTTGTTGTTGACGTTGTTGTTGTTTATTTGATGTTGTTGTTGTTGTTGTGGACATAGTTGTTGTTGTTGTTTATTTCACGTTATTGTTGTTGTTGACGTTGTTGTTTATTTGACGTTGTTGTTGTTGTTGTTGTTGTTTATTTGACGTTGTTGTTGTTGTTGTTGTTTATTTGACATTGTTGTTGTTGTTGACGGTGTTGTTGTTGTTGTTCATTTGACGTTGTTGTTGTTGTTGTTGTTTATTTGACGTTGTTGTTTACGTTGTTGTTATTGTTTATTTGATGTTGTTGTTGTTATTGTTGACATAGTTGTTGTTGTTATTGTTGACATAGTTGTTGTTGTTTATTTGATGTTGTTGTTGTTGTTGACGTTGCTGTTTATTAGACGTTGTTGTTGTTGTTGTTTATTTGACGTTGTTGTTCTTATTTGACGTTGTTGTTGTTGTATTTGCTGTTGTTGTTGTTGTTGTTGTTGTTGTTTATTTGACGTTGTTGTTGTTGTTTATTTGACGTTATTGTTGTTGTTTATTTGACGTTGTTATTGTTGTTATTGTTGTTTATTTGATGTTATTGTTGTTCTTGACGTTGTTGTTGTTATTGTTTATTTGACGTTATTAATGTTTTTGACATTGTTGTTGTTGTTTTTGTTGTTTATTTGACGTTGTTGTTGTTGTTTATTTGACGTTGTTGTTGTTGTTGTTTATTTGACGTTGTTGTTGTTGTTGACGTTGTTGTTGTTGTTGACGTTGTTGTTGTTATTTATTTGACGTTGTTGTTGTTGTTTATTTGATATTGTTGTTGTTGTTGACGGTGTTGTTGTCGTTGTTGTTTATTTGACATTGTTGTTGTTGTTTTTATTGTTGACGTTGTTGTTGTTGTTGTTGTTTATTTGACGTTGTTGTTATTGTTGTTGTTGTTTATTTGACGTTGTTGTTGTTGTTTATTTGACATTGTTGTTGTTGTTATTGTTGACGTTGTTGTTGTTGTTGTTTATTTGACATTGTTGTTGTTTTTGTTGTTGTTGTTGTTGTTTATTTGACGTTGTTGTTGTTTATTTGACGTTATTGTTGTTGTTTATTTGACGTAGTTGTTGTTGTTGACGTTGTTGTTGTTGTTGTTGTTTATTTGACGTTTTTGGTGTTATTGATGTTGTTGTTTTTGTTGTTGTTTATTTGACGTTGTTGTTGTTATTTATTTGACGTTGTTGTTGTGGTTGTTTATTTGAAGTTGTTTTTGTTGTTATTGTTGTTGTTGTTGTTTATTTAACGTTGTTGTTGTTGTTTATTTGACGTTGTTGTTGTTATTTGACGTTGTTGTTGTTGTATTTGTTGTTATTGTTGTTGTTGTTGTTTATTTGACATTGTTGTTGTTATTTGACATTGTTGTTGTTATTTGACATTGTTGTTGTTGTTGTTGTTGTATTTGTTGTTGTTGTTGTTGTTGTTTATTTGACGTTGTTGTTGTTGTTGTTTATTTGACGTTATTGTTGTTGTTTATTTGACGTTGTTGTTGTTATTATTGTTGATGTTGTTGTTGTTGTTTATTTGATGTTGTTGTTTATTTGACGTTGTTGTTGTTGTTTATTTGACATTGTTGTTGTTGTTGTTGTTGACGTTGTTGTTGTTGTTTATTTGACGTTGTTGTTGTTGTTGTTGTTGTTTATTTGACGTTGTTGTTGTTGTTCATTTGACGTTATTGTTGTTGACGTTGTTGTTGTTGTTATTGTTTATTTGACGTTGTTGTTGTTGTTTATTTGACGTAGTTGTTGTTGTTGACGTTGTTGTTACTGTTGTTGTTTATTTGACGTTTTTGTTGTTTTTGATGTTGTTGTTGTTTTTGTTGTTGTTTATTTGACGTTGTTGTTGTTGTTTATTTGACGTTGTTGTTGTTGTTGTTTATTTGACGTTGTTGTTGTTGTTATTGTTGTTGTTGTTTATTTAACGTTGTTGTTGTTGTTTATTTGACGTTGTTGTTGTTAT
>OX451735.1:1335092700-1335097700 GCA_948472305.1 Vicia faba | reverse complement strand
GTTGTTGTTTTTATTGTTGACGTTGCTGTTGTTGTTGTTTATTTGACGTTGTTGTTATTGTTGTTGTTGTTGTTGTTTATTTGACGTTGTCGTTGTTGTTTATTTGACATTGTTGTTGTTGTTGTTGTTGACGTTGTTGTTGTTGTTGTTTATTTGACGTTGTTGTTGTTGTTGTTGTTGTTGTTGTTTATTTGACGTTGTTGTTGTTTATTTGACGTTATTGTTTCTTGTTTATTTGACGTTGTTGTTGTTGACGTTGTTGTTGTTGTTATTGTTTATTTGACGTTGTTGTTGTTGTTTATTTGACGTAGTTGTTGTTGTTGACGTTGTTGTTGTTGTTGTTGTTGTTTATTTGACGTTTTTGGTGTTATTGATGTTGTTGTTTTTGTTGTTGTTTATTTGACGTTGTTGTTGTTATTTATTTGACGTTGTTGTTGTGGTTGTTTATTTGACGTTGTTGTTGTTGTTGTTATTGTTGTTGTTGTTTATTTAACGTTGTTGTGGTTCTTTATTTGACGTTGTTGTTGTTATTTGACGTTGTTGTTGTTGTTGTTGTTGTATTTGTTGATATTGTTGTTGTTGTTGTTTATTTGACGTTGTTGTTGTTATTTAACGTTCTTGTTGTTGTTGTTGTTGTATTTGTTGTTGTTGTTGTTGTTTATTTGACGTTGTTGTTGTTGTTTATTTGACGTTATTGTTGTTGTTTATTTGACATTGTTGTTGTTATTATTGTTGACGTTGTTGTTGTTGTTTATTTGATGTTGTTGTTTATTTGACGTTGTTGTTGTTGTTTATTTGACATTGTTGTTGTTGTTGTTGTTGTTGACGTTGTTGTTGTTGTTTATTTGACGTTGTTGTTGTTGTTGTTGTTTATTTGACGTTGTTGTTGTTGTTCATTTGACGTTGTTGTTGTTGACTTTGTTGTTGTTGTTATTGTTTATTTGACGTTGTTGTTGTTGTTTATTTGACGTAGTTGTTGTTGTTGACGTTGTTGTTATTGTTGTTGTTTATTTGACGTTTTTGTTGTTATTGATGTTGTTGTTGTTTTTGTTGTTGTTTATTTGACGTTGTTGTTGTTGTTTATTTGACGTTGTTGTTGTCGTTATTTATTTGACGTTGTTGTTGTTGTTATTGTTGTTGTTGTTTATTTAACGTTGTTGTTGTTGTTGTTTATTTGACGTTGTTGTTGTTATTTGACGTTGTTGTTGTTGTTGATGTTGTTGTATTTGTTGTTGTTGTTGTTGTTGTTGTTGTTTATTTGACGTTGTTGTTGTTGTTGTTTATTTGACGTTATTGTTGTTGTTTATTTGACGTTGTTATTGTTGTTATTGTTGTTTATTTGACGTTGTTGTTGTTCTTGACGTTGTTGTTGTTGTTTATTTGACGTTGTTGTTGTTATTGTTTATTTGACGTTGTGAATGTTTTTGACATTGTTGTTGTTGTTTTTGTTGTTTATTTGACGTTGTTGTTGTTGTTATTATTGGTGTTGTTGTTGTTGTTGTTTATTTGACGTTGTTGTTGTTGTTGTTGTTTATTTGACGTTGTTGTTGTGGTTGTTGTTTATTTAATGTTGTTGTTGTTGTTGTTTAGTTGACGTTGTTGTTGTTATTGTTTATTTGATGTTGGTGTTGACGTTGTTGTTGTTGTTTATTTGACGTTGTTGTTGTTGTTGTTCATTTGACGTTGTTGTTGTTGTTGTTTATTTGACGTTGTTGTTGTTGTTATTTATTTGACGGTGTTGTTGTTGTTGTTTATTTAACATTGTTGTTGTTGTTGTTTATTTGACGTTGTTGTTGTTGTTGACGTTGTTGTTGTTGTTTATTTGATGTTGTTGTTGTTGTTGACGTTGTTGTTTATTTGACATTGTTGTTGTTGTTGTTGTTATTGTTGACGTTGTTGTTGTTGTTTATTTGATGTTTTTGTTTATTTGACGTTGTTGTTGTTGTTTATTTGACATTGTTGTTGTTGTTGTTGTTGTTGACGTTGTTGTTGTTGTTTATTTGACATTGTTGTTGTTGTTGTTGTTGTTTATTTGACATTGTTGTTGTTGTTTATTTGACGTTGTTGTTGTTGACGTTGTTGTTGTTGTTATTGTTTATTTGACGTTGTTGTTGTTGTTTATTTGACGTAGTTGTTGTTGACGTTGTTGTTATTGTTGTTGTTTATTTGACGTTTTTGTTGTTATTGATGTTGTTGTTGTTTATTTAACGTTGTTGTTGTTGTTGTTTATTTGACGTTGTTGTTGTTGTTGTTGTTTATTTGACGTTGTTGTTGTTGTTGTTGTTATTGTTGTTGTTGTTTATTTAACGTTGTTGTTGTTGTTTATTTGACGTTGTTGTTGTTATTTGACGTTGTTGTTGTTGTTGTTGTTGTTGTTGTTGTATTTGTTGTTATTGTTGTTGTTGTTGTTTATTTGACGTTGTTGTTGTTATTTGACATTGTTGTTGTTGTTGTATTTGCTGTTGTTTTTGTTATTGTTTATTTTGACGTTGTTGTTGTTGTTTATTTGACGTTATTGTTGTTGTTTATTTGACGTTGTTATTGTTGTTATTGTTGTTTATTTGACGTTGTTGTTGTTCTTGACGTTGTTGTTGTTGTTTATTTGACGTTGTTGTTGTTATTGTTTATTTGACGTTGTTAATGTTTTTGACATTGTTGTTGTTGTTTTTGTTGTTTATTTGACATTGTTGTTGTTGTTGTTGTTATTATTGGTGTTGTTGTTGTTGTTTATTTGACGTTGTTGTTGTTGTTGTTGTTGTTGTTTATTTGACGTTGTTGTTGTGGTTGTTGTTTATTTGACGTTGTTGTTGTTGTTTAGTTGACGTTGTTGTTGTTATTGTTTATTTGACGTTGTTGTCGTTGTTTTTGTTGTTTATTTGACGTTGTTGTTGTTGTTTATTTGATGTTGTTGTTGTTGTTGTTTATTTGACGTTGTTGTTGTTGTTTATTTGACCTTGTTGTTGTTGTTGTTATTGTTGTTGTTGTTGTTTTTTATTTGACGTTGTTGTTGTTGTTGTTTATTTGACGTTGTTGTTGTTGTTGACGTTGTTGTTGTTGTTGTTGTTGTTTATTTGATGTTGTTGTTGTTGTTGTGGACATAGTTGTTGTTGTTTATTTCACGTTATTGTTGTTGTTGACGTTGTTGTTTATTTGACGTTGTTGTTGTTGTTGTTGTTGTTTATTTGACGTTGTTGTTGTTGTTGTTGACATTGTTGTTGTTGTTTATTTGACGTTGTTGTTGTTGTTGTTGTTGTTGTTGTTTATTTGACATTGTTGTTGTCGTTGACGGTGTTGTTGTTGTTGTTGTTGACGTTGTTGTTGTTTATTTGACGTTGTTGTTGTTGTTGTTGTTTATTTGATGTTGTTGTTGTTGTTGTTTACGTTGTTGTTGTTGTTTATTTGATGTTGTTGTTGTTATTGTTGACATAATTGTTGTTGTTTATTTGATGTTGTTGTTATTGTTGACGTTGTTGTTTATTAGACTTTGTTGTTGTTATTGTTTATTTGACGTTGTTGTTGTTGTTGACGTTGTTGTTGTTGTTTATTTGACGTTGTTGTTGTTGTTTATTTGATATTGTTGTTGTTGTTGCCGGTGTTGTTGTCGTTGTTGTTTATTTGACATTATTGTTGTTGTTGTTATTGTTGACGTTGTTGTTGTTGTTGTTGTTTATTTGACGTTGTTGTTATTGCTGTTGTTTATTTGATGTTGTTGTTTATTTGATGTTGTTGTTGTTGTTTATTTGACATTGTTGTTGTTGTTGTTGTTGACGTTGTTATTGTTGTTGTTTATTTGACGTTGTTGTTGTTGTTGTTGTTTATTTGACGTTGTTGTTGTTTATTTGACGTTATTGTTGTTGTTTATTTGACGTTGTTGTTGTTGACGTTGTTGTTGATGTTGTTATTGTTTATTTGACGTTGTTGTTGTTGTTTATTTGACGTAGTTGTTGTTGTTGACGTTGTTGTTATTGTTGTTGTTTATTTGACGTCTTTGTTGTTATTGATGTTGTTGTTGTTTTTGTTGTTGTTTATTTAACGTTGTTGTTGTTGTTGTTTATTTGACGTTGTTGTTGTTGTTGTTTTTTATTTGACGTTGTTGTTGTTGTTGTTATTGTTGTTGTTGTTTATTTAACGTTGTTGTTGTTGTTGTTTATTTGACGTTGTTGTTGTTATTTGACGTTGTTGTTGTTGTTGTTGTTGTTGTTGTATTTGTTGTTATTGTTGCTGTTGTTATTTATTTGACGTTGTTGTTGTTATTTGACATTGTTGTTGTTGTTGTATTTGTTGTTGTTGTTGTTGTTGTTGTTTATTTTGACGTTGTTGTTGTTGTTTATTTGACGTTATTGTTGTTGTTTATTTGACGTTGTTATTGTTGTTATTGTTGTTTATTTGACGTTGTTGTTGTTCTTGACGTTGTTGTTGTTGTTTATTTGACGTTGTTGTTGTTATTGTTTATTTGACGTTGTTAATGTTTTTGAAATTGTTGTTGTTGTTTTTGTTGTTTATTTGACGTTGTTGTTGTTGTTGTTATTATTGGTGTTGTTGTTGTTGATGTTTATTTGACGTTGTTGTTGTTGTTGTTGTTTATTTGATGTTGTTGTTGTGGTTATTGTTTATTTGACATTGTTGTTGTTGTTTAGTTGACGTTGTTGTTGTTATTGTTTATTTGACGTTGTTGTCATTGTTTTTGTTGTTTATTTGACGTTGTTGTTGTTGTTTATTTGACGTTGTTGTTGTTGTTGTTTATTTGACGTTGTTGTTGTTGTTTATTTGACATTGTTGTTATTGTTGTTATTGTTGTTGTTGTTGTTTTTTATTTGACGTTGTTGTTGTTGTTGTTTATTTGACGTTGTTGTTGTTGTTGACGTTGTTGTTGTTTATTTGATGTTGTTGTTGTTGTTGTGGACATAGTTGTTGTTGTTGTTTATTTCACGTTATTGTTGTTGTTGACGTTGTTGTTTATTTGACGTTGTTGTTGTTGTTGTTGTTTATTTGACGTTGTT
>OX451735.1:1335065200-1335090200 GCA_948472305.1 Vicia faba | reverse complement strand
ACGTTGTTGTTGTTTATTTGATGTTGTTGTTGTTGTTGTTGACATAGTTGTTGTTGTTTATTTCACGTTGTTGTTGTTGTTTATTTGACGCTGTTGTTGTTGTTGTTTATTTGACGTTGTTGTTGTTGTTTATTTGACATTGTTGTTGTCGTTGACGGTGTTGTTGTTGTTGTTGTTGTTGACGTTGTTGTTGTTAATTTGACGTTGTTGTTGTTGTTGTTGTTTATTTGACGTTGTTGTTGTTGTTTATTTGACGTTGTTGTTGTTTATTTGACTTTGTTGTTGTTGTTGTTATTGTTTATTTGACGTTGTTGTTGTTGTTGTTGTTTATTTGACGTAGTTGTTGTTGTTAACGTTGTTGTTGTTGTTGTTATTTATTTGACGTTTTTGTTGTTGTTGATGTTGTTGTTGTTTTTGTTGTTGTTTATTTGACGTTGTTGTTGTTGTTTATTTGACGTTGTTGTTGTTGTTGTTTATTTGACGTTGTTGTTGTTGTTTATTTGACGTTGTTGTTGTTGTTGTTTATTTGCGTTGTTGTTGTTGTTGTTGTTATTCATTTGACGTTGTTGTTGTTGTTTATTTGACGTTGTTGTTGTTGTTTATTTGACGTTGTTGTTGTCGTTGTTTTTGTTGTTTATTTGACGTTGTTGTTGTTGTTTATTTGACGTTGTTGTTGTTATTTATTTGACGTTGTTGACGTTGTTGTTGTTGTTATTTATTTGACGATGTTGTTGTTGTTGTTGTTGTTTATTTGACGTTATTGTTTTTGTTGTTGACGTTGTTGTTCTTGTTGTTTATATGACGTTGTTGTTGTTGTTGTTGTTTATTTGACGTTGTTAATGTTTTTGACATTGTTGTTGTTGTTTCTGTTGTTTATTTGACGTTGTTGTTGTTGTTGTTGTTGTTGTTGCTTATTTGACGTTGTTGTTGTTGTTGTTTGTTTGATGTTGTTGTTGCTGTTTTTTATTTGACATTGTTGTTGTCGTTGTTATTATTTATTTGACATTGTTGTTGTTGTTGTTGTTGTTGTTTATTTGACGTTGTTATTGTGGTTGACGTTGTTGTTGTTGTTGTTTATTTGACGTTGTTGTTGTTGTTGTTTATTTGACATTGTTAATGATGTTGACGTTGTTGTTGTTGTTTATTTCACGTTGTTGTTGTTATTGTTGTTATTGTTGTTTATTTGACGTTGTTGTTGTTGTTATTTATTTGACGTTGTTGTTATCGTTGTTTATTTGACGTTGTTGTTGCTGTGTATTTGACATTGTTGTTGTTGTTTATTTGATGTTGTCAATGTTGTTGACGTTGTTGTTGCTGTTGTTTATTTCACGTTGTTGTTGTTGTTGTTGTTTATTTGACGTTATTGTTGTTGTTGTTTATTTGACGTTGTTATTGTTATTGTTGTTGTTGTTGTTGTTTATATGACGTTGTTGTTGTTGTTGACGTTGTTGTTGTTGTTGTTTATTTAACGTTGTTGTTGTTGTTGTTTATTTGACGTTGTTAATGTTGTTGTTCTTTTTTTTGTTGTTTATTTGACGTTGTTGGTGTTGTTGGTGTTCTTTATTTGATGTTGTTGTTGTTATTGTTGTTTATTTGACGTTGTTGATGTTGTTGTTTATTTGACGTTGTTGTTGTTAATTTGACGTTGTTGTTGTTTATTTGACGTTGTTGTTGTTGTTGTTTATTTGATGTTGTTATTGTTAATTTGAGGTTGTTGTTGTTTATTTGACGTTGTTGTTGTTGTTTATTTGACATTGTTGTTGTTGTTGTTGTTGACGTTGTTGTTGATGTTGTTTATTTGACGTTGTTGTTGTTGTTGTTGGTTATTTGATGTTGTTTTAGTTGTTGTTGTTTATTTGACGTTGTTGTTGTTGGTTATTTGACGTTGTTGTTTTTGTTTATTTGACGTTGTTGTTGTTTATTTGACGTTGTTGTTGTTGTTGTTGTTCTTTATTTGACATTGTTGTTGTTGTTGTTTATTTGACAGTGTTGTTGTTGTTGTTGTTGTTTATTTAACGTTGTTTTTGTTGTTGTTGTTTATTTGACGTTGTTGTTGTTGTTGACGTTGTTGTTGTTGTTGTTTATTTGATGTTGTTGTTGTTGTTAACATAGTTGTTGTTGTTTATTTCACGTTGTTGTTGTTGTTGACGTTGTTGTTTATTTCACGTTGTTGTTGTTGTTTATTTGACGTTGTTGTGTTGTTGATGACGTTGTTGTTGTTGTTGTTTATTTGACGTTGATGTTGTTGTTGTTTATTTGACATGGTTTTTGTTGTTGTTGACGGTGTTGTTGTTGTTGTTGTTATTGTTTATTTGACATTGTTGTTGTTGTTGTTTATTTGACGTTTTTCTTGTTATTGATGTTGTTGTTGTTTTTGTTGTTGTTTATTTGACGTTGTTGTTGTTGTTTATTTGACATTGTTGTTGTTGTTGTTGTTATTGTTGTTGTTGTTTATTTAACGTTGTTGTTGTTGTTTATTTGACGTTGTTGTTGTTGTTGTTTAGTTGACGTTGTTGTTGTTATTGTTTATTTGACGTTGTTGTTGTTGTTGTTGTTTTTGTTGTTTATTTGACGTTGTTGTTGTTGTTTATTTGATGTTGTTGTTGTTGTTGTTTATTTGACGTTGTTGTTGTTTATTTGACGTTGTTGTTGTTGTTGTTATTGTTGTTGTTGTTTATTATTTGACGTTGTTGTTGTTGTTGACGTTGTTGTTGTTGTTGTTGTTGTTTATTTGATGTTGTTGTTGTTGTGGACATAGTTGTTGTTGTTTATTTCACGTTATTGTTGTTGTTGACGTTGTTGTTTATTTGACGTTGTTGTTGTTGTTGTTTATTTGACGTTGTTGTTGTTGTTGTTGACATTGTTGTTGTCGTTTATTTGACGTTGTTGTTGTTGTTGTTTATTTGACATTGTTGTTGTCGTTGATGGTGTTGTTGTTGTTGACGTTGTTGTTGTTTATTTGACGTTGTTGTTGTTGTTGTTTATATGACGTTGTTGTTGTTGTTTACGTTGTTGTTGTTGTTGTTTATTTGATGTTGTTGTTGTTATTGTTGACATAGTTGTTGTTGTTTATTTGATGTTGTTGTTGTTGTTGACGTTGCTGTTTATTAGACGTTGTTGATGTTGTTGTTTATTTGACGTTGCTGTTGTTGTTGACGTTGTTGTTGTTGTTGAAGTTGTTGTTGTTGTTTATTTGACGTTGTTGTTGTTGTCGGTGTTGTTGTCGTTGTTGTTTATTTGACATTGTTGTTGTTGTTGTTATTGTTGACGTTGTTGTTGTTGTTGTTTATTTGACGTTGTTGTTATTGTTGTTGTTGTTGTTGTTGTTTATTTGATGTTTTTGTTGTTGTTTATTTGACATTGTTGTTGTTGTTGTTGATGTTGTTGTTGTTGTTGTTTATTTGACGTTGTTGTTGTTGTTGTTGTTGTTTATTTGACGTTGTTGTTGTTTATTTGACGTTATTGTTGTTGTTTATTTGACGTTGTTGTTGTTGACGTTGTTGTTGTTGTTATTGTTTATTTGACGTTGTTGTTGTTATTTATTTGACGTAGTTGTTGTTGTTGACATTGTTGTTGTTGTTGTTGTTTATTTGACATTTTTGTTGTTATTGATGTTGTTGTTGTTTTTGTTGTTGTTTATTTGACGTTGTTGTTGTTATTTATTTGACGTTGTTGTTGTTGTTTATTTGACGTTGTTGTTGTTGTTATTGTTGTTGTTGTTTATTTAATGTTGTTGTTGTTGTTTATTTGACGTTGTTGTTGTTATTTGACGTTGTCGTTGTTATTGTTGTTGTTGTATTTGTTATTATTCTTGTTGTTGTTGTTTATTTGACATTGTTGTTGTTATTTGACGTTGTTGTTGTTATTGTTGTTGTTGTTGTTGTTGTTGTATTTGTTGTTGTTGTTGTTTATTTGACGTTGTTGTTGTTGTTGTTTATTTGACGTTATTGTTGTTGTTTATTTGACGTTGTTATTGTTGTTGTTGTTGTTTATTTGACGTTGTTGTTGTTGTTGTTGACGTTGTTGTTGTTGTTTATTTGACGTTGTTGTTTTTATTGTTTATTTGACGTTGTTAATGTTTTTGACATTGTTGTTGTTGTTTTTGTTGTTTATTTGACGTTGTTGTTGTTGTTGTTATTGTTGTTGTTGTTGTTGCTGTTTATTTGACGTTGTTGTTGTTATTGTTTATTTGACGTTGTTGTTGTGGTTGTTGTTTATTTGATGTTGTTGTTGTTGTTGTTTAGTTGACGTTGTTGTTGTTGTTGTTTATTTGACGTTGTTGTTGTCGTTGTTTTTGTTGTTTATTTGACGTTGTTGTTGTTGTTGTTGACGTTGTTGATGTTGTTTATTTGACATTGTTGTTGTTGTTGTTGTTTAGTTGACGTTGTTGTTGTTGTTTATTTGACGTTGTTGTTGTCGTTGTTTTTGTTGTTTATTTGACGTTGTTGTTGTTGATGTTATTGTTGTTGTTTATTTGACGCTGTTGTTGTTGTTGTTGTTTATTTGACGTTGTTGTTTATTTGACGTTGTTGTTGTTGTTATTTATTTGACGGTGTTGTTGTTGTTGTTGTTTATTTGACATTGTTGTTGTTGTTGTTTATTTGACGTTGTTGTTGTTGTTGTTGACGTTGTTGTTGTTGTTTATTTGATGTTGTTGTTGTTGTTGTTGTCATAGTTGTTGTTGTTTATTTCACGTTATTGTTGTTGTTGGCGTTGTTGTTTATTTGACGTTGTTGTTGTTGTTGTTTATTTGACGCTGTTGTTGTTGTTGACATTGTTGTTGTTGTTGTTTATTTGACGTTGTTGTTGTTATTTATTTGACATTGTTGTTGTCGTTGATGTTGTTGTTTTGTTGTTGATGTTGTTGTTGTTTATTTGACGTTGTTGTTGTTGTTGTTGTTGTTGTTTATTTGACGTTGTTGTTGTTGTTGTTTATTTGACGTTGTTGTTGTTTATTTGACTTCGTTGTTGTTGTTGTTATTGTTTATTTGACGTTGTTATTGTTGTTTATTTGACGTAGTTGTTGTTGTTGACATTGTTGTTGTTGTTGTTATTTATTTGACGTTTTTGTTGTTGTTGATGTTGTTGTTGTTTTTGTTGTTGTTTATTTAACGTTGTTGTTGTTGTTTATTTGACGTTGTTGTTGTTGTTGTTGTTTATTTGACGTTGTTGTTGTTGTTGTTGTTTATTTGACGTTGTTGTTGTCGTTGTTTTTGTTGTTTATTTGACGTTGTTGTTGTTTATTTGACGTTGTTGTAGTTGTTGACATTGTTGTTGTTGTTGTTGTTTATTTGACGATGTTGTTGTTGTTGTTTATTTGACGTTATTGTTGTTGTTGTTGACGTTGTTGTTCTTGTTGTTTATTGTACGTTGTTGTTGTTGTTGTTGTTTTTGTTTATTTGACGTTGTTAATGTTTTTGACATTGTTGTTGTTCTTTCTGTTGTTTATTTGACGTTGTTATTGTTGTTGTTATTGTTGTTGTTGTTGTTGTTTATTTGATGTTATTGTTATTGTTGTTTATTTGTTGTTGTTTTTGTTATTTGACGTTGTTGTTATTGTTGTTGTTGTATTTGTGGTTGTTGTTGCTTATTTGACGTTGTTGTTGTCGTTGTTGTTGTTTATTTAACGTTGTTGTTGTTGTTGTTGTTGTTTATTTGACGTTGTTATTGTGGTTAACGTAGTTATTGTTGTTGTTGTTGTTTATTTGACGTTGTTGTTGTTGTTATTTATTTGACAGTGTTGTTGTTGTTGTTTATTTGACGTTTTTTTTGTTTATTTGACGTTGTTGTTGTTGTTGACGTTGTTGTTGTTGTTATTTATTTGATGTTGTTGTTGTTGTTGTTGACATAGTTGTTGTTGTTTATTTGACGTTGTTGTTGTTGTTTATTTGACGCTGTTGTTGTTGTTGACATTGTTGTTGTTGTTTATTTGACGTTGTTGTTGTTGTTTATTTGACATTGTTGTTTTCGTTGACGGTGTTGTTGTTGTTGTTGTTGACGTTGTTGTTGTTAATTTGACGTTATTGTTGTTGTTGTTTATTTGACGTTGTTGTTGTTGTTTATTTGACGTTGTTGTTGTTTATTTGACTTTGTTGTTGTTGTTGTTATTGTTTATTTGACGTTGTTGTTGTTGTTGTTTATTTGACGTAGTTGTTGTTGTTGACGTTGTTGTTGTTGTTGTTATTTATTTGACGTTTTTGTTGTTGTTGTTGATGTTGTTGTTGTTGTTTATTTGACGTTGTTGTTGTTGTTTATTTGACGTTGTTGTTGTTGTTGTTTATTTAACGTTGTTGTTGTTGTTTATTTGACGTTGTTGTTGTTGTTGTTGTTGTTTATTTGACGTTGTTGTTGTTGTTGTTATTCATTTGACGTTGTTGTTGGTGTTTATTTGACGTTGTTGTTGTTGTTTATTTGACGTTGTTGCTGTCGTTGTTTTTGTTGTTTATTTGACGTTGTTGTTGTTGTTTATTTGACGTTGTTGTTGTTATTTATTTGACGTTGTTGACGTTGTTGTTGTTGTTGTTTATTTGACGATGTTGTTGTTGTTGTTGTTTATTTGACGTTATTGTTTTTGTTGTTGACGTTGTTGTTCTTGTTGTTTATTTGACGTTGTTGTTGTTGTTGTTTATTTGACGTTGTTAATGTTTTTGACATTGTTGTTGTTGTTTCTGTTGTTTATTTGACGTTGTTGTTGTTGTTGTTGTTGTATTTGTTGTTGTTGTTGTTGTTGTTGCTTATTTGACGTTTTTGTTGTTGTTGTTTGTTTGATGTTGTTGTTGCTGTTATTTATTTGACATTGTTGTTGTCGTTGTTATTGTTTATTTGACGTTGTTGTTGTTGTTTATTTGACGTTGTTATTGTGGTTGACGTTGTTGTTGTTGTTTATTTGACGTTGTTGTTGTTGTTGTTTATTTGACGTTGTTGTTGTTGTTGACGTTGTTGCTGTTGTTGTTTATTTAACGTTGTTGTTGTTGTTGTTTGTTTGACGGTTTTAATGTTGTTGTTCTTGTTTTTGTTGTTTATTTAACGTTGTTGTTGTTGTTGTTTATTTGATGTTGTTGTTGTTATTGTTGTTTATTTGACGTTGTTGTTGTTGTTGTTTATTTGACGTTGTTGTTGTTAATTTGACGTTGTTGTTGTTTATTTAACGTTGTTGTTGTTGTTGTTTATTTGACATTGTTGTTGTTGTTGTTGTTGTTGACGTTGTTGTTGATGTTGTTTATTTGACGTTGTTGTTGTTGTTGGTTATTTGATGTTGTTTTAGTTGTTGTTGTTTATTTGACGTTGTTGTTGTTGGTTATTTGACGTTGTTGTTTTTGTTTATTTGACGTTGTTGTTGTTTATTTGACGTTGTTGTTGTTGTTGTTGTTCTTTATTTGACATTGTTGTTGTTGTTGTTTATTTGAAGGTGTTGTTGTTGTTGTTGTTTATTTGACGTTGTTGTTGTTGTTGTTGTTGTTGTTGTTTATTTGACGTTGTTGTTGTTGACGTTGTTGTTGTTGTTGTTTATTTGACATTGTTGTTGTTGTTGTTGACATTGTTGTTGTTGTTTATTTCACGTTGTTGTTGTTGTTGACGTTGTTGTTTATTTCACGTTGTTGTTGTTATTTATTTGACGTTGTTGTGTTGTTGTTGACGTTGTTGTTGTTGTTTTTTATTTGACGTTGATGTTGTTGTTGTTTATTTGACATTGTTGTTGTTGTTGTTGACGTGTTGTTGTTGTTGTTGTTGTTTATTTGACATTGTTGTTGTTGTTGTTGTTTATTTGACGTTTTTGTTGTTATTGATGTTGTTGTTGTTTTTGTTGTTGTTTATTTGACGTTGTTGTTGTTGTTTATTTGACATTGTTGTTGTTGTTGTTGTTATTGTTGTTGTTCTTTATTTAACGTTGTTGTTGTTGTTTATTTGACGTTGTTGTTGTTATTTGACGTTGTTGTTGTTGTTGTATTTGTTGTTATTGTTGTTGTTGTTGTTGTTTATTTGACGTTGTTGTTGTTATTTGACGTTGTTATTGTTGTTGTTGTATTTGTTGTTGTTGTTGTTGTTGTTGTTTATTTGACGTTGTTGTTGTCGTTGTTTATTTGATGTTATTGTTGTTGTTTATTTGACGTTGTTATTGTTGTTGTTGTTATTTATTTGACGTTGTTGTTGTTGTTGATGTTATTGTTGTTGTTTATTTGACGTTGTAGTTGTTATTGTTTATTTGACGTTGTTAATTTTTTTGACATTGTTGTTGTTGTTTTTGTTGTTTATTTGACGTTGTTGTTGTTGTTGTTGTTGTTGTTGTTGTTGTTATTGTTGGTGTTGTTGTTTATATGACGTTGTTGTTGTTGTTGTTTATTTGACGTTGTTGTTGTGGTTGTTGTTTATTTGACGTTGTTGTTGTTGTTTAGTTGACATTGTTGTTATTGTTGTTTTTTTGTTGTTTATTTGACGTTGTTGGTGTTGTTGGTGTTGTTTATTTGACGTTGTTGTTGTTATTGTTGTTTATTTGACGTTGTTGTTGTTGTTGTTAATTTGACGTTGTTGTTGTTGTTGTTTATTTGATGTTGTTGTTGTTGTTTATTTGACATTGTTGTTGTTGTTGACGTTGTTGTTGTTGTTGTTGTTTATTTGACGTTGTTGTTGTTGTTGTTGGTTATTTGATGTTGTTTTAGTTGTTGTTGTTTATTTGACGTTGTTGTTGTTGTTTATTTGACGTTGTTGTTTTTGTTTATTTGACGTTGTTGTTTATTATTTTACGTTATTGTTGTTGTTGTTGTTGTTTATTTGACATTGTTGTTGTTTTTTATTTGACGGTGTTGTTATTGTTTTTGTTTATTTGACGTTGTTGTTGTTGACGTTGTTGTTGTTGTTGTTTATTTGATGTTGTTGTTGTTGTTAACTTAGATGTTGTTGTTTATTTCACGTTGTTGTTGTTGTTGACGTTGTTGTTTATTTCACGTTGTTGTTGTTATTTATTTGACATTGTTGTTGTTGTTGACGTTGTTGTTTTTGTTGTTTATTTGACGTTGATGTTGTTGTTGTTTATTTGACATTGTTGTTGTTGTTGTTGACGGTGTTGTTGTTGTTGTTGTTTATTTGACATTGTTGTTGTTGTTGTTGTTTATTTGACGTTTTTGTTGTTATTGATGTTGTTGTTGTTTTTGTTGTTGTTTATTTGACGTTGTTGTTGTTATTTGACGTTGTTGTTGTTGTTGTTGTTGTATTTGTTGTTGTTGTTGTTGTTTATTTGACGTTGTTGTTGTTGTTTATTTGACGTTATTGTTGTTGTTTATTTGACGTTGTTATTGTTGTTGTTGTTGTTTATTTGACGTTGTTGTTGTTGTTGACGTTGTTGTTGTTGTTTATTTGACGTTGTTATTGTTATTGTTTATTTGACGTTGTTAATGTTTTTGACATTGTTGTTGTTGTTTTTGTTGTTTATTTGACGTTGTTGTTGTTGTTGTTATTGTTGTTGTTGTTGTTGCTGTTTATTTGACGTTGTTGTTGTTATTGTTTATTTGACGTTGTTGTTGTGGTTGTTGTTTATTTGACGTTGTTGTTGTTGTTGTTTAGTTGACGTTGTTGTTGTTGTTGTTTATTTGACGTTGTTGTTGTCGTTGTTTTTGTTGTTTATTTGACGTTGTTGTTGTTGACTTTGTTGTTGTTGTTTATTTGACGTTGTTGTTGTTGTTGTTGTTTAGTTGACGTTGTTGTTGTTGTTGTTGTTGTTTATTTGACGTTGTTGTTGTCGTTGTTTTTGTTGTTTATTTGACGTTGTTGTTGTTGTTGATGTTATTGTTGTTGTTTATTTGACGTTGTTGTTGTTGTTGTTTATTTGACGTTGTTGTTGTTGTTTATTTGACGTTGTTGTTGTTGTTATTTATTTGACGGTGTTGTTGTTGTTGTTGTTTATTTGACATTGTTATTGTTGTTGTTGTTTATTTGACGTTGTTGTTGTTATTGACGTTGTTGTTGTTGTTTATTTGATGTTGTTGTTGTTGTTGTTGACATAGTTGTTGTTGTTTATTTCACGTTATTGTTGTTGTTGACGTTGTTGTTTATTTGACGTTGTTGTTGTTGTTGTTGTTTATTTGACGCTGTTGTTGTTGTTGACATTGTTGTTGTTGTTTATTTGACGTTGTTGTTGTTATTTATTTGACATTGTTGTTGTCGTTGATGTTGTTGTTTTGTTGTTGATGTTGTTGTTGTTTATTTGACGTTGTTGTTGTTGTTGTTGTTTATTTGACGTTGTTGTTGTTGTTGTTTATTTGACGTTGTTGTTGTTTATTTGTCTTTGTTGTTGTTGTTGTTATTGTTTATTTGACGTTGTTATTGTTGTTTATTTGACGTAGTTGTTGTTGTTGACATTGTTGTTGTTGTTGTTATTTATTTGACGTTTTTGTTGTTGTTGATGTTGTTGTTGTTTTTGTTGTTGTTTATTTGACGTTGTTGTTGTTGTTTATTTGACGTTGTTGTTGTTGTTGTTTATTTGACGTTGTTGTTGTTGTTGTTGTTGTTTATTTGACGTTGTTGTTGTCGTTGTTTTTGTTGTTTATTTGACGTTGTTGTTGTTTATTTGACGTTGTTGTTGTTGACATTGTTGTTGTTGTTGTTGTTTATTTGACGATGTTGTTGTTGTTGTTTATTTGACGTTATTGTTGTTGTTCTTGTTGTTTATTTGACGTTGTTGTTGTTGTTGTTGTTGTTTTTGTTTATTTGACGTTGTTAATGTTTTTAACATTGTTGTTGTTGTTTCTGTTGTTTATTTGACGTTGTTGTTGTTGTTGTTGTTATTGTTGGTGTTGTTGTTGTTTATTTGATGTTGTTGTTATTGTTGTTTATTTGTTGTTGTTTTTGTTATTTGACGTTGTTGTTGTTGTTGTTGTATTTGTTTTTGTTGTTGCTTATTTGACGTTGTTGTTGTTGTTGTTTGTTTGATGTTGTTGTTGCTGTTGTTTATTTGACGTTGTTGTTGTCGTTGTTGTTATTTATTTGACGTTGTTGTTGTTGTTGTTGTTTATTTGACGTTGTTATTGTGGTTGACGTAGTTGTTGTTGTTGTTGGTGTTTATTTGACGTTGTTTTGTTGTTATTTATTTGACAGTGTTGTTGTTGTTGTTGTTTATTTGACGTTTTTTTTGTTTATTTGACGTTGTTGTTGTTGTTGTTGTTTATTTGATGTTGTTGTTGTTGACATAGTTGTTGTTGTTTATTTCACGTTGTTGTTGTTGTTTATTTGACGCTGTTGTTGTTGTTGTTGACATTGTTGTTGTTGTTTATTTGACGTTGTTGTTGTTGTTTATTTGACATTGTTGTTTTCGTTGACGGTGTTATTGTTGTTGTTGTTGTTGACGTTGTTGTTGTTAATTTGACGTTATTGTTGTTGTTATTTATTTGACGTTGTTGTTGTTGTTTATTTGACGTTGTTGTTGTTTATTTGACTTTGTTGTTGTTGTTGTTATTGTTTATTTGACGTTGTTGTTGTTGTTTATTTGACGTAGTTGTTGTTGTTGACGTTGTTGTTGTTGTTGTTATTTATTTGACGTTTTTGTTGTTGTTGATGTTGTTGTTGTTTTTGTTGTTGTTTATTTGACGTTGTTGTTGTTGTTTATTTGACGTTGTTGTTGTTGTTGTTTATTTGACGTTGTTGTTGTTGTTTATTTGACGTTGTTGTTGTTGTTGTTTATTTGACGTTGTTGTTGTTGTTGTTATTCATTTGACGTTGTTGTTGTTGTTTATTTGACGTTGTTGTTGTTGTTTATTTGACGTTGTTGTTGTCGTTGTTTTTGTTGTTTATTTGACGTTGTTGTTGTTGTTTATTTGACGTTGTTGTTGTTATTTATTTGACGTTGTTGACGTTGTTGTTGTTGTTTATTTGACGATGTTGTTGTTTTTGTTGTTTATTTGACGTTATTGTTTTTGTTGTTGACGTTGTTGTTCTTGTTGTTTATTTGACGTTGTTGTTGTTGTTGTTTGTTTATTTGACGTTTCTGTTGTTTATTTGACGTTGTTGTTGTTGTTATTGTATTTGTTGTTGTTGTTGTTGCTTATTTGACGTTTTTGTTGTTGTTGTTTGTTTGATGTTGTTGTTGCTGTTATTTATTTGACATTGTTGTTGTCGTTGTTATTGTTTATTTGACGTTGTTGTTGTTGTTTATTTGACGTTGTTATTGTGGTTGACGTTGTTGTTGTTGTTGTTTATTTGACGTTGTTGTTGTTGTTTATTTGACGTTGTTAATGTTTTTGACGTTGTTGTTGTTGTTGTTGTTGTTTATTTGACGTTGTTGTTGTTGTTGACGTTGTTGCTGTTGTTGTTTATTTAACGTTGTTGTTGTTGTTGTTTGTTTGACGGTTTTAATGTTGTTGTTCTTGTTTTTGTTGTTTATTTAACGTTGTTGTTGTTGTTGTTTATTTGATGTTGTTGTTGTTATTGTTGTTTATTTGACGTTGTTGTTGTTGTTGTTGTTTATTTGACGTTGTTGTTGTTAATTTGACGTTGTTGTTGTTTATTTAACGTTGTTGTTGTTGTTGTTTATTTGACATTGTTGTTGTTATTGTTGTTGTTGTTGACGTTGTTGTTGATGTTGTTTATTTGACGTTGTTGTTGTTGTTGGTTATTTGATGTTGTTTTAGTTGTTGTTGTTTATTTGACGTTGTTGTTGTTGGTTATTTGACGTTGTTGTTTTTGTTTATTTGACGTTGTTGTTGTTTATTTGACGTTGTTGTTGTTGTTGTTGTTCTTTATTTGACATTGTTGTTGTTGTTGTTTATTTGAAGGTGTTGTTGTTGTTGTTGTTTATTTGACGTTGTTGTTGTTGTTGTTGTTGTTGTTGTTTATTTGACGTTGTTGTTGTTGACGTTGTTGTTGTTGTTTATTTGACATTGTTGTTGTTGTTGTTGACATTGTTGTTGTTGTTTATTTCACGTTGTTGTTGTTGTTGACGTTGTTGTTTATTTCACGTTGTTGTTGTTGTTTATTTGACGTTGTTGTGTTGTTGTTGACGTTGTTGTTGTTGTTGTTTATTTGACGTTGATGTTGTTGTTGTTTATTTGACATTGTTGTTGTTGTTGTTGACGTGTTGTTGTTGTTGTTGTTGTTTATTTGACATTGTTGTTGTTGTTGTTGTTGTTGTTTATTTGACGTTTTTGTTGTTATTGATGTTGTTGTTGTTTTTGTTGTTGTTTATTTGACGTTGTTGTTGTTGTTTATTTGACATTGTTGTTGTTGTTGTTGTTATTGTTGTTGTTCTTTATTTAACGTTGTTGTTGTTGTTTATTTGACGTTGTTGTTGTTATTTGACGTTGTTGTTGTTGTTGTATTTGTTGTTATTGTTGTTGTTGTTGTTGTTTATTTGACGTTGTTGTTGTTATTTGACGTTGTTATTGTTGTTGTTGTATTTGTTGTTGTTGTTGTTGTTGTTGTTGTTTATTTGACGTTGTTGTTGTCGTTGTTTATTTGATGTTATTGTTGTTGTTTATTTGACGTTGTTATTGTTGTTGTTGTTATTTATTTGACGTTGTTGTTGTTGATGTTATTGTTGTTGTTTATTTGACGTTGTAGTTGTTATTGTTTATTTGACGTTGTTAATTTTTTTGACATTGTTGTTGTTGTTTTTGTTGTTTATTTGACGTTGTTGTTGTTGTTGTTGTTGTTGTTGTTATTGTTGGTGTTGTTGTTTATTTGACGTTGTTGTTGTTGTTTTTTATTTGACGTTGTTGTTGTGGTTGTTGTTTATTTGACGTTGTTGTTGTTGTTTAGTTGACGTTGTTGTTATTGTTGTTTTTTTTGTTGTTTATTTGACGTTGTTGGTGTTGTTGGTGTTGTTTATTTGACGTTGTTGTTGTTATTGTTGTTTATTTGACGTTGTTGTTGTTGTTGTTGTTAATTTGACGTTGATGTTGTTGTTGTTTATTTGATGTTGTTGTTGTTGTTTATTTGACATTGTTGTTGTTGTTGACGTTGTTGTTGTTGTTGTTTATTTGACGTTGTTGTTGTTGTTGTTGTTGGTTATTTGATGTTGTTTTAGTTGTTGTTGTTTATTTGACGTTGTTGTTGTTGTTTATTTGACGTTGTTGTTTTTGTTTATTTGACGTTGTTGTTTATTATTTTACGTTATTGTTGTTGTTGTTGTTGTTTATTTGACATTGTTGTTGTTTTTTATTTGACGGTGTTGTTATTGTATTTGTTTATTTGACGTTGTTGTTGTTGACGTTGTTGTTGTTGTTGTTTATTTGATGTTGTTGTTGTTGTTAACTTAGATGTTGTTGTTTATTTCACGTTGTTGTTGTTGTTGACGTTGTTGTTTATTTCACGTTGTTGTTGTTATTTATTTGACATTGTTGTTGTTGTTGACGTTGTTGTTGTTGTTGTTTATTTGACGTTGATGTTGTTGTTGTTTATTTGACATTGTTGTTGTTGTTGTTGACGGTGTTGTTGTTGTTGTTGTTGTTTATTTGACATTGTTGTTGTTGTTGTTGTTTATTTGACGTTTTTGTTGTTATTGATGTTGTTGTTGTTTTTGTTGTTGTTTATTTGACGTTGTTGTTGTTATTTGACGTTGTTGTTGTTGTTGTTGTTGTATTTGTTGTTGTTGTTGTTGTTTATTTGACGTTGTTGTTGTTGTTTATTTGACGTTATTGTTGTTGTTTATTTGACGTTGTTATTGTTGTTGTTGTTGTTTATTTGACGTTGTTGTTGTTGTTGACGTTGTTGTTGTTGTTTATTTGACGTTGTTGTTGTTATTGTTTATTTGACGTTGTTAATGTTTTTGACATTGTTGTTGTTGTTTTTATTGTTTATTTGACGTTGTTGTTGTTGTTGTTATTGTTGTTGTTGTTGTTGCTGTTTATTTGACGTTGTTGTTGTTATTGTTTATTTGACGTTGTTGTTGTGGTTGTTGTTTATTTGACGTTGTTGTTGTTGTTGTTTAGTTGACGTTGTTGTTGTTGTTGTTTATTTGACGTTGTTGTTGTCGTTGTTTTTGTTGTTTATTTGACGTTGTTGTTGTTGACTTTGTTGTTGTTGTTTATTTGACGTTGTTGTTGTTGTTGTTTAGTTGACGTTGTTGTTGTTGTTGTTGTTGTTTATTTGACGTTGTTGTTGTCGTTGTTTTTGTTGTTTATTTGACGTTGTTGTTGTTGTTGATGTTATTGTTGTTGTTTATTTGACGTTGTTGTTGTTGTTGTTTATTTGACGTTGTTGTTGTTGTTTATTTGACGTTGTTGTTGTTGTTATTTATTTGACGGTGTTGTTGTTGTTGTTGTTTATTTGACATTGTTATTGTTGTTGTTGTTTATTTGACGTTGTTGTTGTTGTTATTGACGTTGTTGTTGTTGTTTATTTGATGTTGTTGTTGTTGTTGTTGACATAGTTGTTGTTGTTTATTTCACGTTATTGTTGTTGTTGACGTTGTTGTTTATTTGACGTTGTTGTTGTTGTTGTTGTTGTTTATTTGACGCTGTTGTTGTTGTTGACATTGTTGTTGTTGTTTATTTGACGTTGTTGTTGTTATTTATTTGACATTGTTGTTGTCGTTGATGTTGTTGTTTTGTTGTTGATGTTGTTGTTGTTTATTTGACGTTGTTGTTGTTGTTGTTTATTTGACGTTGTTGTTGTTGTTGTTTATTTGACGTTGTTGTTGTTGTTGTTTATTTGACGTTGTTGTTGTTTATTTGTCTTTGTTGTTGTTGTTGTTATTGTTTATTTGACGTTGTTATTGTTGTTTATTTGACGTAGTTGTTGTTGTTGACATTGTTGTTGTTGTTGTTATTTATTTGACGTTTTTGTTGTTGTTGATGTTGTTGTTGTTTTTGTTGTTGTTTATTTGACGTTGTTGTTGTTGTTTATTTGACGTTGTTGTTGTTGTTGTTTATTTGACGTTGTTGTTGTTGTTGTTGTTGTTTATTTGACGTTGTTGTTGTCGTTGTTTTTGTTGTTTATTTGACGTTGTTGTTGTTTATTTGACGTTGTTGTTGTTGACATTGTTGTTGTTGTTGTTGTTTATTTGACGATGTTGTTGTTGTTGTTTATTTGACGTTATTGTTGTTGTTGTTGACGTTGTTGTTCTTGTTGTTTATTTGACGTTGTTATTGTTGTTGTTGTTGTTTTTGTTTATTTGACGTTGTTAATGTTTTTAACATTGTTGTTGTTGTTTCTGTTGTTTATTTGACGTTGTTGTTGTTGTTGTTGTTATTGTTGGTGTTGTTGTTGTTTATTTGATGTTGTTGTTATTGTTGTTTATTTGTTGTTGTTTTTGTTATTTGACGTTGTTGTTGTTGTTGTTGTATTTGTTTTTGTTGTTGCTTATTTGACGTTGTTGTTGTTGTTGTTTGTTTGATGTTGTTGTTGCTGTTGTTTATTTGACGTTGTTGTTGTCGTTGTTGTTATTTATTTGACGTTGTTGTTGTTGTTGTTGTTGTTTATTTGACGTTGTTATTGTGGTTGACGTAGTTGTTGTTGTTGTTGTTGTTTATTTGACGTTGTTTTGTTGTTATTTATTTGACAGTGTTGTTGTTGTTGTTTATTTGACGTTTTTTTTATTTATTTGACGTTGTTGTTGTTGTTGTTGTTTATTTGATGTTGTTGTTGTTGACATAGTTGTTGTTGTTTATTTCACGTTGTTGTTGTTGTTTATTTGACGCTGTTGTTGTTGTTGTTGACATTGTTGTTGTTGTTTATTTGACGTTGTTGTTGTTGTTTATTTGACATTGTTGTTTTCGTTGACGGTGTTATTGTTGTTGTTGTTGTTGACGTTGTTGTTGTTAATTTGACGTTATTGTTGTTGTTATTTATTTGACGTTGTTGTTGTTGTTTATTTGACGTTGTTGTTGTTTATTTGACTTTGTTGTTGTTGTTGTTATTGTTTATTTGACGTTGTTGTTGTTGTTTATTTGACGTAGTTGTTGTTGTTGACGTTGTTGTTGTTGTTGTTATTTATTTGACGTTTTTGTTGTTGTTGATGTTGTTGTTGTTTTTGTTGTTGTTTATTTGACGTTGTTGTTGTTGTTTATTTGACGTTGTTGTTGTTGTTGTTTATTTGACGTTGTTGTTGTTGTTTATTTGACGTTGTTGTTGTTGTTGTTTATTTGACGTTGTTGTTGTTGTTGTTATTCATTTGACGTTGTTGTTGTTGTTTATTTGACGTTGTTGTTGTTGTTTATTTGACGTTGTTGTCGTCGTTGTTTTTGTTGTTTATTTGACGTTGTTGTTGTTGTTTATTTGACGTTGTTGTTGTTATTTATTTGACGTTGTTGACGTTGTTGTTGTTGTTTATTTGACGATGTTGTTGTTTTTGTTGTTTATTTGACGTTATTGTTTTTGTTGTTGACGTTGTTGTTCTTGTTGTTTATTTGACGTTGTTGTTGTTGTTGTTTGTTTATTTGACGTTTCTGTTGTTTATTTGACGTTGTTGTTGTTGTTATTGTATTTGTTGTTGTTGTTGTTGCTTATTTGACGTTTTTGTTGTTGTTGTTTGTTTGATGTTGTTGTTGCTGTTATTTATTTGACATTGTTGTTGTCGTTGTTATTGTTTATTTGACGTTGTTGTTGTTGTTTATTTGACGTTGTTATTGTGGTTGACGTTGTTGTTGTTGTTTATTTGACGTTGTTGTTGTTGTTTATTTGACGTTGTTAATGTTTTTGACGTTGTTGCTGTTGTTTTTTCACGTTGTTGTTGTTATTGTTGTTGTTGTTGTTTGTTTGACGTTGTTGTTGTTATTTATTTGACGTTGTTGTTATCGTTGTTTATTTGACGTTGTTGTTGTTGTGTATTTGACATTGTTGTTGTTGTTTATTTGATGTTGTCAATGTTGTTGACGTTGTTGTTGTTGTTGTTTATTTCACGTTGTTGTTGTTGTTGTTGTTGTTGTTGTTGTTGTTTATTTGACGTTATTGTTGTTGTTGTTGTTTATTTGACGTTGTTATTGTTGTTGTTGTTGTTGTTGTTTATATGACGCTGTTGTTGTTGTTGACGTTGTTGCTGTTGTTGTTTATTTAACGTTGTTGTTGTTGTTGTTTGTTTGACGTTGTTAATGTTGTTGTTCTTGTTTTTGTTGTTTATTTAACGTTGTTGTTGTTGTTGTTTATTTGATGTTGTTGTTGTTATTGTTGTTTATTTGAAGTTGTTGTTGTTGTTGTTTATTTGACGTTGTTATTGTTAATTTGACGTTGTTGTTGTTTATTTGACGTTGTTGTTGTTGTTGTTTATTTGACATTGTTGTTGTTGTTGTTGTTGACGTTGTTGTTGATGTTGTTTATTTGACGTTGTTGTTGTTGTTGGTTATTTGATGTTGTTTTAGTTGTTGTTGTTTATTTGACGTTGTTGTTGTTGGTTATTTGACGTTGTTGTTTTTGTTTATTTGACGTTGTTGTTGTTTATTTGACGTTGTTGTTGTTGTTGGTGTTGTTGTTTATTTGACGTTGTTGTTGTTGTTGTTTATTTGACGTTGTTGTTATTGTTGTTTTTTTTGTTGTTTATTTGACGTTGTTGGTGTTGTTGGTGTTGTTTATTTGACGTTGTTGTTGTTATTGTTGTTTATTTGACATTGTTGTTGTTGTTGTTAATTTGACGTTGATGTTGTTGTTGTTTATTTGATGTTGTTGTTGTTGTTTATTTGACATTGTTGTTGTTGTTGACGTTGTTGTTGTTGTTGTTGTTTATTTGACGTTGTTGTTGTTGTTGTTGTTGGTTATTTGATGTTGTTTTAGTTGTTGTTGTTTATTTGACGTTGTTGTTATTGTTTATTTGACGTTGTTGTTTTTGTTTATTTGACGTTGTTGTTTATTATTTTACGTTATTGTTGTTGTTGTTGTTGTTTATTTGACATTGTTGTTGTTTTTTATTTGACGGTGTTGTTATTGTATTTGTTTATTTGACGTTGTTGTTGTTGACGTTGTTGTTGTTGTTGTTTATTTGATGTTGTTGTTGTTGTTAACTTAGATGTTGTTGTTTATTTCACGTTGTTGTTGTTGTTGACGTTGTTGTTTATTTCACGTTGTTGTTGTTATTTATTTGACATTGTTGTTGTTGTTGACGTTGTTGTTGTTGTTGTTTATTTGACGTTGATGTTGTTGTTGTTTATTTGACATTGTTGTTGTTGTTGTTGACGGTGTTGTTGTTGTTGTTGTTGTTTATTTGACATTGTTGTTGTTGTTGTTGTTTATTTGACGTTTTTGTTGTTATTGATGTTGTTGTTGTTTTTGTTGTTGTTTATTTGACGTTGTTGTTGTTATTTGACGTTGTTGTTGTTGTTGTTGTTGTTGTATTTGTTGTTGTTGTTGTTGTTTATTTGACGTTGTTGTTGTTGTTTATTTGACGTTATTGTTGTTGTTTATTTGACGTTGTTATTGTTGTTGTTGTTGTTTATTTGACGTTGTTGTTGTTGTTGACGTTGTTGTTGTTGTTTATTTGACGTTGTTGTTGTTATTGTTTATTTGACGTTGTTAATGTTTTTGACATTGTTGTTGTTGTTTTTGTTGTTTATTTGACGTTGTTGTTGTTGTTGTTATTGTTGTTGTTGTTGTTGCTGTTTATTTGACGTTGTTGTTGTTATTGTTTATTTGACGCTGTTGTTGTGGTTGTTGTTTATTTGACGTTGTTGTTGTTGTTGTTTAGTTGACGTTGTTGTTGTTGTTGTTTATTTGACGTTGTTGTTGTCGTTGTTTTTGTTGTTTATTTGACGTTGTTGTTGTTGACTTTGTTGTTGTTGTTTATTTGACGTTGTTGTTGTTGTTGTTGTTGTTTAGTTGACGTTGTTGTTGTTGTTGTTGTTGTTTATTTGACGTTGTTGTTGTCGTTGTTTTTGTTGTTTATTTGACGTTGTTGTTGTTGTTGATGTTATTGTTGTTGTTTATTTGACGTTGTTGTTGTTGTTGTTTATTTGACGTTGTTGTTGTTGTTTATTTGACGTTGTTGTTGTTGTTATTTATTTGACGGTGTTGTTGTTGTTGTTGTTTATTTGACATTGTTATTGTTGTTGTTGTTTATTTGACGTTGTTGTTGTTATTGACGTTGTTGTTGTTGTTTATTTGATGTTGTTGTTGTTGTTGTTGACATAGTTGTTGTTGTTTATTTCACGTTATTGTTGTTGTTGACGTTGTTGTTTATTTGACGTTGTTGTTGTTGTTGTTGTTTATTTGACGCTGTTGTTGTTGTTGACATTGTTGTTGTTGTTTATTTGACGTTGTTGTTGTTATTTATTTGACATTGTTGTTGTCGTTGATGTTGTTGTTTTGTTGTTGATGTTGTTGTTGTTTATTTGACGTTGTTGTTGTTGTTGTTTATTTGACGTTGTTGTTGTTGTTGTTTATTTGACGTTGTTGTTGTTGTTGTTTATTTGACGTTGTTGTTGTTTATTTGTCTTTGTTGTTGTTGTTGTTATTGTTTATTTGACGTTGTTATTGTTGTTTATTTGACGTAGTTGTTGTTGTTGACATTGTTGTTGTTGTTGTTATTTATTTGACGTTTTTGTTGTTGTTGATGTTGTTGTTGTTTTTGTTGTTGTTTATTTGACGTTGTTGTTGTTGTTTATTTGACGTTGTTGTTGTTGTTGTTTATTTGACGTTGTTGTTGTTGTTGTTGTTGTTTATTTGACGTTGTTGTTGTCGTTGTTTTTGTTGTTTATTTGACGTTGTTGTTGTTTATTTGACGTTGTTGTTGTTGACATTGTTGTTGTTGTTGTTGTTTATTTGACGATGTTGTTGTTGTTGTTTATTTGACGTTATTGTTGTTGTTGTTGACGTTGTTGTTCTTGTTGTTTATTTGACGTTGTTATTGTTGTTGTTGTTGTTTTTGTTTATTTGACGTTGTTAATGTTTTTAACATTGTTGTTGTTGTTTCTGTTGTTTATTTGACGTTGTTGTTGTTGTTGTTGTTATTGTTGGTGTTGTTGTTGTTTATTTGATGTTGTTGTTATTGTTGTTTATTTGTTGTTGTTTTTGTTATTTGACGTTGTTGTTGTTGTTGTTGTATTTGTTTTTGTTGTTGCTTATTTGACGTTGTTGTTGTTGTTGTTTGTTTGATGTTGTTGTTGCTGTTGTTTATTTGACGTTGTTGTTGTCGTTGTTGTTATTTATTTGACGTTGTTGTTGTTGTTGTTGTTGTTTATTTGACGTTGTTATTGTGGTTGACGTAGTTGTTGTTGTTGTTGTTGTTTATTTGACGTTGTTTTGTTGTTATTTATTTGACAGTGTTGTTGTTGTTGTTTATTTGACGTTTTTTTTATTTATTTGACGTTGTTGTTGTTGTTGTTGTTTATTTGATGTTGTTGTTGTTGACATAGTTGTTGTTGTTTATTTCACGTTGTTGTTGTTGTTTATTTGACGCTGTTGTTGTTGTTGTTGACATTGTTGTTGTTGTTTATTTGACGTTGTTGTTGTTGTTTATTTGACATTGTTGTTTTCGTTGACGGTGTTATTGTTGTTGTTGTTGTTGACGTTGTTGTTGTTAATTTGACGTTATTGTTGTTGTTATTTATTTGACGTTGTTGTTGTTGTTTATTTGACGTTGTTGTTGTTTATTTGACTTTGTTGTTGTTGTTGTTATTGTTTATTTGACGTTGTTGTTGTTGTTTATTTGACGTAGTTGTTGTTGTTGACGTTGTTGTTGTTGTTGTTATTTATTTGACGTTTTTGTTGTTGTTGATGTTGTTGTTGTTTTTGTTGTTGTTTATTTGACGTTGTTGTTGTTGTTTATTTGACGTTGTTGTTGTTGTTGTTTATTTGACGTTGTTGTTGTTGTTTATTTGACGTTGTTGTTGTTGTTGTTTATTTGACGTTGTTGTTGTTGTTGTTATTCATTTGACGTTGTTGTTGTTGTTTATTTGACGTTGTTGTTGTTGTTTATTTGACGTTGTTGTCGTCGTTGTTTTTGTTGTTTATTTGACGTTGTTGTTGTTGTTTATTTGACGTTGTTGTTGTTATTTATTTGACGTTGTTGACGTTGTTGTTGTTGTTTATTTGACGATGTTGTTGTTTTTGTTGTTTATTTGACGTTATTGTTTTTGTTGTTGACGTTGTTGTTCTTGTTGTTTATTTGACGTTGTTGTTGTTGTTGTTTGTTTATTTGACGTTTCTGTTGTTTATTTGACGTTGTTGTTGTTGTTATTGTATTTGTTGTTGTTGTTGTTGCTTATTTGACGTTTTTGTTGTTGTTGTTTGTTTGATGTTGTTGCTGTTATTTATTTGACATTGTTGTTGTCGTTGTTATTGTTTGTTTGACGTTGTTGTTGTTGTTTATTTGACGTTGTTATTGTGGTTGACGTTGTTGTTGTTGTTGTTTATTTGACGTTGTTGTTGTTGTTTATTTGACGTTGTTAATGTTTTTGACGTTGTTGCTGTTGTTTTTTCACGTTGTTGTTGTTATTGTTGTTGTTGTTTGTTTGACGTTGTTGTTATCGTTGTTTATTTGACGTTGTTGTTGTTGTGTATTTGACATTGTTGTTGTTGTTTATTTGATGTTGTCAATGTTGTTGACGTTGTTGTTGTTGTTGTTTATTTCACGTTGTTGTTGTTGTTGTTGTTGTTGTTGTTGTTTATTTGACGTTATTGTTGTTGTTGTTGTTTATTTGACGTTGTTATTGTTGTTGTTGTTGTTGTTGTTTATATGACGCTGTTGTTGTTGTTGACGTTGTTGCTGTTGTTGTTTATTTAACGTTGTTGTTGTTGTTGTTTGTTTGACGTTGTTAATGTTGTTGTTCTTGTTTTTGTTGTTTATTTAACGTTGTTGTTGTTGTTGTTTATTTGATGTTGTTGTTGTTATTGTTGTTTATTTGAAGTTGTTGTTGTTGTTGTTTATTTGACGTTGTTATTGTTAATTTGACGTTGTTGTTGTTTATTTGACGTTGTTGTTGTTGTTGTTTATTTGACATTGTTGTTGTTGTTGTTGTTGACGTTGTTGTTGATGTTGTTTATTTGACGTTGTTGTTGTTGTTGGTTATTTGATGTTGTTTTAGTTGTTGTTGTTTATTTGACGTTGTTGTTGTTGGTTATTTGACGTTGTTGTTTTTGTTTATTTGACGTTGTTGTTGTTTATTTGACGTTGTTGTTGTTGTTGTTGTTGTTCTTTATTTGACGTTGTTATTGTTGTTGTTTATTTGACGGTGTTGTTGTTGTTGTTTATTTGACGTTGTTGTTGTTGTTGTTGTTGTTGTTGTTGTTGTTGTTTATTTGACGTTGTTGTTGTTGACGTTGTTGTTGTTGTTGTTTATTTGATGTTGTTGTTGTTGTTAACATAGTTGTTGTTGTTTATTTCACGTTGTTGTTGTTGTTGACGTTGTTGTTTATTTCACGTTGTTGTTGTTGTTTATTTGACGTTGTTGTGTTGTTGTTGACGTTGTTGTTGTTGTTGTTTATTTGACATTGTTGTTGTTGTTGTTTATATGACGTTTTTGTTGTTATTGATGTTGTTGTTGTTTTTGTTGTTGTTTATTTGACGTTGTTGTTGTTGTTTATTTGACATTGTTGTTGTTGTTGTTGTTATTGTTGTTGTTGTTTATTTAACGTTGTTGTTGTTGTTGTTTATTTGACGTTGTTGTTGTTATTTGACGTTGTTGTTGTTGTATTTGTTGTTATTGTTGTTGTTGTTGTTTATTTGACGTTGTTGTTGTTATTTGACGTTGTTATTATTGTTGTTGTATTTGTTGTTGTTGTTGTTGTTTATTTGACGTTGTTGTTGTCGTTCTTTATTTGACATTATTGTTGTTGTTTAATTGACGTTGTTATTGTTGTTGTTGTTGTTTATTTGACGTTGTTGTTGTTGTTGATGTTATTGTTGTTGTTGTTGTTTATTTGACGTTGTTATTGTTGTTGTTATTGTTTATTTGACGTTGTTAATGTTTTTGACATTGTTGTTGTTGTTTTTGTTGTTTATTTGACGTTGTTGTTGTTGTTGTTGTTATTGTTGGTGTTGTTGGTGTTGTTGTTTATTTGACGTTGTTGTTGTGGTTGTTGTTTATTTGACGTTGTTGTTGTTGTTTAGTTGACGTTGTTGTTATTGTTGTTGTTTTTGTTGTTTATTTGACGTTGTTGGTGTTGTTGGTGTTGTTTATTTGACGTTGTTGTTGTTATTGTTGTTTATTTGACGTTGTTGTTGTTGTTGTTAATTTGACGTTGTTGTTGTTGTTGTTTATTTGATGTTGTTGTTGTTGTTTATTTGACATTGTTGTTGTTGTTAACGTTGTTGTTGTTTATTTGACGTTGTTGTTGTTGTTGTTGTTGTTGGTTATTTGATGTTGTTTTAGTTGTTGTTGTTTATTTGACGTTGTTGTTTTTGTTTATTTGACGTTGTTGTTTTTGTTTATTTGACGTTGTTGTTTATTATTTTACGTTATTGTTGTTGTTGTTGTTGTTTATTTGACATTGTTGTTGTTGTTTATTTGACGGTGTTGTTATTGTTTTTGTTTATTTGACATTGTTGTTGTTGACGTTGTTGTTGTTGTTGTTTATTTGATGTTGTTGTTGTTGTTAACATAGTTGTTGTTGTTTATTTCACGTTGTTGTTGTTGTTGACGTTGTTGTTTATTTCACGTTGTTGTTGTTATTTATTTGACGTTGTTGTTGTTGTTGACGTTGTTGTTGTTGTTGTTTATTTGACGTTGATGTTGTTGTTGTTTATTTGACATTGTTGTTGTTGTTTTTGACGGTGTTGTTGTTGTTGTTGTTGTTTATTTGACATTGTTGTTGTTGTTGTTTATTTGACGTTTTTGTTGTTATTGATGTTGTTGTTGTTTTTCTTGTTGTTTATTTGACGTTGTTGTTGTTTATTTGATGTTGTTGTTGTTGTTTATTTAACGTTGTTGTTGTTGTTGTTGTTATTGTTGTTGTTGTTTATTTAACGTTGTTGTTGTTGTTTATTTGACGTTGTTGTTGTTATTTGACGTTGTTGTTGTTGTTGTATTTGTTGTTATTGTTGTTGTGGTTGTTTATTTGACGTTGTTGTTGTTATTTGACATTGTTATTGTTGTTGTTGTATTTGTTGTTGTTGTTGTTGTTGTTGTTTATTTGACGTTGTTGTTGTTGT
>OX451735.1:1335052700-1335060200 GCA_948472305.1 Vicia faba | reverse complement strand
TTGACGTTGTTTTGTTGTTATTTATTTGACAGTGTTGTTGTTGTTGTTTATTTGACGTTTTTATTGTTTATTTGACGTTGTTGTTGTTGTTGTTGTTTATTTGATGTTGTTGTTGTTGACATAGTTGTTGTTGTTTATTTGACGTTGTTGTTGTTGTTTATTTGACGTTGTTGTTGTTGTTGTTGACATTGTTGTTGTTGTTTATTTGACGTTGTTGTTGTTGTTTATTTGACATTGTTGTTTTCGTTGACGGTGTTATTGTTGTTGTTGTTGTTGACGTTGTTGTTGTTAATTTGACGTTATTGTTGTTGTTATTTATTTGACGTTGTTGTTGTTGTTTATTTGACGTTGTTGTTGTTTATTTGACGTTGTTGTTGTTGTTGTTGACATTGTTGTTGTTGTTGTTTATTTGACGATGTTGTTGTTGTTGTTTATTTGACGTTATTGTTGTTGTTGTTGACGTTGTTCTTCTTGTTGTTTATTTGACGTTGTTGTTGTTGTTGTTGTTCTTGTTGTTTTTGTTTATTTGACGTTGTTAATGTTTTTGATATTGTTGTTGTTGTTTCTGTTGTTTATTTGACGTTGTTGTTGTTGTTTATTTGTTGTTGTTTTTGTTATTTGACGTTGTTGTTGTTGTTGTTGTATTTGTTGTTGTTGTTGCTTATTTGACGTTGTTGTTGTTGTTTGTTTGATGTTGTTGTTGCTGTTGTTTATTTGACGTTGTTGTTGTCGTTGTGGTTGTTTATTTGACGTTGTTGTTGTTGTTGTTTATTTGACGTTGTTATTGTGGTTGACGTAGTTGTTGTTGTTGTTGTTTATTTGACGTTGTTGTTGTTGTTATTTATTTGACAGTGTTGTTGTTGTTGTTGTTTATTTGACGTTTTTGTTGTTTATTTGACGTTGTTGTTGTTGTTGACATTGTTGTTGTTGTTGTTTATTTGATGTTGTTGTTGTTGTTGTTGACATAGTTGTTGTTGTTTATTTCACGTTGTTGTTGTTGTTTATTTGACGCTGTTGTTGTTGTTGTTGACATTGTTGTTGTTGTTTATTTCACGTTGTTGTTGTTGTTTATTTGACGCTGTTGTTGTTGTTGTTGACATTGTTGTTGTTGTTTATTTGACGTTGTTGTTGTTGTTTATTTGACATTGTTGTTGTCGTTGACGGTGTTGTTGTTGTTGTTGTTGTTGACGTTGTTGTTGTTGTTAATTTGACGTTGTTGTTGTTGTTGTTGTTTATTTGATGTAGTTGTTGTTGTTTATTTGACGTTGTTGTTGTTTATTTGACTTTGTTGTTGTTGTTGTTATTGTTTATTTGACGTTATTGTTGTTGTTTATTTGACGTAGTTGTTGTTGTTGACGTTGTTGTTGTTGTTGTTATTTATTTGACGTTTTTGTTGTTGTTGATGTTGTTGTTGTTTTTGTTGTTGTTTATTTGACGTTGTTTTTGTTGTTTATTTGACGTTGTTGTTGTTGTTGTTTATTTGACGTTGTTGTTGTTGTTGTTTATTTGACGTTGTTGTTGTTGTTGTTTATTTGACGTTGTTGTTGTTGTTGTTGTTGTTATTCATTTGACGTTGTTGTTGTTGTTTATTTGACGTTGTTGTTGTTGTTTATTTGACGTTGTTGCTGTCGTTGTTGTTGTTGTTTATTTGACGTTGTTGTTGTTGTTTATTTGATGTTGTTGCTGTCGTTGTTGTTGTTGTTTATTTGACGTTGTTGTTGTTGTTTATTTGACGTTGTTGTTGTTATTTATTTGACGTTGTTGACGTTGTTGTTGTTGTTGTTTTTTATTTGATGATGTTGTTGTTGTTGTTGTTGTTTATTTGACGTTGTTGTTGTCGTTGTTTATTTGACATTATTGTTGTTGTTTATTTGACGTTATTATTATTGTTGTTGTTGTTGTTTATTTGACGTTGTTGTTGTTATTGATGTTATTGTTGTTGTTTATTTGACGTTGTTGTTGTTATTGTTTATTTGACGTTGTTAATGTTTTTGACATTGTTGTTGTTGTTTTTGTTGTTTATTTGACGTTGTTGTTGTTGTTATTATTGGTGTTGTTGGTGTTGGTTTTTATTTGACGTTGTTGTTGTTGTTGTTTATTTGACGTTGTTGTTGTTGTTGTTTATTTGACGTTGTTGTTGTCGTTGTTTTTGTTGTTTATTTGACGTTGTTGATGTTTATTTGACGTGGTTGTTGTTGACATTGTTGTTGTTGTTGTTGTTTATTTGACGATGTTGTTGTTGTTGTTTATTTGACGTTATTGTTGTTGTTGTTGACGTTGTTGTTCTTGTTGTTTATTTGACGTTGTTGTTGTTGTTGTTGTTTTTGTTTATTTGACGTTGTTAATGTTTTTAACATTGTTGTTGTTGTTTCTGTTGTTTATTTGACGTTGTTGTTGTTGTTGTTGTTGTTATTGTTGGTGTTGTTGTTGTTTATTTGATGTTGTTGTTATTGTTGTTTATTTGTTGTTGTTTTTGTTATTGGACGTTGTTGTTGTTGTTGTTGTATTTGTTTTTGTTGTTGCTTATTTGACGTTGTTGTTGTTGTTGTTTGTTTGATGTTGTTGTTGCTGTTGTTTATTTGACGTTGTTGTTGTCGTTGTTGTTGTTTATTTGACGTTGTTGTTGTTGTTGTTTATTTGACGTTGTTATTGTGGTTGACGTAGTTGTTGTTGTTGTTGTTGTTTATTTGACGTTGTTTTGTTGTTATTTATTTGACAGTGTTGTTTTTGTTGTTTATTTGACGTTTTTTTTTGTTTATTTGACGTTGTTGTTGTTGTTGTTGTTTATTTGATGTTGTTGTTGTTTATTTCACGTTGTTGTTGTTGTTTATTTGACGCTGTTGTTGTTGTTGTTGACATTGTTGTTGTTGTTTATTTGACGTTGTTGTTGTTGTTTATTTGACATTGTTGTTTTCGTTGACGGTGTTATTGTTGTTGTTGTTGTTGACGTTGTTGTTGTTAATTTGACGTTATTGTTGTTGTTATTTATTTGACGTTGTTGTTGTTGTTGTTTATTTGACGTTGTTGTTGTTTATTTGACTTTGTTGTTGTTGTTGTTATTGTTTATTTGACGTTGTTGTTGTTGTTTATTTGACGTAGTTGTTGTTGTTGACGTTGTTGTTGTTGTTGTTATTTATTTGACGTTTTTGTTGTTGTTGATGTTGTTGTTGTTTTTGTTGTTTATTTGACGTTGTTGTTGTTGTTGTTTATTTGACGTTGTTGTTGTTGTTGTTTATTTGACGTTGTTGTTGTTGTTTATTTGACGTTGTTGTTGTTGTTTATTTGACGTTGTTGTTGTTGTTGTTGTTATTCATTTGACGTTGTTGTTGTTGTTTATTTGACGTTGTTGTTGTTGTTTATTTGACGTTGTTGTTGTCGTTGTTTTTGTTGTTTATTTGACGTTGTTGTTGTTGTTTATTTGACGTTGTTGTTGTTATTTATTTGACGTTGTTGACGTTGTTGTTGTTGTTTATTTGACGATGTTGTTGTTTTTGTTGTTTATTTGACGTTATTGTTTTTGTTGTTGACGTTGTTGTTCTTGTTGTTTATTTGACGTTGTTGTTGTTGTTGTTTGTTTATTTGACGTTTCTGTTGTTTATTTGACGTTGTTGTTGTTGTTATTGTATTTGTTGTTGTTGTTGTTGCTTATTTGACGTTTTTGTTGTTGTTGTTTGTTTGATGTTGTTGTTGCTGTTATTTATTTGACATTGTTGTTGTCGTTGTTATTGTTTATTTGACGTTGTTGTTGTTGTTTATTTGACGTTGTTATTGTGGTTGACGTTGTTGTAGTTGTTGTTTATTTGACGTTGTTGTTGTTGTTTATTTGACGTTGTTAATGTTTTTGACGTTGTTGCTGTTGTTTTTTCACGTTGTTGTTGTTATTGTTGTTGTTGTTGTTTGTTTGACGTTGTTGTTGTTATTTATTTGACGTTGTTGTTATCGTTGTTTATTTGACGTTGTTGTTGTTGTGTATTTGACATTGTTGTTGTTGTTTATTTGATGTTGTCAATGTTGTTGACGTTGTTGTTGCTGTTGTTTATTTCACGTTGTTGTTGTTGTTGTTGTTGTTGTTTATTTGACGTTATTGTTGTTGTTGTTGTTTATTTGACGTTGTTATTGTTGTTGTTGTTGTTGTTTATATGACGCTGTTGTTGTTGTTGACGTTGTTGCTGTTGTTGTTTATTTAACGTTGTTGTTGTTGTTGTTTGTTTGACGTTGTTAATGTTGTTGTTCTTGTTTTTGTTGTTTATTTAACGTCGTTGTTGTTGTTGTTTATTTGATGTTGTTGTTGTTATTGTTGTTTATTTGAAGTTGTTGTTGTTGTTGTTTATTTGACGTTGTTATTGTTAATTTGACGTTGTTGTTGTTTATTTGACGTTGTTGTTGTTGTTGTTTATTTGACATTGTTGTTGTTGTTGTTGTTGACGTTGTTGTTGATGTTGTTTATTTGACGTTGTTGTTGTTGTTGGTTATTTGATGTTGTTTTAGTTGTTGTTGTTTATTTGACGTTGTTGTTGTTGGTTATTTGACGTTGTTGTTTTTGTTTATTTGACGTTGTTGTTGTTTATTTGACGTTGTTGTTGTTGTTGTTGTTGTTCTTTATTTGACGTTGTTATTGTTGTTGTTTATTTGACGGTGTTGTTGTTGTTGTTTATTTGACGTTGTTGTTGTTGTTGTTGTTGTTGTTGTTTATTTGACGTTGTTGTTGTTGACGTTGTTGTTGTTGTTTATTTGATGTTGTTGTTGTTGTTAACATAGTTGTTGTTGTTTATTTCACGTTGTTGTTGTTGTTGACGTTGTTGTTTATTTCACGTTGTTGTTGTTGTTTATTTGACGTTGTTGTGTTTTTGTTGACATTGTTGTTGTTGTTGTTTATTTGACATTGTTGTTGTTGTTGTTGTTTATATGACGTTTTTGTTGTTATTGATGTTGTTGTTGTTTTTGTTGTTGTTTATTTGACGTTGTTGTTGTTGTTTATTTGACATTGTTGTTGTTGTTGTTGTTATTGTTGTTGTTGTTTATTTAACATTGTTGTTGTTGTTGTTTATTTGACGTTGTTGTTGTTATTTGACGTTGTTGTTGTTGTTGTATTTGTTGTTATTGTTGTTGTTGTTGTTTATTTGACGTTGTTGTTGTTATTTGACGTTGTTATTATTGTTGTTGTATTTGTTGTTGTTGTTGTTGTTTATTTGACGTTGTTGTTGTCGTTGTTTATTTGACATTATTGTTGTTGTTTATTTGACGTTGTTATTGTTGTTGTTGTTGTTTATTTGACGTTGTTGTTGTTGTTGATGTTATTGTTGTTGTTGTTGTTTATTTGACGTTGTTATTGTTGTTGTTATTGTTTATTTGACGTTGTTAATGTTTTTGACATTGTTGTTGTTGTTTTTGTTGTTTATTTGACGTTGTTGTTGTTGTTGTTGTTATTGTTGGTGTTGTTGGTGTTGTTGTTTATTTGACGTTGTTGTTGTGGTTGTTGTTTATTTGACGTTGTTGTTGTTGTTGTTTAGTTGACGTTGTTGTTATTGTTGTTATTTTTGTTGTTTATTTGACGTTGTTGGTGTTGTTGGTGTTGTTTATTTGACGTTGTTGTTGTTATTGTTGTTTATTTGACGTTGTTGTTGTTGTTGTTAATTTGACGTTGTTGTTGTTGTTGTTTATTTGATGTTGTTGTTGTTGTTTATTTGACATTGTTGTTGTTGTTAACGTTGTTGTTGTTTATTTGACGTTGTTGTTGTTGTTGTTGTTGTTGGTTATTTGATGTTGTTTTAGTTGTTGTTGTTTATTTGACGTTGTTGTTTTTGTTTATTTGACGTTGTTGTTTTTGTTTATTTGACGTTGCTGTTTATTATTTTACGTTATTGTTGTTGTTGTTGTTGTTTATTTGACATTGTTGTTGTTGTTTATTTGACGGTGTTGTTATTGTTTTTGTTTATTTGACGTTGTTGTTGTTGACGTTGTTGTTGTTGTTGTTTATTTGATGTTGTTGTTGTTGTTAACATAGTTGTTGTTGTTTATTTCACGTTGTTGTTGTTGTTGTTGACGTTGTTGTTTATTTCACGTTGTTGTTGTTATTTATTTGACGTTGTTGTTGTTGTTGACGTTGTTGTTGTTGTTGTTTATTTGACGTTGATGTTGTTGTTGCTTATTTGACATTGTTGTTGTTGTTTTTGACGGTGTTGTTGTTGTTGTTGTTGTTTATTTGACATTGTTGTTGTTGTTGTTTATTTGACGTTTTTGTTGTTATTGATGTTGTTGTTGTTTTTCTTGTTGTTTATTTGACGTTGTTGTTGTTTATTTGATGTTGTTGTTGTTGTTTATTTAACGTTGTTGTTGTTGTTGTTGTTATTGTTGTTGTTGTTTATTTAACGTTGTTGTTGTTGTTTATTTGACGTTGTTGTTGTTATTTGACGTTGTTGTTGTTGTTGTATTTGTGGTTATTGTTGTTGTGGTTGTTTATTTGACGTTGTTGTTGTTATTTGACATTGTTATTGTTGTTGTTGTATTTGTTGTTGTTGTTGTTGTTGTTTATTTGACGTTGTTGTTGTTGTTGTTTATTTGACGTTATTGCTTTTGTTTATTTGACGTTGTTATTGTTGTTGTTGTTGTTTATTTGGCGTTGCTGTTGTAGTTGTTGACGTTATTGTTGTTTTTATTTGACATTGTTGTTTTTGTTGTTTATTTGACGTTGTTAATGTTTTTGACATTGTTGTTGTGGTTTTTGTTGTTTATTTGACGTTGTTGTTGTTGTTGTTGTTGTTGTTGTTATTGTAGGTGTTGTTGTTGTTGTTGTTTATTTGACGTTGTCGTCGTTGTTGTTTATTTGACGTTGTTGTTGTTTATTTGACGTTGTTGTTGTTGTTGTTGTTTAGTTGACGTTGTTATTATTGTTGTTGTTGTTGTTTTTGTTGTTTATTTGACGTTGTTGGTTTTGTTGGTGTTGTTTATTTGACGTTGTTGTTGTTTATTAGACGTTGTTGTTGTTGTTGTTTAGTTGACGTTGTTATTATTGTTGTTGTTGTTGTTTTTGTTGTTTATTTGACGTTGTTGGTTTTGTTGGTGTTGTTTATTTGACGTTGTTGTTGTTATTGTTGTTTATTTCACGTTGTTGTTGTTGTTTATTTGACGTTGATGTTGTTGTTGTTGTTGTTTATTTGACGTTGTTATTGTTGTTGTTTATTTGACATTGTTGTTGTTGTTGACGTTGTTGTTGTTGTTGTTGTTTATTTGACGTTGTTGTTGTTGTTGTTGGTTATTTGATGTTGTTTTAGTTGTTGTTGTTTATTTGACGTTGTTGTTGTTGTTTATTTGACGTTATTGTTTTTGTTTATTTGACGTTGTTGTTGTTTATTTGACGTTGTTGTTGTTGTTGTTTATTTGACGTTGTTGTTGTTGTTTATTTGACGGTGTTGTTGTTGTTGTTGTTTATTTGACGTTGTTGTTGTTGTTGTTGTTGTTTATTTGACGTTGTTGTTGTTGTTGTTGACGTTGTTGTTGTTG
>OX451735.1:1335027700-1335047700 GCA_948472305.1 Vicia faba | reverse complement strand
TTTTGACATTGTTGTTGTTGTTTTTGTTGTTTATTTGACGTTGTTGTTGTTGTTATTATTGGTGTTGTTGGTGTTGGTTTTTATTTGACGTTGTTGGTGTTGTTGTTTATTTGACGTTGTTGTTGTGGTTGTTGTTTATTTGACATTGTTGTTGTTGTTGTTTAGTTGACGTTGTTGTTATTGTTGTTGATTTTGTTGTTTATTTGACGTTGTTGGTGTTGTTGGTGTTGTTTATTTGACGTTGTTGTTGTTATTGTTGTTTATTTGACGTTGTTGTTGTTGTTGTTAATTTGACGTTGTTGTTGTTGTTGTTTATTTGATGTTGTTGTTGTTGTTTATTTGACATTGTTGTTGTTGTTGACGTTGTTGTTGTTTATTTGACGTTGTTGTTGTTGTTGTTGGTTATTTGATGTTGTTTTAGTTGTTGTTGTTTATTTGACGTTGTTGTTGTTGTTTATTTGACGTTGTTGTTTTTGTTTATTTGACGTTGTTGTTTATTATTTTACGTTATTGTTGTTGTTGTTGTTGTTGTTTATTTGACATTGTTGTTGTTGTTTATTTGACGGTGTTGTTATTGTTTTTGTTTATTTGACGTTGTTGTTGTTGACGTTGTTGTTGTTGTTGTTTATTTGATGTTGTTGTTGTTGTTAACATAGTTGTTGTTGTTTATTTCACGTTGTTGTTGTTGTTGACGTTGTTGTTTATTTCACGTTGTTGTTGTTATTTATTTGACGTTGTTGTTGTTGTTGACGTTGTTGTTGTTGTTGTTGTTTATTTGACGTTGTTGTTGTTGTTGTTGACGTTGTTGTTGTTGTTTATTTGATGTTGTTGTTGTTGTTAACATAGTTGATGTTGTTTACGTTGTTGTTGTTTACGTTGTTGTTTATTTGACGTTGTTGTTGTTGTTGTTTATTTGACGTTGTTGTTGTTATTGTTGACGTTGTTGTTGTTGTTGTTTATTTGACGTTGATGTTGTTGTTGTTTATTTGACATTGTTGTTGTTGTTGACGGTGTTGTTGTTGTTGTTTATTTGACATTGTTGTTGTTGTTGTTGTTGTTGTTTATTTGACATTTTTGTTGTTATTGATGTTGTTGTTGTTTTTGTTGTTGTTTATTTGACGTTGTTGTTGTTGTTGTTGGTTATTTGATGTTGTTTTAGTTGTTGTTGTTTATTTGACGTTGTTGTTGTTGTTTATTTGACGTTATTGTTTTTGTTTATTTGACGTTGTTGTTGTTGTTGTTTATTTGACGTTGTTGTTGTTGTTTATTTGACGGTGTTGTTGTTGTTGTTGTTGTTTATTTGACGTTGTTGTTGTTGTTGTTGTTGTTTATTTGACGTTGTTGTTGTTGTTGTTGACGTTGTTGTTGTTGTTTATTTGATGTTGTTGTTGTTGTTAACATAGTTGATGTTGTTTACGTTGATGTTGTTTACGTTGTTGTTTATTTGACGTTGTTGTTGTTGTTGTTTATTTGACGTTGTTGTTGTTATTGTTGACGTTGTTGTTGTTGTTGTTTATTTGACGTTGATGTTGTTGTTGTTTATTTGACATTGTTGTTGTTGTTGACGGTGTTGTTGTTGTTGTTTATTTGACATTGTTGTTGTTGTTGTTGTTGTTGTTTATTTGACATTTTTGTTGTTATTGATGTTGTTGTTGTTTTTGTTGTTGTTTATTTGACGTTGTTGTTGTTGTTGTTGTTTATTTGACGTTGTTGTTATTGTTGTTGTTGTTTATTTAACGTTCTTGTTGTTGTTTATTTGACGTTGTTGTTGTTATTTAACGTTGTTGTTGTTGTATTGGTTATTATTGTTGTTGTTGTTGTTTATTTGACGTTGTTGTTGTTATTTAACGTTGTTGTTGTTGTATTGGTTATTGTTGTTGTTGTTGTTGTTGTTTATTTGACGTTGTTGTTGTTGTTGTTTATTTGACGTTATTGTTGTTGTTTATTTGACGTTGTTATTGTTGATGTTGTTGTTTATTTGACGTTGTTGATGTTGACGTTGTTGTTGTTGTTGACGTTGTTGTTGTTGTTTATTTGACGTTGTTGTTATTGTTTATTTGATGTTGTTAATGTTTTTGATGTTGTTGTTGTTGTTTTTGTTGTTTATTTGACGTTGTTGTTGTTGTTGTTGTTATTGTTGGTGTTGTTGTTGTTGTTGTTTATTTGGCGTTGTTGTTGTTATTGTTTATTTGACGTTGTTGTCGTGGTTGTTGTTTATTTGATGTTGTTGTTGTTGTTTAGTTGACGTTATTGTTGTTGTTGTTGTTGTTGTTTATTTGACGTTGTTGTTGTCGTTGTTTTGTTGTTTATTTGACGTTGTTGTTGTTGTTGACGTTGTTGTTGTTGTTTATTTGACGTTGTTGTTGTTGTTGTTTATTTGACGTTGTTGTTGTTGTTTTTTATTTGACGTTGTTGTTGTTGTTATTTATTTGACGGTGTTGTTGTTGTTGTTGTTGTTTATTTGACATTGTTGTTGTTATTGTTTATTTGACGTTGTTGTTGTTGACGTTGTTGTTGTTGTTTATTTGATGTTGTCGTTGTTGTTCTTGACATAGTTGTTGTTGTTTATTTCACGTTATTGTTGTTGTTGACGTTGTTGTTTATTTGACGTTGTTGTTGTTATTTATTTGACATTGTTGTTGTCGTTGATGTTGTTGTTGTTGTTGTTTATTTGACGTTGTTGTTGTTGTTGTTGTTTATTTGACGTTGTTGTTGTTGTTGTTGTTTATTTGACGTTGTTGTTGTTTATTTGACTTTGTTGTTGTTGTTGTTATTGTTTATTTGACGTTGTTGTTGTTTATTTGATGTTGTTGTTGTTGTTGTTTATTTGACGTTGTTGTTGTTGTTGTTGTGGTTGTTATTGTTGTTGTTGTTTATTTAACGTTGTTAATGTTGTTTATTTGACGTTGTTGTTGTTATTTGACGTTGTTGTTGTTGTTGTATTTGTTGTTATTGTTGTTGTTGTTGTTTATTTGAAGTTGTTGTTGTTATTTGACATTGTTATTGTTGTTGTTGTATTTGTTGTTGTTGTTGTTGTTGTTTATTTGACGTTGTTGTTGTTGTTGTTTATTTGACGTTATTGTTTTTGTTTATTTGACGTTGTTATTGTTGTTGTTGTTGTTTATTTGACGTTGTTGTTGTTGTTGTTGATGTTATTGTTGTTTTTATTTGACGTTGTTGTTGATATTGTTTATTTGACGTTGTTAATGTTTTTGACATTGTTGTTGTTGCTTTTGTTGTTTATTTGACGTTGTTGTTGTTGTTGTTGTTATTGTAGGTGTTGTTGTTGTTGTTTATTTGACGTTGTCGTCGTTGTTGTTTATTTGACGTTGTTGTTGTTTATTTGACGTTGTTGTTGTTGTTGTTTAGTTGACGTTGTTATTATTGTTGTTGTTGTTGTTTTTGTTGTTTATTTGACGTTGTTGGTTTTGTTGGTGTTGTTTATTTGACGTTGTTGTTGTTATTGTTGTTTATTTCACGTTGTTGTTGTTGTTTATTTGACGTTGTTGTTGTTGTTAATTTGACGTTGTTGTTGTTGTTGTTGTTTATTTGACGTTGTTGTTGTTGTTGTTTATTTGACATTGTTGTTGTTGTTGACGTTGTTGTTGTTGTTGTTTATTTGACGTTGTTGTTGTTGTTGTTGGTTATTTGATGTTGTTTTAGTTGTTGTTGTTTATTTGACGTTGTTGTTGTTGTTTATTTGACGTTATTGTTTTTGTTTATTTGACGTTGTTGTTGTTGTTGTTTATTTGACGTTGTTGTTGTTGTTTATTTGACGGTGTTGTTGTTGTTGTTGTTGTTTATTTGACGTTGTTGTTGTTGTTGTTGTTGTTTATTTGACGTTGTTGTTGTTGTTGTTGACGTTGTTGTTGTTGTTTATTTGATGTTGTTGTTGTTGTTAACATAGTTGATGTTGTTTACGTTGTTGTTGTTTACGTTGTTGTTTATTTGACGTTGTTGTTGTTGTTGTTTATTTGACGTTGTTGTTGTTATTGTTGACGTTGTTGTTGTTGTTGTTTATTTGACGTTGATGTTGTTGTTGTTTATTTGACATTGTTGTTGTTGTTGACGGTGTTGTTGTTGTTGTTTATTTGACATTGTTGTTGTTGTTGTTGTTGTTGTTTATTTGACATTTTTGTTGTTATTGATGTTGTTGTTGTTTTTGTTGTTGTTTATTTGACGTTGTTGTTGTTGTTGTTGGTTATTTGATGTTGTTTTAGTTGTTGTTGTTTATTTGACGTTGTTGTTGTTGTTGTTGTTTATTTGACGTTATTGTTTTTGTTTATTTGACGTTGTTGTTGTTGTTGTTTATTTGACGTTGTTGTTGTTGTTTATTTGACGGTGTTGTTGTTGTTGTTGTTTATTTGACGTTGTTGTTGTTGTTGTTGTTGTTTATTTGACGTTGTTGTTGTTGTTGTTGACGTTGTTGTTGTTGTTTATTTGATGTTGTTGTTGTTGTTAACATAGTTGATGTTGTTTACGTTGATGTTGTTTACGTTGTTGTTTATTTGACGTTGTTGTTGTTGTTGTTTATTTGACGTTGTTGTTGTTATTGTTGACGTTGTTGTTGTTGTTGTTTATTTGACGTTGATGTTGTTGTTGTTTATTTGACATTGTTGTTGTTGTTGACGGTGTTGTTGTTGTTGTTTATTTGACATTGTTGTTGTTGTTGTTGTTGTTTATTTGACATTTTTGTTGTTATTGATGTTGTTGTTGTTTTTGTTGTTGTTTATTTGACGTTGTTGTTGTTGTTGTTTATTTGACGTTGTTGTTGTTTATTTAACGTTGTTGTTGTTGTTTATTTGACGTTGTTGTTGTTATTTAACGTTGTTGTTGTTGTATTGGTTATTATTGTTGTTGTTGTTGTTTATTTGACGTTGTTGTTGTTATTTAACGTTGTTGTTGTTGTATTGGTTATTGTTGTTGTTGTTGTTGTTGTTTATTTGACGTTGTTGTTGTTGTTGTTGTTTATTTGACGTTATTGTTGTTGTTTATTTGACGTTGTTATTGTTGATGTTGTTGTTTATTTGACGTTGTTGATGTTGACGTTGTTGTTGTTGTTGACGTTGTTGTTGTTGTTTATTTGACGTTGTTGTTATTGTTTATTTGATGTTGTTAATGTTTTTGATGTTGTTGTTGTTGTTTTTGTTGTTTATTTGACGTTGTTGTTGTTGTTGTTGTTATTGTTGGTGTTGTTGTTGTTGTTGTTTATTTGACGTTGTTGTTGTTATTGTTTATTTGACGTTGTTGTCGTGGTTGTTGTTTATTTGATGTTGTTGTTGTTGTTTAGTTGACGTTATTGTTGTTGTTGTTGTTGTTGTTTATTTGACGTTGTTGTTGTCGTTGTTTTGTTGTTTATTTGACGTTGTTGTTGTTGTTGACGTTGTTGTTGTTGTTTATTTGACGTTGTTGTTGTTGTTGTTTATTTGACGTTGTTGTTGTTGTTTTTTATTTGACGTTGTTGTTGTTGTTATTTATTTGACGGTGTTGTTGTTGTTGTTGTTGTTTATTTGACATTGTTGTTGTTATTGTTTATTTGACGTTGTTGTTGTTGACGTTGTTGTTGTTGTTTATTTGATGTTGTCGTTGTTGTTCTTGACATAGTTGTTGTTGTTTATTTCACGTTATTGTTGTTGTTGACGTTGTTGTTTATTTGACGTTGTTGTTGTTATTTATTTGACATTGTTGTTGTCGTTGATGTTGTTGTTGTTGTTGTTTATTTGACGTTGTTGTTGTTGTTGTTGTTGTTGTTTATTTGACGTTGTTGTTGTTGTTGTTTATTTGACGCTGTTGTTGTTTATTTGACTTTGTTGTTGTTGTTGTTATTGTTTATTTGACGTTGTTATTGTTGTTGACATTGTTGTTGTTGTTGTTATTTATTTGACATTGTTGTTGTTGACGTTGTTGTTGTTGTTTATTTGATGTTGTCGTTGTTGACGTTGTTGTTGTTGTTTATTTGATGTTGTCGTTGTTGTTCTTGACATAGTTGTTGTTGTTTATTTCACGTTATTGTTGTTGTTGACGTTGTTGTTTATTTGACGTTGTTGTTGTTATTTATTTGACATTGTTGTTGTCGTTGATGTTGTTGTTGTTGTTGTTTATTTGACGTTGTTGTTGTTGTTGTTGTTGTTGTTTATTTGACTTTGTTGTTGTTGTTGTTTATTTGACGTTGTTGTTGTTTATTTGACTTTGTTGTTGTTGTTGTTATTGTTTATTTGACGTAGTTGTTGTTGTTGACATTGTTGTTGTTGTTGTTATTTATTTGACATTTTTGTTGTTGTTGATGTTGTTGTTGTTTTTGTTGTTGTTTATTTGACGTTGTTGTTGTTGTTTATTTGACGTTGTTGTTGTTGTTGTTTATTTGACGTTGTTGTTGTTGTTGTTGTTTATTTGACGCTGTTGTTGTCATTGTTTTTGTTGTTTATTTGATGTTGTTGTTGTTTATTTGACGTTGTTGTTGTTGTTTATTTGACGTTGTTGTTGTTGTTGTTGACATTGTTGTTGTTGTTGTTGTTTATTTGACGATGTTGTTGTTGTTATTGTTTATTTGACGTTATTGTTGTTGTTGTTGACGTTGTTGTTCTTGTTGTTTATTTGACGTTGTTGTTGTCGTTGTTGTTGTTTATTTGACGTTGTTGTTGTTGTTGTTTATTTGACGTTGTTATTGTGGTTGACGTAGTTGTTGTTGTTGTTGTTTATTTGACGTTGTTGTTGTTGTTATTTATTTGACAGTGTTGTTGTTGTTGTTTATTTGACATTTTTGTTGTTTATTTAACGTTGTTGTTGTTGTTGACATTGTTGTTGTTGTTGTTGTTTATTTGATGTTGTTGTTGTTGTTGTTGACATAGTTGTTGTTGTTTATTTCACGTTGTTAATGTTGTTTATTTGACGTTGTTGTTGTTGTTGACATTGTTGTTGTTGTTGTTGTTTATTTGACGATGTTGTTGTTGTTATTGTTTATTTGACGTTATTGTTGTTGTTGTTGACGTTGTTGTTCTTGTTGTTTATTTGACGTTGTTGTTGTCGTTGTTGTTGTTTATTTGACGTTGTTGTTGTTGTTGTTTATTTGACGTTGTTATTGTGGTTGACGTAGTTGTTGTTGTTGTTGTTTATTTGACGTTGTTGTTGTTGTTATTTATTTGACAGTGTTGTTGTTGTTGTTTATTTGACATTTTTGTTGTTTATTTAACGTTGTTGTTGTTGTTGACATTGTTGTTGTTGTTGTTGTTTATTTGATGTTGTTGTTGTTGTTGTTGACATAGTTGTTGTTGTTTATTTCACGTTGTTAATGTTGTTTATTTGACGCTGTTGTTGTTGTTGTTGACATTGTTGTTGTTGTTTATTTGACGTTGTTGTTGTTTATTTGACATTGTTGTTGTCGTTGACGGTGTTGTTGTTGTTGTTGTTGACGTTGTTGTTGTTGTTAATTTGACGTTGTTGTTGTTGTTGTTTATTTGATGTAGTTGTTGTTGTTTATTTGACGTTGTTGTTGTTTATTTGACTTTGTTGTTGTTGTTGTTATTGTTTATTTGACGTTGTTGTTGTTGTTTATTTGACGTAGTTGTTGTTGTTGACGTTGTTGTTGTTGTTATTTATTTGACGTTTTTGTTGTTGTTGATGTTGTTGTTGTTTTTGTTGTTGTTTATTTGACGTTGTTTTTGTTGTTTATTTGACGTTGTTGTTGTTGTTGTTGTTGTTTATTTGACGTTGTTGTTGTTGTTCTTGTTTATTTGACGTTGTTGTTGTTGTTGTTGTTTATTTGACGTTGTTGTTGTTGTTGTTATTCATTTGACGTTGTTGTTGTTGTTTATTTGACGTTGTTGTTGTTGTTTATTTGACGTTGTTGCTGTCGTTGTTTTTGTTGTTTATTTGACGTTGTTGTTGTTGTTTATTTCACGTTGTTGTTGTTATTTATTTAACGTTGTTGACGTTGTTGTTGTTGTTGTTGTTTATTTGATGATGTTGTTGTTGTTGTTGTTTATTTGACGTTATTGTTTTTGTTGTTGACGTTGTTGTTGTTGTTGTTTATTTGACGTTGTTGTTGTTGTTGTTTATTTGACGTTGTTAATGTTTTTGACATTGTTGTTGTTGTTTCTGTTGTTTATTTGACGTTGTTGTTGTTGTTGTTGTATTTGTTGTTGTTGTTGTTGCTTATTTGACGTTTTTGTTGTTGTTGTTGTTTGTTTGATGTTGTTGTTGCTGTTATTTATTTGACATTGTTGTTGTCGTTGTTATTGTTTATTTGACGTTGTTGTTGTTGTTGTTTATTTGACGTTGTTATTGTGGTTGACGTTGTTGTTGTTGTTGTTGTTTATTTGACGTTGTTATTGTTGTTGTTTATTTGACGTTGTTAATGTTGTTGACGTTGTTGCTGTTGTTTATTTCACGTTTTTGTTGTTATTATTGTTGTTGTTTGTTTGACGTTGTTGTTGTTGTTATTTATTTGACGTTGTTGTTATCGTTGTTTATTTGACGTTGTTGTTGTTGTGTATTTGACATTGTTGTTGTTGTTTATTTGATGTTGTCAATGTTGTTGACGTTGTTGTTGCTGTTGTTTATTTCACGTTGTTGTTGTTGTTGTTGTTGTTGTTTATTTGACGTTATTGTTGTTGTTGTTTTAGTTGTTTATTTGACGTTGTTGTTGTTGTTGTTGTTATTGTTGGTGTTGTTGGTGTTGTTGTTTATTTGACGTTGTTGTTGTTGTTGTTTATTTGACGTTGTTGTTGTGGTTGTTGTTTATTTGACGTTGTTGTTGTTGTTGTTTAGTTGACGTTGTTGTTATTGTTGTTGTTTTTGTTGTTTATTTGACGTTGTTGGTGTTGTTGGTGTTGTTTATTTGACGTTGTTGTTGTTATTGTTGTTTATTTGACGTTGTTGTTGTTGTTGTTAATTTGACGTTGTTGTTGTTTATTTGATGTTGTTGTTGTTGTTTATTTGACATTGTTGTTGTTGTTGACGTTGTTGTTGTTGTTGTTTATTTGACGTTGTTGTTGTTGTTGTTGTTGTTGGTTATTTGATGTTGTTTTAGTAGTTGTTGTTTATTTGACGTTGTTGTTGTTGTTTATTTGACGTTGTTGTGTTTGTTTATTTGACGTTGTTGTTTTTTATTTTACGTTATTGTTGTTGTTTATTTGACATTGTTGTTGTTGTTTATTTGACGGTGTTGTTGTTGTTGTTGTTTATTTGACGTTGTTGTTGTTGACGTTGTTGTTGTTGTTATTGTTTATTTGATGTTGTTGTTGTTGTTAACATAGTTATTGTTGTTTATTTCACGTTGTTGTTATTGACGTTGTTGTTTATTTAACGTTGTTGTTGTTATTTATTTGACGTTGTTGTTGTTGTTGACGTTGTTGTTGTTGTTGTTTATTTGACGTTGATGTTGTTGTTGTTTATTTGACATTGTTGTTGTTGTTGTTGTTGACGGTGTTGTTGTTGTTGTTGTTTATTTGACATTGTTGTTGTTGTTGTTGTTTATTTGACGTTGTTATTGTTGTTGTTGTTTATTTGATGTAGTTGTTGTTGTTTATTTGACGTTGTTGTTGTTTATTTGACTTTGTTGTTGTTGTTGTTGTTATTGTTTATTTGACGTTGTTGTTGTTGTTTATTTGACGTAGTTGTTGTTGTTGACGTTGTTGTTGTTGTTGTTATTTATTTGACGTTTTTGTTGTTGTTGATGTTGTTGTTGTTTATTTGACGTTGTTTTTGTTGTTTATTTGACGTTGTTGTTGTTGTTGTTGTTTATTTGACGTTGTTGTTGTTGTTTATTTGACGTTGTTGTTGTTGTTGTTTATTTGACGTTGTTGTTGTTGTTGTTGTTATTCATTTGACGTTGTTGTTGTTGTTTATTTGACGTTGTTGTTGTTGACGTTGTTGTTGTTGTTGTTTATTTGATGTTGTTGTTGTTGTTAACATAGTTGTTGTTGTTCATTTCACGTTGTTGTTGCTGTTGACGTTGTTGTTTATTTCACGTTGTTGTTGTTGTTTATTTGACGTTGTTGTGTTGTTGTTGACGTTGTTGTTGTTGTTGTTTATTTGATATTGTTGTTGTTGTTGTTGACGGTGTTGTTGTTGTTGTTGTCTATTTGACATTGTTGTGGTTGTTGTTGTTTATTTGACGTTTTTGTTGTTATTGATGTTGTTGTTGTTTTTGTTGTTGTTTATTTGACGTTGTTGTTGTTGTTGTTTATTTGACATTGTTGTTGTTGTTGTTGTTGTTGTTGTTATTGTTGTTGTTGTTTATTTAACGTTGTTGTTTTTGTTTATTTGACGTTGTTGTTGTTATTTGACGTTGTTGTTGTTGTTGTATTTGTTGTTATTGTTGTTGTTGTTGTTTATTTGACGTTGTTGTTGTTATTTGACGTTGTTATTGCTGTTGTTGTATTTGACGTTGTTGTTGTTGTTGTTTATTTGACATTGTTGTTGTTGTTGTTGACGTTGTTGTTGATGTTGTTTATTTGACGTTGTTGTTGTTGTTGTTCTTTATTTGACGTTGTTGTTATTGTTGTTTATTTGACGGTGTTGTTGTTGTTGTTTATTTGACGTTGTTGTTGTTGTTGTTTATTTGACGTTGTTGTTATTGACGTTGTTGTTGTTGTTGTTTATTTGATGTTGTTGTTGTTGTTGTTAACATAGTTGTTGTTGTTTATTTCACGTTGTTGTTGTTGTTGACGTTGTTGTTTATTTCACGTTGTTGTTGTTGTTGTTTATTTGACGTTGTTGTGTTGTTGTTGACGTTGTTGTTGTTGTTGTTTATTTGACATTGTTGTTGTTGTTGTTGACGGTGTTGTTGTTGTTGTTGTTGTTTATTTGACATTGTTGTTGTTGTTGTTGTGTATTTGACATTTTTGTTGTTATTGATGTTGTTGTTGTTTTTGTTAATGTTTATTTGACGTTGTTGTTGTTGTTTATTTGACATTGTTGTTGTTGTTGTTGTTATTGTTGTTGTTGTTTATTTAACGTTGTTGTTGTTGTTTATTTGACATTGTTGTTGTTATTTGACGTTGTTGTTGTTGTTGTTGTTGTATTTGTTGTTATTGTTGTTGTTGTTGTTTATTTGACGTTGTTGTTGTTATTTGACGTTGTTATTGTTGTTGTTGTATTTGTTGTTGTTGTTGTTGTTGTTTATTTGATGTTGTTGTTGTTGTTTATTTGACGTTGTTGTTGTTGTTTATTTGACGTTGTTATTGTTGTTGTTGTTGTTTATTTGACGTTGTTGTTGTTGTTGATGTTATTGTTGTTGTTTATTTGACATTGTTGTTGTTATTGTTTATTTGACGTTGTTAATGTTTTTGACATTGTTGTTGTTATTGTTGTTGTTTTTGTTGTTTATTTGACGTTGTTGGTGTTGTTGGTGTTGTTTATTTGACGTTGTTGTTGTTATTGTTGTTTATTTGACGTTGTTGTTGTTGTTGTTAATTTGACGTTGTTGTTGTTTATTTGATGTTGTTGTTGTTGTTTATTTGACATTGTTGTTGTTGTTGACGTTGTTGTTGTTGTTGTTTATTTGACGTTGTTGTTGTTGTTGTTGTTGTTGGTTATTTGATGTTGTTTTAGTTGTTGTTGTTTATTTGACGTTGTTGTTGTTGTTTATTTGACGTTGTTGTGTTTGTTTATTTGACGTTGTTGTTTTTTATTTTACGTTATTGTTGTTGTTTATTTGACATTGTTGTTGTTGTTTATTTGACGGTGTTGTTGTTGTTGTTTATTTGACGTTGTTGTTGTTGACGTTGTTGTTGTTGTTATTGTTTATTTGATGTTGTTGTTGTTGTTAACATAGTTGTTGTTGTTTATTTCACGTTGTTGTTGTTGACGTTGTTCTTTATTTAACGTTGTTGTTGTTATTTATTTGGCGTTGTTGTTGTTGTTGACGTTGTTGTTGTTGTTGTTTATTTGACGTTGATGTTGTTGTTGTTTATTTGACATTGTTGTTGTTGTTGTTGTTGACGGTGTTGTTGTTGTTGTTGTTTATTTGACATTATTGTTGTTGTTGTTGTTGTTTATTTGACGTTGTTGTTGTTGTTGTTTATTTGATGTAGTTGTTGTTGTTTATTTGACGTTGTTGTTGTTTATTTGACTTTGTTGTTGTTGTTGTTATTGTTTATTTGACGTTGTTGTTGTTGTTTATTTGACGTAGTTGTTGTTGTTGACGTTGTTGTTGTTGTTGTTATTTATTTGACGTTTTTGTTGTTGTTGATGTTGTTGTTGTTTTTGTTGTTTATTTGACGTTGTTTTTGTTGTTTATTTGACGTTGTTGTTGTTGTTGTTGTTTATTTGACGTTGTTGCTGTTGTTGTTTATTTGACGTTGTTGTTGTTGTTGTTGTTATTCATTTGACGTTGTTGTTGTTGTTTATTTGACGTTGTTGCTGTCGTTGTTTTTGTTGTTTATTTGACGTTGTTGTTGTTGTTTATTTGACGTTGTTGTTGTTATTTATTTGACGTTGTTGACGTTGTTGTTGTTGTTGTTGTTTATTTGACGATGTTGTTGTTGTTGTTTATTTGACGTTATTGTTTTTGTTGTTGATGTTGTTGTTCTTGTTGTTTATTTGACGTTGTTGTTGTTGTTGTTGTTTATTTGACGTTGTTAATGTTTTTGACATTGTTGTTGTTGTTTCTGTTTTTTATTTGACATTGTTGTTGTTGTTGTATTTGTTATTGTTGTTGTTGCTTATTTGACGTTTTTGTTGTTGTTGTTGTTGTTTGTTTGATGTTGTTGTTGCTGTTATTTATTTGACATTGTTGTTGTCGTTGTTATTGTTTATTTGACGTTGTTGTTGTTGTTGTTGTTTATTTGACGTTGTTAATGTTGTTGACGTTGTTGCTGTTGTTTATTTCACGTTGTTGTTGTTGTTGTTGTTGTTTGTCTGACGTTGTTGTTGTTGTTATTTATTTGACGTTGTTGTTATCGTTGTTTATTTGACGTTGTTGTTGTTGTGTATTTGACATTGTTGTTGTTGTTTATTTGATTTTGTCAATGTTGTTGACGTTGTTGTTGCTGTTGTTTATTTCACGTTGTTGTTGTTGTTGTTGTTGTTTATTTGACGTTATTGTTGTTGTTTTTGTTTATTTGACGTTGTTATTGTTGTTGTTGTTGTTGTTTATATGACATTGTTGTTGTTGTTGACGTTGTTGTTGTTGTTGTTTATTTAACGTTGTTGTTGTTGTTGTTTATTTGACGTTGTTAATGTTGTTGTTCTTGTTTTTGTTGTTTATTTGACGTTGTTGGTGTTGTTTATTTGATGTTGTTGTTGTTATTCTTGTTTATTTGACGTTGTTGTTGTTGTTGTTTATTTGACGTTGTTGTTGTTAATTTGACATTGTTGTTGTTTATTTGACGTTGTTGTTGTTGTTGTTTATTTGACATTGTTGTTGTTGTTGTTGACGTTGTTGTTGATGTTGTTTATTTGACGTTGTTGTTCTTGTTGTTGGTTATTTGATGTTGTTTTAGTTGTTGTTGTTTATTTGACGTTGTTGTTGTTGGTTATTTGACGTTGTTGTTTTTGTTTATATGATGTTGTTGTTGTTTATTTGACGTTGTTGTTGTTGTTGTTGTTGTTCTTTATTTGACGTTGTTGTTGTTGTTGTTTATTTGACGGTGTTGTTGTTGTTGTTGTTGTTTATTTGACGTTGTTGTTGTTGTTGTTGTTGTTGTTGTTGTTTATTTGACGTTGTTGTTGTTGACGTTGTTGTTGTTGTTGTTTATTTGATGTTGTTGTTGTTGTTAACATAGTTGTTGTTGGTCATTTCACATTGTTGTTGTTGTTGTTGACGTTGTTGTTTATTTCACGTTGTTGTTGTTGTTTATTTGACGTTGTTGTGTTGTTGTTGACGTTGTTGTTGTTGTTGTTTATTTGACATTGTTGTTGTTGTTGTTGACGGTGTTGTTGTTGTTGTTGTTTATTTGACATTGTTGTGGTTGTTGTTATTTATTTGACGTTTTTGTTGTTATTGATGTTGTTGTTGTTTTTGTTGTTGTTTATTTGACGTTGTTGTTGTTGTTGTTTATTTGACATTGTTGTTGTTGTTGTTGTTGTTGTTATTGTTGTTGTTGTTTATTTAACGTTGTTGTTTTTGTTTATTTGACGTTAGTGTTGTTATTTGACGTTGTTGTTGTTGTTGTATTTGTTGTTATTGTTGTTGTTGTTGTTTATTTGACGTTGTTGTTGTTATTTGACATTGTTATTGTTGTTGTTGTATTTGACGTTGTTGTTGTTGTTGTTTATTTGACATTGTTGTTGTTGTTGTTGATGTTGTTGTTGATGTTGTTTATTTGACGTTGTTGTTGTTGTTGTTCTTTATTTGACGTTAATGTTGTTGTTGTTTATTTGACGGTGTTGTTGTTGTTGTTGTTTATTTGACGTTGTTGTTGTTGTTGTTGTTGTTTATTTGACGTTGTTGTTGTTGACGTTGTTGTTGTTGTTGTTTATTTGATGTTGTTGTTGTTGTTAACATAGTTGTTGTTGTTTATTTCACGTTGTTATTGTTGTTGACGTTGTTGTTTATTTCACGTTGTTGTTGTTGTTTATTTGACGTTGTTGTGTTGTTGTTGACGTTGTTGTTGTTGTTGTTTATTTGACATTGTTGTTGTTGTTGTTGACGGTGTTGTTGTTGTTGTTGTTTATTTGACATTGTTGTTGTTGTTGTTGTTTATTTGACATTTTTGTTGTTATTGATGTTGTTGTTGTTTTTATTAATGTTTATTTGACGTTGTTGTTGTTGTTTATTTGACATTGTTGTTGTTGTTGTTGTTGTTATTGTTGTTGTTGTTTATTTAACGTTGTTGTTGTTGTTTATTTGACATTGTTGTTGTTATTTGACGTTGTTGTTGTTGTTGTATTTGTTGTTATTGTTGTTGTTGTTGTTTATTTGACGTTGTTGTTGTTATTTGACGTTGTTATTGTTGTTGTTGCATTTGTTGTTGTTGTTGTTGTTGTTTATTTGACGTTGTTGTCGTTGTTTATTTGACGTTATTGTTGTTGTTTATTTGACGTTGTTATTGTTGTTGTTGTTGTTTATTTGACGTTGTTGTTGTTGTTGATGTTATTGTTGTTGTTTATTTGACGTTGTTGTTGTTATTGTTTATTTGACGTTGTTAATGTTTTTGACATTGTTGTTGTTGTTTTAGTTGTTTATTTGACGTTGTTGTTGTTGTTGTTATTGTTGGTGTTGTTGGTGTTGTTGTTTATTTGACGTTGTTGTTGTTGTTTATTTGACGTTGTTGTTGTGGTTGTTGTTTATTTGACGTTGTTGTTGTTGTTGTTTAGTTGACGTTGTTGTTATTGTTGTTGTTTTTGTTGTTTATTTGACGTTGTTGGTGATGTTGGTGTTGTTTATTTGACGTTGTTGTTGTTATTGTTGTTTATTTGACGTTGTTGTTGTTGTTGTTAATTTGACGTTGTTGTTGTTTATTTGATGTTGTTGTTGTTGTTTATTTGACATTGTTGTTGTTGTTGACGTTGTTGTTGTTGTTGTTGTTTATTTGACGTTGATGTTGTTGTTGTTGTTGTTGGTTATTTGATGTTGTTTTAGTTGTTGTTGTTTATTTGACGTTGTTGTTGTTGTTTATTTGACGTTGTTGTTTTTGTTTATTTGACATTGTTGTTTTTTATTTTACGTTATTGTTGTTGTTGTTGTTGTTTATTTGACATTGTTGTTGTTGTTTATTTGATGTTGTTGTTGTTGTTAACATAGTTGTTGTTGTTTATTTCACGTTGTTGTTGTTGACGTTGTTGTTTATTTAACGTTGTTGTTGTTATTTATTTGACGTTGTTGTTGTTGTTGAAGTTGTTGTTGTTGTTGTTTATTTGACGTTGATGTTGTTGTTGTTTATTTGACATTGTTGTTGTTGTTGTTGACGGTGTTGTTGTTGTTGTTGTTGTTGTTGTTGTTTATTTGACGTTTTTGTTGTTATTGATGTTGTTGTTGTTTTTGTTGTTGTTTATTTGACGTTGTTGTTGTTGTTTATTTGATGTTGTTGTTGTTGTTTATTTGACGTTGTTGTTGTTGTTGTTATTGTTGTTGTTGTTTATTTAACGTTGTTGTTGTTGTTTATTTGACGTTGTTGTTGTTATTTGACGTTGTTGTTGTTGTTGTTATTTGACGTTGTTGTTGTTGTTGTTGTTTATTTGACGTTATTGTTTTTGTTTATTTGACGTTGTTATTGTTGTTGTTGTTGTTTATTTGACGTTGTTGTTGTTGTTGTTGTTGTTGACGTTATTGTTGTTGTTTATTTGACGTTGTTGTTGTTATTGTTTATTTGACGTTGTTAATGTTTTTGACATTGTTGTTGTTGTTTTTGTTGTTTATTTGACGTTGTTGTTGTTGTTGTTATTGTAGGTGTTGTTGTTGTTGTTGTTTATTTGACGTTGTCGTCGTTGTTGTTTATTTGACGTTGTTGTTGTGGTTGTTGTTTATTTGACGTTGTTGTTGTTGTTGTTTAGTTGACGTTGTTGTTGTTGTTGTTGTTGTTGTTTTTGTTGTTTATTTGACGTTGTTGGTGTTGTTGGTGTTGTTTATTTGACGTTGTTGTTGTTATTATTGTTTTTTTCACGTTGTTGTTGTTGTTTATTTTACGTTGTTGTTGTTGTTGTTAATTTGACGTTGTTGTTGTTGTTGTTGTTTATTTGACGTTGTTGTTGTTGTTGTTTATTTGACATTGTTGTTGTTGTTGACGTTGTCGTTGTTGTTGTTGTTTATTTGACGTTGTTGTTGTTGTTGTTGGTTATTTGATGTTGTTTTAGTTGTTGTTGTGTATTTGACATTGTTGTTGTTGTTGTTTATTTGACGTTGTTGTTTTTGTTTATTCGACGTTGTTGTTGTTTATTTGACGTTGTTGTTGTTGTTTATTTGACGTTGTTGTTGTTGTTGTTTATTTGACGTTGTTGTTGTTGTTTATTTGACGGTGTTGTTGTTGTTGTTGTTTATTTGACGTTGTTGTTGTTGTTGTTGTTGTTTATTTGACGTTGTTGTTGTTGTTGACGTTGTTGTTGTTGTTGTTTATTTGATGTTGTTGTTGTTGTTAACATAGTTGTTGTTGTTTATTTCACGTTGTTGTTGTTGTTGACGTTGTTGTTTATTTGACGTTGCTGTTATTGTTGTTTATTTGACGTTGTTGTTGTTGTTGTTGACGTTGTTGTTGTTGTTGTTGTTTATTTGACGTTGATGGTTTTGTTGTTTATTTGACATTGTTATTTTTGTTGTTGTTTATTTGACGTTGTTGTTGTTTATTTGACGTTGTTGTTGTTGTTGTTATTGTTGTTGTTGTTTATTTAACGTTGTTGTTGTTGTTGTTTATTTGACGTTGTTGTTGTTATTTAACGTTGTTGTTGTTGTATTTGTTATTATTGTTGTTGTTGTTGTTTATTTGACAGTGTTGTTGTTATTTGACGTTGTTGTTGTTGTTGTTTATTTGACGTTATTGTTGTTGTTTATTTGACGTTGTTATTGTTGTTGTTGTTGTTTATTTGACGTTGTTGTGGTTGTTGACGTTGTTGTTGTTGTTGACGTTGTTGTTGTTGTTTATTTGACGTTGTTGTGGTTGTTGACGTTGTTGTTGTTGTTGACGTTGTTGTTGTTGTTTATTTGACGTTGTTGTTATTGTTTATTTGATGTTGTTAATGTTTTTGACATTGTTGTTGTTGTTTTTGTTGTTTATTTGACCTTGTTGTTGTTGTTGTTGTTATTGTTGGTGTTGTTGTTGTTGTTTATTTGACGTTGTTGTTGTTATTGTTTATTTGACGTTGTTGTTGTGGTTGTTGTTTATTTGATGTTGTTGTTGTTGTTGTTTAGTTGACGTTATTGTTGTTGTTGTTGTTGTTTATTTGACGTTGTTTTTGTCGTTGTTTTGTTGTTTATTTGACGTTGTTGTTGTTGTTTTTTATTTGACGTTGTTGTGGTTGTTGTTTATTTGACGTTGTTGTTGTTGTTATTTATTTGACGGTGTTGTTGTTGTTGTTGTTGTTTATTTGACATTGTTGTTGTTGTTGTTGTTGTTTATTTGACGTTGTTATTGTTGTTGACATTGTTGTTGTTGTTGTTGTTTATTTGATGTTGTTGTTGTTGTTGTTGACATAGTTGTTGTTGTTTATTTCACGTTATTGTTGTTGTTGACGTTGTTGTTTATTTGACATTGTTGTTGTTGTTTATTTGACACTGTTGTTGTTGTTGTTGACATTGTTGTTGTTGTTTATTTGACGTTGTTGTTGTTGTTGTGTATTTGACATTGTTGTTGTCGTTGACGGTGTTGTTGTTGTTGTTGTTATTGATGTTGTTGTTGTTTATTTGATGTTGTTGTTGTTGTAGTTTATTTGACGTTGTTGTTGTTGTTTATTTGACGTTGTTGTTGTTTATTTGACTTTGTTGTTGTTGTTGTTATTGTTTATTTGACGTTGTTATTGTTGTTTATTTGACGTAGTTGTTGTTGTTGAGGTTGTTGTTGTTGTTGTTATTTATTTGACGTTTTTGTTTTTGTTGAAGTTGTTGTTGTTTTTGTTGTTGTTTATTTGACGTTGTTGTTGTTGTTGTTTATTTGACGTTGTTGTTGTTGTTGTTTATTTGACGACGTTGTTGTTGTTGTTGTTGTTTATTTGACGTTGTTGTTGTCGTTGTTTTTGTTGTTTATTTGACGATGTTGTTGTTGTTGTTGTTTATTTGACGTTATTGTTGTTGTTGTTGACGTTGTTGTTCTTGTTGTTTATTTGACGTCGTTGTTGTTGTTGTTTTTGTTTATTTGACGTTGTTAATGTTTTTGACATTGTTGTTGTTGTTTCTGTTGTTTATTTGACGTTGTTGTAGTTGTTGTTGTTATTGTTGGTGTTGTTGTTGTTGTTTATTTGATGTTGTTGTTGTTTTTGTTATTTGACGTTGTTGTTGTTGTTGTTGTTGTATTTGTTGTTGTTGTTGTTGTTGCTTATTTGACGTTGTTGTTGTTGTTGTTGTTGTTTATTTGATGTTGTTGTTGCTGTTGTTTATTTGACGTTGTTGTTGTCGTTGTTATTGTTTATTTAACGTTGTTGTTGTTGTTGTTTATTTGACGTTGTTATTGTGGTTGACGTTGTTGTTGTTGTTGTTGTTTATTTGATGTTGTTGTTGTTGTTGTTTTTTATTTGACGTTGTTGTTGTTGTTATTTATTTGATGGTGTTGTTGTTGTTGTTTATTTGAAGTTTTTGTTGTTTATTTGACGTTGTTGTTGTTGTTGACGTTGTTGTTGTTGTTGTTTATTTGATGTTGTTGTTGTTGTTGACATAGTTGTTGTTCTTTATTTCACGTTGTTGTTGTTGTTGTTGTTGACGTTGTTGTTTATTTGACGTTGTTGTTGTTGTTTATTTGACGCTGTTGTTGTTGTTGTTGTTGACAATGTTGTTGTTGTTTATTTGACGTTGTTGTTGTTGTTGTTTATTTGACATTGTTGTTGTCGTTGACGGTGTTGTTGTTGTTGTTGTTGACGTTGTTGTTGTTGTTGACGTTATTGTTATTGTTTATTTGACGTTGTTGTTGTTATTGTTTATTTAACGTTGTTACTGTTTTTGACATTGTTGTTGTTGTTTTTGTTGTTTATTTGACGTTGTTGTTGTTGTTGTTGTTATTGTAGGTGTTGTTGTTGTTGTTGTTTATTTGACGTTGTCGTTGTTGTTGTTTATTTGACGTTGTTGTTGTGGTTGTTGTTTATTTGACGTTGTTGTTGTTGTTGTTTAGTTGATGTTGTTGTTGTTGTTGTTTTTTTTGTTGTTTATTTGACGTTGTTGGTGTTGTTGGTGTTGTTTATTTGACGTTGTTGTTGTTATTGTTGTTTATTTCACGTTGTTGTTGTTGTTTATTTGACGTTGTTGTTGTTGTTGTTAATTTGACGTTGTTGTTGTTGTTGTTTATTTGACGTTGTTGTTGTTGTTGTTTATTTGACATTGTTGTTGTTGTTGACGTTGTTGTTGTTGTTGTTGTTTATTTGACGTTGTTGTTGTTGTTGTTGGTTATTTGATGTTGTTTTAGTTGTTGTTGTTTATTTGA
>OX451735.1:1334980200-1335022700 GCA_948472305.1 Vicia faba | reverse complement strand
TTGTTGTTTTTGTTGTTGTTTATTTGACGTTGTTTTTGTTGTTTATTTGACGTTGTTGTTGTTGTTGTTGTTGTTTATTTGACGTTGTTGTTGTTGTTTATTTGACGTTGTTGTTGTTGTTGTTTATTTTACGTTGTTGTTGTTGTTGTTGTTATTCATTTGATGTTGTTGTTGTTGTTTATTTGACGTTGTTGTTGTTGACGTTGTTGTTGTTGTTGTTTATTTGATGTTGTTGTTGTTGTTAACATAGTTGTTGTTGTTCATTTCACGTTGTTGTTGCTGTTGACGTTGTTGTTTATTTCACGTTGTTGTTGTTGTTTATTTGACGTTGTTGTGTTGTTGTTGACGTTGTTGTTGTTGTTGTTTATTTGATATTGTTGTTGTTGTTGTTGACGGTGTTGTTGTTGTTGTTGTTTATTTGACATTGTTGTGGTTGTTGTTGTTTATTTGACGTTTTTGTTGTTATTGATGTTGTTGTTGTTTTTGTTGTTGTTTATTTGACGTTGTTGTTGTTGTTGTTTATTTGACATTGTTGTTGTTGTTGTTGTTATTGTTGTTGTTGTTTATTTAACGTTGTTGTTTTTGTTTATTTGACGTTGTTGTTGTTATTTAACGTTGTTGTTGTTGTTGTATTTGTTGTTATTGTTGTTGTTGTTGTTTATTTGACGTTGTTGTTATTATTTGACGTTGTTATTGTTGTTGTTGTATTTGACGTTGTTGTTGTTGTTGTTTATTTGACATTGTTGTTGTTGTTGTTGACGTTGTTGTTGATGTTGTTTATTTGACGTTGTTGTTGTTGTTGTTGTTGTTCTTTATTTGACGTTGTTGTTGTTGTTGTTTATTTGACGGTGTTGTTGTTGTTGTTTATTTGACGTTGTTGTTGTTGTTGTTTATTTGACGTTGTTGTTATTGACGTTGTTGTTGTTGTTGTTTATTTGATGTTGTTGTTGTTGTTGTTAACATAGTTGTTGTTGTTTATTTCACGTTGTTGTTGTTGTTGACGTTGTTGTTTATTTCACGTTGTTGTTGTTGTTTATTTGACGTTGTTGTGTTGTTGTTGACGTTGTTGTTGTTGTTGTTTATTTGACATTGTTGTTGTTGTTGTTGACGGTGTTGTTGTTGTTGTTTATTTGACATTGTTGTTGTTGTTGTTGTGTATTTGACATTTTTGTTGTTATTGATGTTGTTGTTGTTTTTGTTAGTTTATTTGATGTTGTTGTTGTTGTTTATTTGACATTGTTATTGTTGTTGTTGTTGTTATTGTTGTTGTTGTTTATTTAACGTTGTTGTTGTTGTTTATTTGACATTGTTGTTGTTATTTGACGTTGTTGTTGTTGTTGTATTTGTTGTTATTGTTGTTGTTGTTGTTTATTTGACGTTGTTGTTGTTATTTGACGTTGTTATTGTTGTTGTTGTATTTGTTGTTGTTGTTGTTGTTGTTTATTTGATGTTGTTGTTGTTGTTTATTTGACGTTGTTGTTGTTGTTTATTTGACGTTGTTATTGTTGTTGTTGTTGTTTATTTGACGTTGTTGTTGTTGTTGATGTTATTGTTGTTGTTTATTTGACGTTGTTGTTGTTATTGTTTATTTGACGTTGTTAATGTTTTTGACATTGTTGTTGTTGTTTTAGTTGTTTATTTGACGTTGTTGTTGTTGTTGTTATTGTTGGTGTTGTTGGTGTTGTTGTTTATTTGACGTTGTTGTTGTTGTTGTTTATTTGACGTTGTTGTTGTGGTTGTTGTTTATTTGACGTTGTTGTTGTTGTTTAGTTGACGTTGTTGTTATTGTTGTTGTTTTTGTTGTTTATTTGACGTTGTTGGTGTTGTTGGTGTTGTTTATTTGACGTTGTTGTTGTTATTGTTGTTTATTTGACGTTGTTGTTGGTGTTGTTAATTTGACGTTGTTGTTGTTTATTTGATGTTGTTGTTGTTGTTTATTTGACATTGTTGTTGTTGTTGACGTTGTTGTTGTTGTTGTTTATTTGACGTTGTTGTTGTTGTTGTTGTTGTTGGTTATTTGATGTTGTTTTAGTTGTTGTTGTTTATTTGACGTTGTTGTTGTTGTTTATTTGACGTTGTTGTGTTTGTTTATTTGACGTTGTTGTTTTTTATTTTACGTTATTGTTGTTGTTTATTTGACATTGTTGTTGTTGTTTATTTGACGGTGTTGTTGTTGTTGTTGTTGTTTATTTGACGTTGTTGTTGTTGGCGTTGTTGTTGTTGTTATTGTTTATTTGATGTTGTTGTTGTTGTTAACATAGTTGTTGTTGTTTATTTCACGTTGTTGTTGTTGACGTTGTTGTTTATTTAACGTTGTTGTTGTTATTTATTTGGCGTTGTTGTTGTTGTTGACGTTGTTGTTGTTGTTGTTTATTTGACGTTGATGTTGTTGTTGTTTATTTGACATTGTTGTTGTTGTTGTTGACGGTGTTGTTGTTGTTGTTGTTTATTTGACATTATTGTTGTTGTTGTTGTTGTTTATTTGACGTTGTTGTTGTTGTTGTTTATTTGATGTAGTTGTTGTTGTTTATTTGACGTTGTTGTTGTTTATTTGACTTTGTTGATGTTGTTGTTATTGTTTATTTCACGTTGTTGTTGTTGTTTATTTGACGTTGTTGTTGTTGTTGTTATTTATTTGACGTTTTTGTTGTTGTTGATGTTGTTGTTGTTTTTGTTGTTGTTTATTTGACGTTGTTTTTGTTGTTTATTTGACGTTGTTGTTGTTGTTGTTTATTTGACGTTGTTGTTGTTGTTGTTGTTGTTCTTTATTTGACGTTGTTGTTGTTGTTGTTTATTTGACGGTGTTGTTGTTGTTGTTGTTGTTTAGTTGACGTTGTTGTTATTGTTGTTGTTTTTGTTGTTTATTTGACGTTGTTGGTGTTGTTGGTGTTGTTTATTTGACGTTGTTGTTGTTATTGTTGTTTATTTGACGTTGTTGTTATTGTTGTTAATTTGACGTTGTTGTTGTTTATTTGATGTTGTTGTTGTTGTTTATTTGACATTGTTGTTGTTGTTGACGTTGTTGTTGTTGTTGTTTATTTGACGTTGTTGTTGTTGTTGTTGTTGTTGGTTATTTGATGTTGTTTTAGTTGTTGTTGTTTATTTGACGTTGTTGTTGTTGTTTATTTGACGTTGTTGTGTTTGTTTATTTGACGTTGTTGTTTTTTATTTTACGTTATTGTTGTTGTTTATTTGACATTGTTGTTGTTGTTTATTTGACGGTGTTGTTGTTGTTGTTGTTTATTTGACGTTGTTGTTGTTGACGTTGTTGTTGTTGTTATTGTTTATTTGATGTTGTTGTTGTTGTTAACATAGTTATTGCTGTTTATTTCACGTTGTTGTTGTTGACGTTGTTGTTTATTTAACGTTGTTGTTGTTATTTATTTGACGTTGTTGTTGTTGTTGACGTTGTTGTTGTTGTTGTTTATTTGACGTTGATGTTGTTGTTGTTGTTTATTTGACATTGTTGTTGTTGTTGTTGACGGTGTTGTTGTTGTTGTTTATTTGACATTGTTGTTGTTGTTGTTGTTTATTTGACGTTGTTGTTGTTGTTGTTTATTTGATGTAGTTGTTGTGGTTTATTTGACGTTGTTGTTGTTTATTTGACTTTGTTGTTGTTGTTGTTGTTATTATTTATTTGACGTTGTTGTTGTTGTTTATTTGACGTAGTTGTTGTTGTTGACGTTGTTGTTGTTGTTGTTGTTATTTATTTGACGTTTTTGTTGTTGTTGATGTTGTTGTTGTTTTTGTTGTTGTTTATTTGACGTTGTTTTTGTTGTTTATTTGACGTTGTTGTTGTTGTTGTTGTTGTTTATTTGACGTTGTTGTTGTTGTTTATTTGACGTTGTTGTTGTTGTTTATTTTACGTTGTTGTTGTTGTTGTTGTTATTCATTTGATGTTGTTGTTGTTGTTTATTTGACGTTGTTGTTGTTGACGTTGTTGTTGTTGTTGTTTATTTGATGTTGTTGTTGTTGTTAACATAGTTGTTGTTGTTCATTTCACGTTGTTGTTGCTGTTGACGTTGTTGTTTATTTCACGTTGTTGTTGTTGTTTATTTGACGTTGTTGTGTTGTTGTTGACGTTGTTGTTGTTGTTGTTTATTTGATATTGTTGTTGTTGTTGTTGACGGTGTTGTTGTTGTTGTTGTTTATTTGACATTGTTGTGGTTGTTGTTGTTTATTTGACGTTTTTGTTGTTATTGATGTTGTTGTTGTTTTTGTTGTTGTTTATTTGACGTTGTTGTTGTTGTTGTTTATTTGACATTGTTGTTGTTGTTGTTGTTGTTATTGTTGTTGTTGTTTATTTAACGTTGTTGTTTTTGTTTATTTGACGTTGTTGTTGTTATTTGACGTTGTTGTTGTTGTTGTATTTGTTGTTATTGTTGTTGTTGTTGTTTATTTGACGTTGTTGTTATTATTTGACGTTGTTATTGTTGTTGTTGTATTTGACGTTGTTGTTGTTGTTGTTTATTTGACATTGTTGTTGTTGTTGTTGACGTTGTTGTTGATGTTGTTTATTTGACGTTGTTGTTGTTGTTGTTGTTGTTCTTTATTTGACGTTGTTGTTGTTGTTGTTTATTTGACGGTGTTGTTGTTGTTGTTTATTTGACGTTGTTGTTGTTGTTGTTTATTTGACGTTGTTGTTATTGACGTTGTTGTTGTTGTTGTTTATTTGATGTTGTTGTTGTTGTTGTTAATATAGTTGTTGTTGTTTATTTCACGTTGTTGTTGTTGTTGACGTTGTTGTTTATTTCACGTTGTTGTTGTTGTTTATTTGACGTTGTTGTGTTGTTGTTGACGTTGTTGTTGTTGTTGTTTATTTGACATTGTTGTTGTTGTTGTTGACGGTGTTGTTGTTGTTGTTGTTTATTTGACATTGTTGTTGTTGTTGTTGTGTATTTGACATTTTTGTTGTTATTGATGTTGTTGTTGTTTTTGTTAATGTTTATTTGATGTTGTTGTTGTTGTTTATTTGACATTGTTATTGTTGTTGTTGTTGTTATTGTTGTTGTTGTTTATTTAACGTTGTTGTTGTTGTTTATTTGACATTGTTGTTGTTATTTGACGTTGTTGTTGTTGTTGTATTTGTTGTTATTGTTGTTGTTGTTGTTTATTTGACGTTGTTGTTGTTATTTGACGTTGTTATTGTTGTTGTTGTATTTGTTGTTGTTGTTGTTGTTGTTTATTTGATGTTGTTGTTGTTGTTTATTTGACGTTGTTGTTGTTGTTTATTTGACGTTGTTATTGTTGTTGTTGTTGTTTATTTGACGTTGTTGTTGTTGTTGATGTTATTGTTGTTGTTTATTTGACGTTGTTGTTGTTATTGTTTATTTGACGTTGTTAATGTTTTTGACATTGTTGTTGTTGTTTTAGTTGTTTATTTGACGTTGTTGTTGTTGTTGTTATTGTTGGTGTTGTTGGTGTTGTTGTTTATTTGACGTTGTTGTTGTTGTTGTTTATTTGACGTTGTTGTTGTGGTTGTTGTTTATTTGACGTTGTTGTTGTTGTTGTTTAGTTGACGTTGTTGTTATTGTTGTTGTTTTTGTTGTTTATTTGACGTTGTTGGTGTTGTTGGTGTTGTTTATTTGACGTTGTTGTTGTTATTGTTGTTTATTTGACGTTGTTGTTGGTGTTGTTAATTTGACGTTGTTGTTGTTTATTTGATGTTGTTGTTGTTGTTTATTTGACATTGTTGTTGTTGTTGACGTTGTTGTTGTTGTTGTTTATTTGACGTTGTTGTTGTTGTTGTTGTTGTTGGTTATTTGATGTTGTTTTAGTTGTTGTTGTTTATTTGACGTTGTTGTTGTTGTTTATTTGACGTTGTTGTGTTTGTTTATTTGACGTTGTTGTTTTTTATTTTACGTTATTGTTGTTGTTTATTTGACATTGTTGTTGTTGTTTATTTGACGGTGTTGTTGTTGTTGTTGTTTATTTGACGTTGTTGTTGTTGACGTTGTTGTTGTTGTTATTGTTTATTTGATGTTGTTGTTGTTGTTAACATAGTTGTTGTTGTTTATTTCACGTTGTTGTTGTTGACGTTGTTGTTTATTTAACGTTGTTGTTGTTATTTATTTGGCGTTGTTGTTGTTGTTGACGTTGTTGTTGTTGTTGTTTATTTGACGTTGATGTTGTTGTTGTTTATTTGACATTGTTGTTGTTGTTGTTGACGGTGTTGTTGTTGTTGTTGTTTATTTGACATTATTGTTGTTGTTGTTGTTGTTTATTTGACGTTGTTGTTGTTGTTGTTTATTTGATGTAGTTGTTGTTGTTTATTTGACGTTGTTGTTGTTTATTTGACTTTGTTGATGTTGTTGTTATTGTTTATTTCACGTTGTTGTTGTTGTTTATTTGACGTTGTTGTTGTTGTTGTTATTTATTTGACGTTTTTGTTGTTGTTGATGTTGTTGTTGTTTTTGTTGTTGTTTATTTGACGTTGTTTTTGTTGTTTATTTGACGTTGTTGTTGTTGTTGTTTATTTGACGTTGTTGTTGTTGTTGTTGTTTATTTGACGTTGTTGTTGTTGCTGTTGTTGTTATTCATTTGACGTTGTTGTTGTTGTTTATTTGACGTTGTTGCTGTCGTTGTTTTTGTTGTTTATTTGACGTTGTTGTTGTTGTTTATTTGACGTTGTTGTTGTTATTTATTTGACGTTGTTGACGTTGTTGTTGTTGTTGTTGTTTATTTGACGATGTTGTTGTTGTTGTTTATTTGACGTTATTGTTTTTGTTGTTGACGTTGTTGTTCTTGTTGTTTATTTGACGTTGTTGTTGTTGTTGTTTATTTGACGTTGTTAATGTTTTTGACATTGTTGTTGTTGTTTCTGTTTTTTATTTGACATTGTTGTTGTTGTTGTTGTATTTGTTGTTGTTGTTGTTGCTTATTTGACGTTTTTGTTGTTGTTGTTGTTGTTTGTTTGATGTTGTTGTTGTTGTTATTTATTTGACATTGTTGTTGTCGTTGTTATTGTTTATTTGACGTTGTTGTTGTTGTTGTTTATTTGACGTTGTTAATGTTATTGACGTTGTTGCTGTTGTTTATTTCACGTTGTTGTTGTTGTTGTTGTTGTTTGTCTGACGTTGTTGTTGTTGTTATTTATTTGACGTTGTTGTTATCGTTGTTTATTTGACGTTGTTGTTGTTGTGTATTTGACATTGTTGTTGTTGTTGTTTATTTGATTTTGTCAATGTTGTTGACGTTGTTGTTGCTGTTGTTTATTTCACGTTGTTGTTGTTGTTGTTGTTTATTTGACGTTATTGTTGTTGTTTTTGTTTATTTGACGTTGTTATTGTTGTTGTTGTTGTTGTTGTTTATATGACATTGTTGTTGTTGTTGACGTTGTTGTTGTTGTTGTTTATTTAACGTTGTTGTTGTTGTTGTTTATTTGACGTTGTTAATGTTGTTGTTCTTGTTTTTGTTGTTTATTTGACGTTGTTGGTGTTGTTGGTGTTGTTTATTTGATGTTGTTGTTGTTATTCTTGTTTATTTGACGTTGTTGTTGTTGTTGTTTATTTGACGTTGTTGTTGTTAATTTGACATTGTTGTTGTTTATTTGACGTTGTTGTTGTTGTTGTTTATTTGACATTGTTGTTGTTGTTGTTGACGTTGTTGTTGATGTTGTTTATTTGACGTTGTTGTTCTTGTTGTTGGTGATTTGATGTTGTTTTAGTTGTTGTTGTTTATTTGACGTTGTTGTTGTTGGTTATTTGACGTTGTTGTTTTTGTTTATTTGACATTGTTGTTGTTTATTTGACGTTGTTGTTGTTGTTGTTGTTCTTTATTTGACGTTGTTGTTGTTGTTGTTTATTTGACGGTGTTGTTGTTGTTGTTGTTTATTTGACGTTGTTGTTGTTGTTGTTGTTGTTGTTTATTTGACGTTGTTGTTGTTGACGTTGTTGTTGTTGTTGTTTATTTGATGTTGTTGTTGTTGTTAACATAGTTGTTGTTGTTTATTTCACGTTGTTGTTGTTGTTGTTGACGTTGTTGTTTATTTCACGTTGTTGTTGTTGTTTATTTGACGTTGTTGTGTTGTTGTTGACGTTGTTGTTGTTGTTTATTTGACATTGTTGTTGTTGTTGTTGACGGTGTTGTTGTTGTTGTTGTTTATTTGACATTGTTGTGGTTGTTGTTGTTTATTTGACGTTTTTGTTGTTATTGATGTTGTTGTTGTTTTTGTTGTTGTTTATTTGACGTTGTTGTTGTTGTTGTTTATTTGACATTGTTGTTGTTGTTGTTGTTGTTATTGTTGTTGTTGTTTATTTAACGTTGTTGTTTTTGTTTATTTGACGTTGTTGTTGTTATTTGACGTTGTTGTTGTTGTTGTATTTGTTGTTATTGTTGTTGTTGTTGTTTATTTGACGTTGTTGTTGTTATTTGACATTGTTATTGTTGTTGTTGTATTTGACGTTGTTGTTGTTGTTGTTTATTTGAAATTGTTGTTGTTGTTGTTGACGTTGTTGTTGATGTTGTTTATTTGACGTTGTTGTTGTTGTTGTTGTTCTTTATTTGACGTTGTTGTTGTTGTTGTTTATTTGACGGTGTTGTTGTTGTTGTTGTTTATTTGACGTTGTTATTGTTGTTGTTGTTTATTTGACGTTGTTGTTGTTGACGTTGTTGTTGTTGTTGTTTATTTGATGTTGTTGTTGTTGTTAACATAGTTGTTGTTGTTTATTTCACGTTGTTATTGTTGTTGACGTTGTTGTTTATTTCATGTTGTTGTTGTTGTTTATTTGACGTTGTTGTGTTGTTGTTGACGTTGTTGTTGTTGTTGTTGTTTATTTGACATTGTTGTTGTTGTTGTTGTTTATTTGACATTTTTGTTGTTATTGATGTTGTTGTTGTTTTTGTTAATGTTTATTTGACGTTGTTGTTGTTGTTTATTTGACATTGTTGTTGTTGTTGTTGTTGTTATTGTTGTTGTTGTTTATTTAACGTTGTTGTTGTTGTTTATTTGACATTGTTGTTGTTATTTGACGTTGTTGTTGTTGTTGTATTTGTTGGTATTGTTGTTGTTGTTGTTTATTTGACGTTGTTGTTGTTATTTGACGTTGTTATTGTTGTTGTTGTATTTGTTGTTGTTGTTGTTGTTGTTGTTTATTTGACGTTGTTGTCGTTGTTTATTTGACGTTATTGTTGTTGTTTATTTGACGTTGTTATTGTTGTTGTTGTTGTTTATTTGACGTTGTTGTTGTTGTTGATGTTATTGTTGTTGTTTATTTGACGTTGTTGTTGTTATTGTTTATTTGACGTTGTTAATGTTTTTGACATTGTTGTTGTTGTTTTAGTTGTTTATTTGACGTTGTTGTTGTTGTTGTTGTTGTTATTGTTGGTGTTGTTGGTGTTGTTGTTTATTTGACGTTGTTGTTGTTGTTTATTTGACGTTGTTGTTGTGGTTGTTGTTTATTTGACGTTGTTGTTGTTATTGTTGTTTATTTGACGTTGTTGTTGTTGTTGTTAATTTGACGTTGTTGTTGTTTATTTGATGTTGTTGTTGTTGTTTATTTGACATTGTTGTTGTTGTTGACGTTGTTGTTGTTGTTGTTGTTTATTTGACGTTGATGTTGTTGTTGTTGTTGTTGTTGGTTATTTGATGTTGTTTTAGTTGTTGTTGTTTATTTGACGTTGTTGTTGTTGTTTATTTGACGTTGTTGTTTTTGTTTATTTGACGTTGTTGTTTTTTATTTTACGTTATTGTTGTTGTTGTTGTTGTTTATTTGACATTGTTGTTGTTGTTTATTTGACGGTGTTGTTGTTGTTGTTGTTGTTTATTTGACGTTGTTGTTGTTGACGTTGTTGTTGTTGTTATTGTTTATTTGATGTTGTTGTTGTTGTTAACATAGTTGTTGTTGTTTATTTCACGTTGTTGTTGTTGACGTTGTTGTTTATTTAACGTTGTTGTTGTTATTTATTTGACGTTGTTGTTGTTGTTGAAGTTGTTGTTGTTGTTGTTTATTTGACGTTGATGTTGTTGTTGTTTATTTGACATTGTTGTTGTTGTTGTTGACGGTGTTGTTGTTGTTGTTGTTGTTTATTTGACGTTTTTGTTGTTATTGATGTTGTTGTTGTTTTTGTTGTTGTTTATTTGACGTTGTTGTTGTTGTTTATTTGATGTTGTTGTTGTTGTTTATTTGACGTTGTTGTTGTTGTTGTTGTTATTGTTGTTGTTGTTTATTTAACGTTGTTGTTGTTGTTTATTTGACGTTGTTGTTGTTATTTGACGTTGTTGTTGTTGTTGTTGTTATTTGACGTTGTTGTTGTTGTTGTTGTTTATTTGACGTTATTGTTTTTGTTTATTTGACGTTGTTATTGTTGTTGTTGTTGTTTATTTGACGTTGTTGTTGTTGTTGTTGTTGACGTTATTGTTGTTGTTTATTTGACGTTGTTGTTGTTATTGTTTATTTGACGTTGTTAATGTTTTTGACATTGTTGTTGTTGTTTTTGTTGTTTATTTGACGTTGTTGTTGTTGTTGTTATTGTAGGTGTTGTTGTTGTTGTTGTTTATTTGACGTTGTCGTCGTTGTTGTTTATTTGACGTTGTTGTTGTGGTTGTTGTTTATTTGACGTTGTTGTTGTTGTTGTTTAGTTGACGTTGTTGTTGTTGTTGTTGTTTTTGTTGTTTATTTGACGTTGTTGGTGTTGTTGGTGTTGTTTATTTGACGTTGTTGTTGTTATTATTGTTTTTTTCACGTTGTTGTTGTTGTTTATTTGACGTTGTTGTTGTTGTTGTTAATTTGACGTTGTTGTTGTTGTTGTTTATTTGACGTTGTTATTGTTGTTGTTTATTTGACATTGTTGTTGTTGTTGACGTTGTCGTTGTTGTTGTTGTTTATTTGACGTTGTTGTTGTTGTTGTTGGTTATTTGATGTTGTTTTAGTTGTTGTTGTGTATTTGACATTGTTGTTGTTGTTGTTTATTTGACGTTGTTGTTTTTGTTTATTCGACGTTGTTGTTGTTTATTTGACGTTGTTGTTGTTGTTGTTTATTTGACGTTGTTGTTGTTGTTTATTTGACGGTGTTGTTGTTGTTGTTGTTTATTTGACGTTGTTGTTGTTGTTGTTGTTGTTGTTTATTTGACGTTGTTGTTGTTGTTGACGTTGTTGTTGTTGTTTATTTGATGTTGTTGTTGTTGTTAACATAGTTGTTGTTGTTTATTTCACGTTGTTGTTGTTGTTGACGTTGTTGTTTATTTGACGTTGCTGTTATTGTTGTTTATTTGACGTTGTTGTTGTTGTTGTTGACGTTGTTGTTGTTGTTGTTGTTTATTTGACGTTGATGGTTTTGTTGTTTATTTGACATTGTTATTTTTGTTGTTGTTTATTTGACGTTGTTGTTGTTTATTTGACGTTGTTGTTGTTGTTGTTATTGTTGTTGTTGTTTATTTAACGTTGTTGTTGTTGTTGTTGTTTATTTGACGTTGTTGTTGTTATTTAACGTTGTTGTTGTTGTATTTGTTATTATTGTTGTTGTTGTTGTTTATTTGACGTTGTTGTTGTTATTTGACGTTGTTGTTGTTGTTGTTTATTTGACGTTATTGTTGTTGTTTATTTGACGTTGTTATTGTTGTTGTTGTTGTTTATTTGACGTTGTTGTGGTTGTTGACGTTGTTGTTGTTGTTGACGTTGTTGTTGTTGTTTATTTGACGTTGTTGTGGTTGTTGACGTTGTTGTTGTTGTTGACGTTGTTGTTGTTGTTTATTTGACGTTGTTGTTATTGTTTATTTGATGTTGTTAATGTTTTTGACATTGTTGTTATTGTTTTTGTTGTTTATTTGACGTTGTTGTTGTTGTTGTTGTTGTTATTGTTGGTGTTGTTGTTGTTGTTGTTTATTTGACGTTGTTGTTGTTATTGTTTTTGTTGTTTATTTGACGTTGTTGTTGTTGTTGTTGTTGTTATTGTTGGTGTTGTTGTTGTTGTTGTTTATTTGACGTTGTTGTTGTTATTGTTTATTTGACGTTGTTGTTGTGGTTGTTGTTTATTTGATGTTGTTGTTGTTGTTGTTTAGTTGACGTTATTGTTGTTGTTGTTGTTGTTTATTTGACGTTGTTTTTGTCGTTGTTTTGTTGTTTATTTGACGTTGTTGTTGTTGTTTTTTATTTGACGTTGTTGTTGTTGTTGTTTATTTGACGTTGTTGTTGTTGTTATTTATTTGACGGTGTTGTTGTTGTTGTTGTTTATTTGACATTGTTGTTGTTGTTGTTGTTGTTGTTTATTTGACGTTGTTGTTGTTGTTGACATTGTTGTTGTTGTTGTTGTTTATTTGATGTTGTTGTTGTTGTTGTTGACATAGTTGTTGTTGTTTATTTCACTTTATTGTTGTTGTTGACGTTGTTGTTTATTTGACATTGTTGTTGTTGTTTATTTGACGTAGTTGTTGTTGTTGTTTATTTGATGTTGTTGTTGTTGTAGTTTATTTGACGTTGTTGTTGTTGTTTATTTGACGTTGTTGTTGTTTATTTGACTTTGTTGTTGTTGTTATTGTTTATTTGACGTTGTTATTGTTGTTTATTTGACGTAGTTGTTGTTGTTGACGTTGTTGTTGTTGTTGTTATTTATTTGACGTTTTTGTTGTTGTTGATGTTGTTGTTGTTTTTGTTGTTGTTTATTTGACGTTGTTGTTGTTGTTGTTTATTTGACGTTGTTGTTGTTGTTGTTTATTTGACGACGTTGTTGTTGTTGTTGTTGTTTATTTGACGTTGTTGTTGTCGTTGTTTTTGTTGTTTATTTGACGATGTTGTTGTTGTTGTTGTTTATTTGACGTTATTGTTGTTGTTGTTGACGTTGTTGTTGTTGTTGTTTATTTGACGTCGTTGTTGTTGTTGTTTTTGTTTATTTGACGTTGTTAATGTTTTTGACATTGTTGTTGTTGTTTATGTTGTTTATTTGACGTTGTTGTAGTTGTTGTTGTTATTGTTGGTGTTGTTGTTGTTGTTTATTTGATGTTGTTGTTGTTTTTGTTATTTGACGTTGTTGTTGTTGTTGTTGTATTTGTTGTTGTTATTGTTGTTGCTTATTTGACGTTGTTGTTGTTGTTGTTTGTTTGATGTTGTTGTTGCTGTTGTTTATTTGACGTTGTTGTTGTCGTTGTTATTGTTTATTTAATGTTGTTATTGTTGTTGTTTATTTGACATTGTTATTGTGGTTGACGTTGTTGTTGTTGTTGTTGTTTATTTGACGTTGTTGTTGTTGTTGTTTTTTATTTGACGTTGTTGTTGTTGTTATTTATTTGATGGTGTTGTTGTTGTTGTTTATTTGAAGTTTTTGTTGTTTATTTGACGTTGTTGTTGTTGTTGACGTTGTTGTTGTTGTTGTTTATTTGATGTTGTTGTTGTTGTTGACATAGTTGTTGTTCTTTATTTCACGTTGTTGTTGTTGTTGGCGTTGTTGTTTATTTGACGTTGCTGTTGTTGTTTATTTGACGCTGTTGTTGTTGTTGTTGTTGTTGACAATGTTGTTGTTGTTTATTTGACGTTGTTGTTGTTGTTGTTTATTTGACATTGTTGTTGTCGTTGACGGTGTTGTTGTTGTTGTTGTTGTTGACGTTGTTGTTGTTGTTGACGTTATTGTTATTGTTTATTTGACGTTGTTGTTGTTATTGTTTATTTAACGTTGTTACTGTTTTTGACATTGTTGTTATTGTTTTTGTTGTTTATTTGACGTTGTTGTTGTTGTTGTTATTGTAGGTGTTGTTGTTGTTGTTGTTTATTTGACGTTGTCGTTGTTGTTGTTTATTTGACGTTGTTGTTGTGGTTGTTGTTTATTTGACGTTGTTGTTGTTGTTGTTTAGATGATGTTGTTGTTGTTGTTGTTTTTTTTGTTGTTTATTTGACGTTGTTGGTGTTGTTGGTGTTGTTTATTTGACGTTGTTGTTGTTATTGTTGTTTATTTCACGTTGTTGTTGTTGTTTATTTGACGTTGTTGTTGTTGTTGTTAATTTGACGTTGTTGTTGTTGTTGTTTATTTGACGTTGTTGTTGTTGTTGTTTATTTGACATTGTTGTTGTTGTTGACGTTGTTGTTGTTGTTGTTTATTTGACGTTGTTGTTGTTGTTGTTGGTTCTTTGATGTTGTTTTAGTTGTTGTTGTTTATTTGACGTTGTTGTTGTTGTTTATTTGACGTTGTTGTTTTTGTTTATTTGACGTTGTTGTTGTTTATTTGACGTTGTTGTTGTTGTTGTTCTTTATTTGACGTTGTTGTTGTTGTTGTTTATTTGACGTTGTTGTTGTTGTTGTTTATTTGACGTTGTTGTTGTTGTTGTTGTTGTTGTTTATTTGACGTTGTTGTTGTTGACGTTGTTGTTGTTGTTGTTTATTTGATGTTGTTGTTGTTGTTAACATAGTTGTTGTTGTTCATTTCACGTTGTTGTTGTTGTTGTTGTTGACGTTGTTGTTTATTTCACGTTGTTGTTGTTGTTTATTTGACGTTGTTGTGTTGTTGTTGACGTTGATGTTGTTGTTTATTTGACATTGTTGTTGTTGTTGTTGACGGTGTTGTTGTTGTTGTTTATTTGACATTGTTGTGGTTGTTGTTGTTTATTTGACGTTGTTGTTGTTATTGATGTTGTTGTTGTTTTTGTTGTTGTTTATTTGACGTTGTTGTTGTTGTTGTTTATTTGACATTGTTGTTGTTGTTGTTGTTGTTATTGTTGTTGTTGTTTATTTAACGTTGTTGTTTTTGTTTATTTGACGTTGTTGTTGTTATTTGACGTTGTTGTTGTTGTTGTATTTGTTGTTATTGTTGTTGTTGTTGTTTATTTGACGTTGTTGTTGTTATTTGACATTGTTATTGTTGTTGTTGTATTTGACGTTGTTGTTGTTGTTGTTTATTTGACATTGTTGTTGTTGTTGTTGACGTTGTTGTTGATGTTGTTTATTTGACGTTGTTGTTGTTGTTGTTGTTGTTCTTTATTTGACGTTGTTGTTGTTGTTGTTTATTTGACGGTGTTGTTGTTGTTGTTGTTGTTTATTTGACGTTGTTGTTGTTGTTGTTGTTTATTTGACGTTGTTGTTGTTGACGTTGTTGTTGTTGTTGTTTATTTGATGTTGTTGTTGTTGTTAATATAGTTGTTGTTGTTTATTTCACGTTGTTATTGTTGTTGACGTTGTTGTTTATTTCACGTTGTTGTTGTTGTTTATTTGACGTTGTTGTGTTGTTGTTGACGTTGTTGTTGTTGTTGTTTATTTGACATTGTTGTTGTTGTTGTTGACGGTGTTGTTGTTGTTTATTTGACATTGTTGTTGTTGTTGTTGTTTATTTGACATTTTTGTTGTTATTGATGTTGTTGTTGTTTTTGTTAATGTTTATTTGACGTTGTTGTTGTTGTTTATTTGACATTGTTGTTGTTGTTGTTGTTGTTATTGTTGTTGTTGTTTATTTAACGTTGTTGTTGTTGTTTATTTGACATTGTTGTTGTTATTTGACGTTGTTGTTGTTGTTGTATTTGTTGTTATTGTTGTTGTTGTTGTTTATTTGACGTTGTTGTTGTTATTTGACGTTGTTATTGTTGTTGTTGTATTTGTTGTTGTTGTTGTTGTTGTTTATTTGACGTTGTTGTCGTTGTTTATTTGACGTTATTGTTGTTGTTTATTTGACGTTGTTATTGTTGTTGTTGTTGTTTATTTGACGTTGTTGTTGTTGTTGATGTTATTGTTGTTGTTTATTTGACGTTGTTGTTGTTATTGTTTATTTGACGTTGTTAATGTTTTTGACATTGTTGTTGTTGTTTTAGTTGTTTATTTGACGTTGTTGTTGTTGTTGTTATTGTTGGTGTTGTTGGTGTTGTTGTTTATTTGACGTTGTTGTTGTTGTTTGTTTGACGTTGTTGTTGTGGTTGTTGTTTATTTGACGTTGTTGTTGTTGTTGTTTAGTTGACGTTGTTGTTATTGTTGTTGTTTTTGTTGTTTATTTGACGTTGTTGGTGTTGTTGGTGTTGTTTATTTGACGTTGTTGTTGTTATTGTTGTTTTTTTGACGTTGTTGTTGTTGTTGTTAATTTGACGTTGTTGTTGTTTATTTGATGTTGTTGTTGTTGTTTATTTGACATTGTTGTTGTTGTTGACGTTGTTGTTGTTGTTGTTGTTTATTTGACGTTGATGTTGTTGTTGTTGTTGTTGGTTATTTGATGTTGTTTTAGTTGTTGTTGTTTATTTGACGTTGTTGTTGTTGTTGTTTATTTGACGTTGTTGTTTTTGTTTATTTGACGTTGTTGTTTTTTATTTTACGTTATTGTTGTTGTTGTTGTTGTTTATTTGACATTGTTGTTGTTGTTTATTTGACGGTGTTGTTGTTGTTGTTTATTTGACGTTGTTGTTGTTGACGTTGTTGTTGTTGTTATTGTTTATTTGATGTTGTTGTTGTTGTTAACATAGTTGTTGTTGTTTATTTCACGTTGTTGTTGTTGACGTTGTTGTTTATTTAACGTTGTTGTTGTTATTTATTTGACGTTGTTGTTGTTGTTGAAGTTGTTGTTGTTTTTGTTTATTTGACGTTGATGTTGTTGTTGTTTATTTGACATTGTTGTTGTTGTTGTTGACGGTGTTGTTGTTGTTGTTGTTGTTGTTTATTTGACGTTTTTGTTGTTATTGATATTGTTGTTGTTTTTGTTGTTGTTTATTTGACGTTGTGGTTGTTGTTTATTTGATGTTGTTGTTGTTGTTTATTTGACGTTGTTGTTGTTGTTGTTATTGTTGTTGTTGTTTATTTAACGTTGTTGTTGTTGTTTATTTGACGTTGTTGTTGTTATTTGACGTTGTTGTTGTTGTTGTTGTTATTTGACGTTGTTGTTGTTGTTGTTTATTTGACGTTATTGTTTTTGTTTATTTGACGTTGTTATTGTTGTTGTTGTTGTTTATTTGACGTTGTTGTTGTTGTTGTTGTTGACGTTATTGTTGTTGTTTATTTGACGTTGTTGTTGTTATTGTTTATTTGACGTTGTTAATGTTTTTGACATTGTTGTTGTTGTTTTTGTTGTTTATTTGACGTTGTTGTTGTTGTTGTTGTTATTGTAGGTGTTGTTGTTGTTGTTGTTGTTTATTTGACGTTGTCGTCGTTGTTGTTTATTTGACGTTGTTGTTGTGGTTGTTGTTTATTTGACGTTGTTGTTGTTGTTGTTTAGTTGACGTTGTTGTTGTTGTTGTTGTTGTTTTTGTTGTTTATTTGACGTTGTTGGTGTTGTTGGTGTTGTTTATTTGACGTTGTTGTTGTTATTATTGTTTTTTTCACGTTGTTGTTGTTGTTTATTTGACGTTGTTGTTGTTGTTGTTAATTTGACGTTGTTGTTGTTGTTGTTGTTTATTTGACGTTGTTATTGTTGTTGTTTATTTGACATTGTTGTTGTTGTTAACGTTGTCGTTGTTGTTGTTGTTTATTTGACGTTGTTGTTGTTGTTGGTTATTTGATGTTGTTTTAGTTGTTGTTGTGTATTTGACATTGTTGTTGTTGTTGTTTATTTGACGTTGTTGTTTTTGTTTATTCGACGTTGTTGTTGTTTATTTGACGTTGTTGTTGGTGTTGTTTATTTGACGTTGTTGTTGTTGTTTATTTGACGGTGTTGTTGTTGTTGTTGTTTATTTGACGTTGTTGTTGTTGTTGTTGTTGTTTATTTGACGTTGTTGTTGTTGTTGACGTTGTTGTTGTTGTTTATTTGATGTTGTTGTTGTTGTTAACATAGTTGTTGTTGTTTATTTCACGTTGTTGTTGTTGTTGACGTTGTTGTTTATTTGACGTTGCTGTTATTGTTGTTTATTTGACGTTGTTGTTGTTGTTGTTGTTGACGTTGTTGTTGTTGTTGTTGTTTATTTGACGTTGATGGTTTTGTTGTTTATTTGACATTGTTATTTTTGTTGTTGTTTATTTGACGTTGTTGTTGTTTATTTGACGTTGTTGTTGTTGTTGTTATTGTTGTTGTTGTTTATTTAACGTTGTTGTTGTTGTTGTTTATTTGACGTTGTTGTTGTTATTTAACGTTGTTGTTGTTGTATTTGTTATTATTGTTGTTGTTGTTGTTTATTTGACGTTGTTGTTGTTATTTGACGTTGTTGTTGTTGTTGTTTATTTGACGTTATTGTTGTTGTTTATTTGACGTTGTTATTGTTGTTGTTGTTGTTTATTTGACGTTGTTGTGGTTGTTGACGTTGTTGTTGTTGTTGACGTTGTTGTTGTTGTTTATTTGACGTTGTTGTGGTTGTTGACGTTGTTGTTGTTGTTGACGTTGTTGTTGTTGTTTATTTGACGTTGTTGTTATTGTTTATTTGATGTTGTTAATGTTTTTGACATTGTTGTTGTTGTTTTTGTTGTTTATTTGACGTTGTTGTTGTTGTTGTTGTTATTGTTGGTGTTGTTGTTGTTGTTTATTTGACGTTGTTGTTGTTATTGTTTATTTGACGTTGTTGTTGTGGTTGTTGTTTATTTGATGTTGTTGTTGTTGTTGTTTAGTTGACGTTATTGTTGTTGTTGTTGTTGTTTATTTGACGTTGTTTTTGTCGTTGTTTTGTTGTTTATTTGACGTTGTTGTTGTTGTTTTTTATTTGACGTTGTTGTTGTTGTTGTTTATTTGACGTTGTTGTTGTTGTTATTTATTTGACGGTGTTGTTGTTGTTGTTGTTTATTTGACATTGTTGTTGTTGTTGTTGTTGTTGTTTATTTGACGTTGTTGTTGTTGTTGACATTGTTGTTGTTGTTGTTGTTTATTTGATGTTGTTGTTGTTGTTCTTGACATAGTTGTTGTTGTTTATTTCACGTTATTGTTGTTGTTGACGTTGTTGTTTATTTGACATTGTTGTTGTTGTTTATTTGACACTGTTGTTGTTGTTGTTGACATTGTTGTTGTTGTTTATTTGACGTTGTTGTTGTTGTTGTGTATTTGACATTGTTGTTGTCGTTGACGGTGTTGTTGTTGTTGTTGTTATTGATGTTGTTGTTGTTTATTTGATGTTGTTGTTGTTGTAGTTTATTTGACGTTGTTGTTGTTGTTTATTTGACGTTGTTGTTGTTTATTTGACTTTGTTGTTGTTGTTGTTATTGTTTATTTGACGTTGTTATTGTTGTTTATTTGACGTAGTTGTTGTTGTTGACGTTGTTGTTGTTGTTGTTATTTATTTGACGTTTTTGTTGTTGTTGATGTTGTTGTTGTTTTTGTTGTTGTTTATTTGACGTTGTTGTTGTTGTTGTTTATTTGACGTTGTTGTTGTTGTTGTTTATTTGACGACGTTGTTGTTGTTGTTGTTTATTTGACGTTGTTGTTGTCGTTGTTTTTGTTGTTTATTTGACGATGTTGTTGTTGTTGTTGTTTATTTGACGTTATTGTTGTTGTTGTTGACGTTGTTGTTCTTGTTGTTTATTTGACGTCGTTGTTGTTGTTGTTTTTGTTTATTTGACGTTGTTAATGTTTTTGACATTGTTGTTGTTGTTTCTGTTGTTTATTTGACGTTGTTGTAGTTGTTGTTGTTATTGTTGGTGTTGTTGTTGTTGTTTATTTGATGTTGTTGTTGTTTTTGTTATTTGACGTTGTTGTGGTTGTTGTTGTTGTTGTTGTATTTGTTGTTGTTGTTGTTGTTGTTGCTTATTTGACGTTGTTGTTGTTGTTGTTTGTTTGATGTTGTTGTTGCTGTTGTTTATTTGACGTTGTTGTTGTCGTTGTTATTGTTTATTTAATGTTGTTGTTGTTGTTGTTGTTTATTTGACATTGTTATTGTGGTTGACGTTGTTGTTGTTGTTGTTTATTTGACGTTGTTGTTGTTGTTGTTTTTTATTTGACGTTGTTGTTGTTGTTATTTATTTGATGGTGTTGTTGTTGTTGTTTATTTGAAGTTTTTGTTGTTTATTTGACGTTGTTGTTGTTGTTGACGTTGTTGTTGTTGTTGTTTATTTGATGTTGTTGTTGTTGTTGACATAGTTGTTGTTCTTTATTTCACGTTGTTGTTGTTGTTGACGTTGTTGTTTATTTGACGTTGTTGTTGTTGTTTATTTGACGCTGTTGTTGTTGTTGTTGTTGTTGACAATGTTGTTGTTGTTTATTTGACGTTGTTGTTGTTGTTGTTTATTTGACATTGTTGTTGTCGTTGACGGTGTTGTTGTTGTTGTTGTTGACGTTGTTGTTGTTGTTGACGTTATTGTTATTGTTTATTTGACGTTGTTGTTGTTATTGTTTATTTAACGTTGTTTCTGTTTTTGACATTGTTGTTGTTGTTTTTGTTGTTTATTTGACGTTGTTGTTGTTGTTGTTATTGTAGGTGTTGTTGTTGTTGTTGTTTATTTGACGTTGTCGTTGTTGTTGTTTATTTGACGTTGTTGTTGTGGTTGTTGTTTATTTGACGTTGTTGTTGTTGTTGTTTAGTTGATGTTGTTGTTGTTGTTGTTTTTTTTGTTGTTTATTTGACGTTGTTGGTGTTGTTGGTGTTGTTTATTTGACGTTGTTGTTGTTATTGTTGTTTATTTCACGTTGTTGTTGTTGTTTATTTGACGTTGTTGTTGTTGTTGTTAATTTGACGTTGTTGTTGTTGTTGTTTATTTGACGTTGTTGTTGTTGTTGTTTATTTGACATTGTTGTTGTTGTTGACGTTGTTGTTGTTGTTGTTGTTTATTTGACGTTGTTGTTGTTGTTGGTTATTTGATGTTGTTTTAGTTGTTGTTGTTTATTTGACGTTGTTGTTGTTGTTTATTTGACGTTGTTATTGTTGTTTATTTGACGTTGTTGTTTTTGTTTATTTGACGTTGTTGTTGTTTATTTGACGTTGTTGTTGTTGTTGTTGTTTATTTGACGTTGTTGTTGTTGTTTATTTGACGGTGTTGTTGTTGTTGTTGTTTATTTGACGTTGTTGTTATTGTTGTTTATTATTTGACGTTGTTGTTGTTGTTGATGTTGTTGTTGTTGTTGTTTATTTGATGTTGTTGTTGTTGTTAACATAGTTGTTGTTGTTTATTTCACATTGTTGTTGTTGTTGACATTGTTGTTTATTTGACGTTGTTGTTGTTGTTGTTTATTTGACGTTGTTGTTGTTGTTGACGTTGTTGTTGTTGTTGTTGTTTATTTGACGTTGTTGTTGTTGTTGTTGACAGTGTTGTTGTTGTTGTTTATTTGACATTGTTGTTGTTGTTGTTGTTTATTTGACGTTTTTGTTGTTATTGATGTTGTTGTTGTTTTTGTTGTTGTTTATTTGACGTTGTTGTTGTTTATTTGACGTTGTTGTTGTTGTTGTTGTTGTTATTGTTGTTGTTGTTTATTTAACGTTGTTGGTGTTGTTTATTTGACGTTGTTGTTGTTATTTGATGTTGTTGTTGTTGTATTTGTTGTTATTGTTGTTGTTGTTGTTTATTTGACGTTGTTGTCGTTATTTGACGTTGTTGTTGTTGTTTATTTGACGTTGTTGTTGTTGTTGTTTATTTGACGTTATTGTTGTTGTTTGTTTGACGTGGTTATTGTTGTTGTTGTTGTTTATTTGACGTTGTTGTTGTTGTTGACGTTGTTGTTGTTGTTGACGTTGTTGTTGTTGTTGTTTATTTGACGTTGTTGTTATTGTTTATTTGATGTTGTTAATGTTTTTGACATTGTTGTTGTTGTTTTTGTTGTTTATTTGACGTTGTTGTTGTTGTTGTTGTTGTTATTGTTGGTGTTGTTGTTGTTGTTGTTGTTGTTTATTTGACGTTGTTGTTGTTATTGTTTATTTGACGTTGTTGTTGTGGTTGTTGTTTATTTGATGTTGTTGTTGTTGTTGTTTAGTTGACGTTATTGTTGTTGTGGTTGTTTATTTGACGTTGTTGTTGTCATTGTTTTGTTGTTTATTTGACGTTGTTGTTGTTGTTGTTTATTTGACGTTGTTGTTGTTATTTATTTGACGTTGTTTTTGTTGTTGTTTATTTGTCGTTGTTGTTGTTATTTATTTGACGGTGTTGTTGTTGTTGTTGTTGTTTATTTGACATTGTTGTTGTTGTTGTTGTTTATTTGACGTTGTTGTCGTTGTTGACGTTGTTGTTGTTGTTGTTTATTTGATGTTGTGGTTGTTGTTGTTGACATAGTTGTTGTTGTTTATTTCACGTTATTGTTGTTGTTGACGTTGTTGTTTATTTGACGTTGTTGTTGTTGTTTATTTGACACTGTTGTTGTTGTTGTTGACATTATTGTTGTTGTTTATTTGACATTGTTGTTGTTGTTTATTTGACATTGTTGTTGTCATTGACGGTGTTGTTGTTGTTGTTATTGATGTTGTTGTTGTTTATTTGATGTTGTTGTTGTTGTTTATTTGACGTTGTTGTTGTTGTTGTTTATTTGACGTTGTTGTTGTTTATTTGACTTTGTTGTTGTTGTTATTGTTTATTTGACGTTGTTATTATTGTTTATTTGACGTTGTTGTTGTTGTTGACGTTGTTGTTGTTGTTGTTATTTATTTGACGTTTTTGTTGTTGTTGATGTTGTTGTTGTTTTTGTTGTTGTTTATTTGACGTTTTTGTTGTTGTTTATTTGACGTTGTTGTTGTTGTTGTTTATTTGACGACGTTGTTGTCGTTGTTTTTGTTGTTTATTTATACGTTGTTGTTGTTGTTTATTTGACGTTGTTGTTGTTGTTTATTTGACGTTGTTGTTGTTGTTGACGTTGTTGTTGTTGTTGTTTATTTGACGATGTTGTTATTGTTGTTGTTTATTTGACGTTATTGTTGTTGTTGTTGACGTTGTTGTTCTTGTTGTTTATTTGACGTTGTTGTTGTTGTTGTTTTTGTTTATTTGACGTTGTTAATGTTTTTGACATTGTTGTTGTTGTTGTTTCTGTTGTTTATTTGACGTTGCTGTTGTTGTTGTTGTTATTGTTGGTGTTGTTGTTGTTGTTTATTTGATGTTGTTGTTATTGTTGTTTATTTGTTGTTGTTTTTGTTATTTGACGTTGTTGTTGTTGTTGTTTTTGTATTTGTTGTTGTTGTTGTTGTTGCTTATTTGACGTTGTTGTTGTTGTTTGTTTGATGTTGTTGTTGCTGTTGTTTATTTGACGTTGTTGTCGTCGTTGTTATTGTTTATTTGACGTTGTTGTTGTTGTTGTTGTTTATTTGACGTTGTTATTGTGGTTGCCGTTGTTGTTGTTGTTGTTGTTTATTTGAAATTGTTGTTGTTGTTGTTTATTTGACGTTGTTGTTGTTGTTATTTATTTGACGGTGTTGTTGTTGTTGTTTATTTGACATTTTTGTTGTTGTTGTTGACATAGTTGTTGTTGTTTATTTCACGTTGTTGTTGTTGTTGACGTTTTTGTTTATTTGACGTTGTTGTTGTTGTTTATTTGACGCTGTTGTTGTTGTTGTTGTTGACATTGTTATTGTTGTTTATTTGACGTTGTTGTTGTTGTTGTTTATTTGACATTGTTGTTGTCGTTGACGGTGTTGTTGTTGTTGTTGTTGACGTTGTTGTTGTTTATTTGACGTTGTTGTTGTTGTTGTTTATTTGACGTTGTTGTTGTTGTTGTTTATTTGATGTTGTTGTTGTTTATTTGACTTTGTTGTTGTTCTTGATATTGTTTATTTGACGTTGTTGTTGTTGTTTATTTGACGTAGTTGTTGTTGTTGATGTTGTTGTTGTTGTTATTTATTTGACGTTTTTGTTGTTGTTGATGTTGTTGTTGTTTTTGTTGTTGTTTATTTGACGTTGTTGTTGTTATTTATTTGACGTTGTTGTTGTTGTTTATTTGACGTTGTTGTTGTTGTTGTTTATTTGACGTTGTTGTTGTTGTTTATTTGACGTTGTTGTTGTTGTTGTTGTTTATTTGACGTTGTTGTTGTTGTTATTCATTTGACGTTGTTGTTATTGTTTATTTGACGTTGTTGTTGTTGTTTATTTGACGTTGTTATTGTCGTTGTTTTTGTTGTTTATTTGACGTTGTTGTTGTTGTTTATTTGACGTTGTTGTTGTTGTTTATTTGACGTTGTTGTTGTTGTTGACGTTGTTGTTGTTGTTGTTTATTTGACGATGTTGTTGTTGTTGTTGTTTATTTGACGTTATTGTTGTTGTTGTTGACGTTGTTGTTCTTGTTGTTTATTTGACGTTGTTGTTGTTGTTTATTTGACGTTGTTGTTGTTGTTGACGTTGTTGTTGTTGTTTATTTGACGTTGTTGTTGTTGTTGACGTTGTTGTTGTTGTTTATTTGACGTTGTTGTTGTTATTGTTTATTTGACGTTGTTAATGTTTTTGACATTGTTGTTGTTGTTTTTGTTGTTTATTTGACGTTGTTGTTGTTGTTGTTATTGTTGTAGTTGTTGTTGTTGTTGTTTATTTGACGTTGTTGTTGTTATTGTTTATTTGACGTTGTTGTTGTGGTTGTTGTTTATTTGAAGTTGTTGTTGTTGTTGTTTAGTTGACGTTGTTGTTGTTGTTGTTTATTTGACGTTGTTGTTGTCGTTGTTTTTGTTGTTTATTTGAAGTTTTGTTGTTGTTATTGACGTTGTTGTTGTTGTTGTTTATTTGACGTTGTTATTGTTGTTGTTTATTTGACGTTGTTGCTGTTGTTGTTTATTTGACGTTGTTGTTGTTATTTATTTGACGGTGTTGTTCTTGTTGTTTATTTGACATTGTTGTTGTTGTTGTTGTTGTTTATTTGACGTTGTTGTTGTTGTTGTTGACGTTGTTGTTGTTGTTGTTTATTTGATGTTGTTGTTGTTGTTGTTGACATAGTTGTTGTTGTTTATTTCACGTTATTAATGTTGTTGACGTTGTTGTTTATTTGACGTTGTTGTTGTTGTTGTTGTTTATTTGACGTTGTTGTTGTTGTTGTTGTTGACATTGTTGTTGTTGTTGTTTATTTGACGTTGTTGTTGTTGTTTATTTGACATTGTTGTTGTCGTTGACGGTGTTGTTGTAGTTGTTGTTGTTGTTGTTGTTGATGTTGTTGTTGTTTATTTGACGTTGTTGTTGTTGTTGTTTATTTGACGTTGTTGTTGTTGTTTATTTGACGTTGTTGTTGTTTATTTGACTTTGTTGTTGTTGTTGTTATTGTTTATTTGACGTTGTTGTTGTTGTTTATTTGACGATGTTGTTGTTGTTGTTGTTTATTTGACGTTATTGTTGTTGTTGTTGACGTTGTTGTTCTTGTTGTTTATTTGACGTTGTTGTTGTTGTTGTTGTTGTTTTTGTTTATTTGACGTTGTTAATGTTTTTGACATTGTTGTTGTTGTTTATTTGACATAGTTGTTGTTGTTGATGTTGTTGTTGTTGTTGTTATTTATTTGACGTTTTTGTTGTTGTTGATGTTGTTGTTGTTTTTGTTGTTGTTTATTTGACGTTGTTGTTGTTGTTGTTTATTTGACGTTGTTGTTGTTTATTTGACGTTGTTGTTGTTGTTTATTTGACATTGTTGTTGTTGTTGTTTATTTGACGTTGTTGTTGTTGTTATTCATTTGACGTTGTTGTTGTTGTTTATTTGACGTTGTTGTTGTTGTTTATTTGACGTTGTTATTGTCGTTGTTTTTGTTGTTTATTTGACGTTGTTGTTGTTGTTGACGTTGTTGTTGTTGTTGTTTATTTGACGATGTTGTTGTTGTTGTTGTTTATTTGACGTTATTGTTGTTGTTGACGTTGTTGTTCTTGTTGTTTATTTGACGTTGTTGTTGTTGTTGTTGTTTATTTGACGTTGTTGTTGTTGTTGTTGACGTTGTTGTTGTTGTTTATTTGACTTTGATGTTGTTGTTAACGTTGTTGTTGTTGTTTATTTGACGTTGTTGTTGTTATTGTTTATTCGACGTTGTTAATGTTTTTGACATTGTTGTTGTTGTTTTTGTGGTTTATTTGAGGTTGTTGTTGTTGTTGTTATTGTTGTAGTTGTTGTTGTTGTTGTTTATTTGACGTTGTTGTTGTTATTGTTTATTTGACGTTGTTGTTGTGGTTGTTGTTTATTTGACGTTGTTGTTGTTGTTGTTGTTTAGTTGACGTTGTTGTTGTTGTTGTTGTTTATTTGACGTTGTTGTTGTCGTTGTTTTTGTTGTTTATTTGACGTTGTTGTTGTTGTTGTTGACGTTGTTGTTGTTGTTTATTTGACGTTGTTGTTGTTGTTGTTGTTTATTTGACGTTGTTGTTGTTTATTTGACCTTTTTGTTGTTGTTGTTGTTATTGTTTATTTGACGTTGTTGTTGTTGTTTATTTGACGTTGTTGTTGTTGTTGACGTTGTTGTTGTTGTTGTTTATTTGACGATGTTGTTGTTGTTTATTTGACGTGGTTATTGTTGTTGTTCTTGTTTTTGTTGTTTATTTGACGTTGTTGGTGTTGTTGGTGTTGTTTATTTGATGTTGTTGTTGTTATTCTTGTTTATTTGACGTTGTTGTTGTTGTTGTTTATTTGACGTTGTTGTTGTTAATTTGACATTGTTGTTGTTTATTTGACGTTGTTGTTGTTGTTGTTTATTTGACATTGTTGTTGTTGTTGTTGACGTTGTTGTTGATGTTGTTTTTTTGACGTTGTTGTTCTTATTGTTGGTTATTTGATGTTGTTTTAGTTGTTGTTGTTTATTTGACGTTGTTGTTGTTGGTAATTTGACGTTGTTGTTTTTGTTTATTTGACGTTGTTGTTGTTGTTGTTGTTGTTCTTTATTTGACGTTGTTGTTGTTGTTGTTTATTTGACGGTGTTGTTGTTGTTGTTGTTTATTTGACGTTGTTGTTGTTGTTGTTGTTTATTTGACGTTGTTGTTGTTGACGTTGTTGTTGTTGTTGTTTATTTGATGTTGTTGTTGTTGTTAACATAGTTGTTGTTGTTCATTTCACGTTGTTGTTGTTGTTGACGTTGTTGTTTATTTCACATTGTTGTTGTTGTTTATTTGACGTTGTTGTGTTGTTGTTGACGTTGTTGTTGTTGTTGTTTATTTGACATTGTTCTTGTTGTTGTTGACGGTGTTGTTGTTGTTGTTGTTTATTTGACATTGTTGTGGTTGTTGTTGTTTATTTGACGTTTTTGTTGTTATTGATGTTGTTGTTGTTTATTTGACGTTGTTGTTGTTGTTGTTTATTTGACATTGTTGTTGTTGTTGTTGTTGTTTATTTAACGTTGTTGTTTTTGTTTATTTGACGTTGTTGTTGTTATTTGACGTTGTTGTTGTTGTTGTTTTTGTTGTTATTATTGTTGTTGTTGTTTATTTGACGTTGTTGTTGTTATTTGACATTGTTATTGTTGTTGTTGTATTTGACGTTGTTGTTGTTGTTGTTTATTTGACATTGTTGTTGTTGTTGTTGACGTTGTTGTTGATGTTGTTTATTTGACGTTGTTGTTGTTGTTGTTGTTGTTCTTTATTTGACGTTGTTGTTGTTGTTTATTTGACGGTGTTGTTGTTGTTGTTGTTTATTTGACGTTGTTGTTGTTGTTGTTGTTTATTTGACGTTGTTGTTGTTGACGTTGTTGTTGTTGTTGTTTATTTGATGTTGTTGTTGTTGTTAACATAGTTGTTGTTGTTTATTTCACGTTGTTATTGTTGTTGACGTTGTTGTTTATTTCACGTTGTTGTTGTTGTTTATTTGACGTTGTTGTGTTGTTGTTGACGTTGTTGTTGTTGTTGTTTATTTGACATTGTTGTTGTTGTTGTTGACGGTGTTGTTGTTGTTGTTGTTTATTTGACATTGTTGTTGTTGTTGTTGTTTATTTGACATTTTTGTTGTTATTGATGTTGTTGTTGTTTTTGTTAATGTTTATTTGACGTTGTTGTTGTTGTTTATTTGACATTGTTGTTGTTGTTGTTGTTGTTATTGTTGTTGTTGTTTATTTAACGTTGTTGTTGTTGTTTATTTGACATTGTTGTTGTTATTTGACGTTGTTGTTGTTGTTGTATTTGTTGTTATTGTTGTTGTTGTTGTTTATTTGACGTTGTTGTTGTTATTTGACGTTGTTATTGTTGTTGTTGTATTTGTTGTTGTTGTTGTTGTTGTTTATTTGACGTTGTTGTCGTTGTTTATTTGACGTTATTGTTGTTGTTTATTTGACGTTGTTATTGTTGTTGTTGTTGTTTATTTGACGTTGTTGTTGTTGTTGATGTTATTGTTGTTGTTTATTTGACGTTGTTGTTGTTATTGTTTATTTGACGTTGTTAATGTTTTTGACATTGTTGTTGTTGTTTTAGTTGTTTATTTGACGTTGTTGTTGTTGTTGTTGTTATTGTTGGTGTTGTTGGTGTTGGTGTTTATTTGACGTTGTTGTTGTTGTTTATTTGACGTTGTTGTTGTTTATTTGACTTTGTTGTTGTTGTTGTTATTGTTTATTTGACGTTGTTATTGTTGTTTATTTGACGTAGTTGTTGTTGTTGACGTTGTTGTTGTTGTTGTTATTTATTTGACGTTTTTGTTGTTGTTGATGTTGTTGTTGTTTTTGTTGTTGTTTATTTGACGTTGTTGTTGTTGTTTATTTGACGTTGTTGTTGTTGTTGTTTATTTGACGACGTTGTTGTTGTTGTTGTTGTTTATTTGACGTTGTTGTTTTCGTTGTTTTTGTTGTTTATTTGACGATGTTGTTGTTGTTGTTTATTTGACGTTATTGTTGTTGTTGTTGACGTTGTTGTTCTTGTTGTTTATTTGACGCCGTTGTTGTTGTTGTTTTTGTTTATTTGACGTTGTTAATGTTTTTGACATTGTTGTTGTTGTTTCTGTTGTTTATTTGACGTTGTTGTAGTTGTTGTTGTTATTGTTGGTGTTGTTGTTGTTGTTTATTTGATGTTGTTGTTATTGTTGTTTATTTGTTGTTGTTTTTGTTATTTGACGTTGTTGTTGTTGTTGTTGTTGTATTTGTTGTTGTTGTTGTTGTTGCTTATTTGACGTTGTTGTTGTTGTTGTTTGTTTGATGTTGTTGTTGCTGTTGTTTATTTGACGTTGTTGTTGTCGTTGTTATTGTTTATTTAACGTTGTTGTTGTTGTTGTTGTTTATTTGACGTTGTTATTGTGGTTGACGTTGTTGTTGTTGTTGTTGTTTATTTGACGTTGTTGTTGTTGTTGTTTTTTATTTGACGTTGTTGTTGTTGTTATTTATTTGATGGTGTTGTTGTTGTTGTTTATTTGAAGTTTTTGTTGTTTATTTGACGTTGTTGTTGTTGTTGACGTTGTTGTTGTTGTTGTGGTTTATTTGATGTTGTTGTTGTTGTTGACATAGTTGTTGTTCTTTATTTCACGTTGTTGTTGTTGTTGACGTTGTTGTTTATTTGACGTTGTTGTTGTTGTTTATTTGACGCTGTTGTTGTTGTTGTTGTTGACAATGTTGTTGTTGTTTATTTGACGTTGTTGTTGTTGTTGTTTATTTGACATTGTTGTTGTCGTTGACGGTGTTGTTGTTGTTGTTGTTGACGTTGTTGTTGTTGTTGACGTTATTGTTATTGTTTATTTGACGTTGTTGTTGTTATTGTTTATTTAACGTTGTTACTGTTTTTGACATTGTTGTTGTTGTTTTTGTTGTTTATTTGACGTTGTTGTTGTTGTTGTTGTTATTGTAGGTGTTGTTGTTGTTGTTGTTTATTTGACGTTGTCGTTGTTGTTGTTTATTTGACGTTGTTGTTGTGGTTGTTGTTTATTTGACGTTGTTGTTGTTGTTGTTTAGTTGACGTTGTTGTTGTTGTTGTTATTTTTGTTGTTTATTAGACGTTGTTGGTGTTGTTGGTGTTGTTTATTTGACGTTGTTGTTGTTATTGTTGTTTATTTCACGTTGTTGTTGTTGTTTATTTGACGTTGTTGTTGTTGTTGTTAATTTGACGTTGTTGTTGTTGTTGTTTATTTGACGTTGTTGTTGTTGTTGTTTATTTGACATTGTTGTTGTTGTTGACGTTGTTGTTGTTGTTGTTTATTTGACGTTGTTGTTGTTGTTGGTTATTTGATGTTGTTTTAGTTGTTGTTGTTTATTTGACGTTGTTGTTGTTGTTTATTTGACGTTGTTGTTGTTGTTTATTTGACGTTGTTGTTTTTGTTTATTTGACGTTGTTGTTGTTTATTTGACGTTGTTGTTGTTGTTGTTGTTTATTTGACGTTGTTGTTGTTGTTTATTTGAGGTGTTGTTGTTGTTGTTGTTTATTTGACGTTGTTGTTATTGTTGTTGTTTATTTGACGTTGTTGTTGTTGTTGACGTTGTTGTTGTTGTTGTTTATTTGATGTTGTTGTTGTTGTTAACATAGTTGTTGTTGTTTATTTCACGTTGTTGTTGTTGTTGACGTTGTTGTTTATTTGACATTGTTGTTGTTGTTTATTTGACACTGTTGTTGTTGTTGTTGACATTGTTGTTGTTGTTTATTTGACGTTGTTGTTGTTGTTGTGTATTTGACATTGTTGTTGTCGTTGACGGTGTTGTTGTTGTTGTTGTTATTGATGTTGTTGTTGTTTATTTGATGTTGTTGTTGTTGTAGTTTATTTGACGTTGTTGTTGTTGTTTATTTGACGTTGTTGTTGTTTATTTGACTTTGTTGTTGTTGTTGTTATTGTTTATTTGACGTTGTTATTGTTGTTTATTTGACGTAGTTGTTGTTGTTGACGTTGTTGTTGTTGTTGTTATTTATTTGACGTTTTTGTTGTTGTTGATGTTGTTGTTGTTTTTGTTGTTGTTTATTTGACGTTGTTGTTGTTGTTTATTTGACGTTGTTGTTGTTGTTGTTTATTTGACGACGTTGTTGTTGTTGTTGTTGTTTATTTGACGTTGTTGTTTTCGTTGTTTTTGTTGTTTATTTGACGATGTTGTTGTTGTTGTTTATTTGACGTTATTGTTGTTGTTGTTGACGTTGTTGTTCTTGTTGTTTATTTGACGCCGTTGTTGTTGTTGTTTTTGTTTATTTGACGTTGTTAATGTTTTTGACATTGTTGTTGTTGTTTCTGTTGTTTATTTGACGTTGTTGTAGTTGTTGTTGTTATTGTTGGTGTTGTTGTTGTTGTTTATTTGATGTTGTTGTTATTGTTGTTTATTTGTTGTTGTTTTTGTTATTTGACGTTGTTGTTGTTGTTGTTGTTGTTGTTGTATTTGTTGTTGTTGTTGTTGTTGCTTATTTGACGTTGTTGTTGTTGTTGTTTGTTTGATGTTGTTGTTGCTGTTGTTTATTTGACGTTGTTGTTGTCGTTGTTATTGTTTATTTAACGTTGTTGTTGTTGTTGTTGTTTATTTGACGTTGTTATTGTGGTTGACGTTGTTGTTGTTGTTGTTGTTTATTTGACGTTGTTGTTGTTGTTGTTTTTTATTTGACGTTGTTGTTGTTGTTATTTATTTGATGGTGTTGTTGTTGTTGTTTATTTGAAGTTTTTGTTGTTTATTTGACGTTGTTGTTGTTGTTGACGTTGTTGTTGTTGTTGTGGTTTATTTGATGTTGTTGTTGTTGTTGACATAGTTGTTGTTCTTTATTTCACGTTGTTGTTGTTGTTGACGTTGTTGTTTATTTGACGTTGTTGTTGTTGTTTATTTGACGCTGTTGTTGTTGTTGTTGTTGACAATGTTGTTGTTGTTTATTTGACGTTGTTGTTGTTGTTGTTTATTTGACATTGTTGTTGTCGTTGACGGTGTTGTTGTTGTTGTTGTTGACGTTGTTGTTGTTGTTGACGTTATTGTTATTGTTTATTTGACGTTGTTGTTGTTATTGTTTATTTAACGTTGTTACTGTTTTTGACATTGTTGTTGTTGTTTTTGTTGTTTATTTGACGTTGTTGTTGTTGTTGTTGTTATTGTAGGTGTTGTTGTTGTTGTTGTTTATTTGACGTTGTCGTTGTTGTTGTTTATTTGACGTTGTTGTTGTGGTTGTTGTTTATTTGACGTTGTTGTTGTTGTTGTTTAGTTGACGTTGTTGTTGTTGTTGTTATTTTTGTTGTTTATTAGACGTTGTTGGTGTTGTTGGTGTTGTTTATTTGACGTTGTTGTTGTTATTGTTGTTTATTTCACGTTGTTGTTGTTGTTTATTTGACGTTGTTGTTGTTGTTGTTAATTTGACGTTGTTGTTGTTGTTGTTTATTTGACGTTGTTGTTGTTGTTGTTTATTTGACATTGTTGTTGTTGTTGACGTTGTTGTTGTTGTTGTTTATTTGACGTTGTTGTTGTTGTTGGTTATTTGATGTTGTTTTAGTTGTTGTTGTTTATTTGACGTTGTTGTTGTTGTTTATTTGACGTTGTTGTTGTTGTTTATTTGACGTTGTTGTTTTTGTTTATTTGACGTTGTTGTTGTTTATTTGACGTTGTTGTTGTTGTTGTTGTTTATTTGACGTTGTTGTTGTTGTTTATTTGACGGTGTTATTGTTGTTGTTGTTTATTTGACGTTGTTGTTATTGTTGTTGTTTATTTGACGTTGTTGTTGTTGTTGACGTTGTTGTTGTTGTTGTTTATTTGATGTTGTTGTTGTTGTTAACATAGTTGTTGTTGTTTATTTCACGTTGTTGTTGTTGTTGACGTTGTTGTTTATTTGACGTTGTTGTTGTTGTTGTTTATTTGACGTTGTTGTTGTTGTTGTTGACGTTGTTGTTGTTGTTGTTGTTTATTTGACGTTGATGTTGTTGTTGTTGTTTATTTGACGTTTTTGTTGTTATTGATGTGGTTGTTGTTTTTGTTGTTGTTTATTTGACGTTGTTGTTGTTTATTTGACGTTGTTGTTGTTGTTGTTGTTGTTATTGTTGTTGTTGTTTATTTAACGTTGTTGTTGTTGTTGTTTATTTGACGTTGTTGTTGTTATTTGATGTTGTTGTTGTTGTATTTGTTTTTATTGTTGTTGTTGTTGTTTATTTGACGTTGTTGTCGTTATTTGACGTTGTTGTTGTTGTTGTTGTTTATTTGACGTTGTTGTTGTTGTTGTTTATTTGACGTTATTGTTGTTGTTTATTTGACGTGGTTATTGTTGTTGTTGTTGTTTATTTGACGTTGTTGTTGTTGTTGACGTTGTTGTTGTTGTTGACGTTGTTGTTGTTGTTGTTTATTTGACGTTGTTGTTATTGTTTATTTGATGTTGTTAATGTTTTTGACATTGTTGTTGTTGTTTTTGTTGTTTATTTGACGTTGTTGTTGTTGTTGTTAATGTTGTTATTGTTGGTGTTGTTGTTGTTGTTGTTTATTTGACGTTGTTGTTGTTATTGTTTATTTGACGTTGTTGTTGTGGTTGTTGTTTATTTGATGTTGTTGTTGTTGTTGTTTAGTTGACGTTATTGTTGTTGTGGTTGTTTATTTGACGTTGTTGTTGTCATTGTTTTGTTGTTTATTTGACGTTGTTGTTGTTGTTTATTTGACGTTGTTGTTGTTATTTATTTGACGTTGTTTTTGTTGTTGTTTATTTGTCGTTGTTGTTGTTGTTATTTATTTGACGGTGTTGTTGTTGTTGTTGTTTATTTGACATTGTTGTTGTTGTTGTTGTTTATTTGACGTTGTTGTTGTTGTTGACGTTGTTGTTGTTGTTGTTTATTTGATGTTGTGGTTGTTGTTGTTGACATAGTTGTTGTTGTTTATTTCACGTTATTGTTGTTGTTGACGTTGTTGTTTATTTGACGTTGTTGTTGTTGTTTATTTGACTCTGTTGTTGTTGTTGTTGACATTGTTGTTGTTGTTTATTTGACATTGTTGTTGTTGTTTATTTGACATTGTTGTTGTCATTGACGGTGTTGTTGTTGTTGTTGTTGATGTTGTTGTTGTTTATTTGATGTTGTTGTTGTTGTTGTTTATTTGACGTTGTTGTTGTTGTTGTTTATTTGACGTTGTTGTTGTTTATTTGACTTTGTTGTTGTTGTTGTTATTGTTTATTTGACGTTGTTATTATTGTTTATTTGACGTTGTTGTTGTTGTTGACGTTGTTGTTGTTGTTGTTATTTATTTGACGTTTTTGTTGTTGTTGATGTTGATGTTGTTTTTGTTGTTGTTTATTTGACGTTTTTGTTGTTGTTTATTTGACGTTGTTGTTGTTGTTGTTTATTTGACGTTGTTGTTGTTGTTTATTTGACGTTGTTGTTGTTGTTGACGTTGTTGTTGTTGTTGTTTATTTGACGATGTTGTTATTGTTGTTGTTTATTTGACGTTATTGTTGTTGTTGTTGACGTTGTTGTTCTTGTTGTTTATTTGACGTTGTTGTTGTTGTTGTTGTTTTTGTTTATTTGACGTTGTTAATGTTTTTGACATTGTTGTTGTTGTTTCTGTTGTTTATTTGACGTTGTTGTTGTTGTTGTTATTGTTGGTGTTGTTGTTGTTGTTTATTTGATGTTGTTGTTATTGTTGTTTATTTGTTGTTGTTTTTGTTATTTGACGTTGTTGTTGTTGTTGTTGTTATATTTGTTGTTGTTGTTGTTGTTGCTTATTTGACGTTGTTGTTGTTGTTTGTTTGATGTTGTTGTTGCTGTTGTTTATTTGACGTTGTTGTCGTCGTTGTTATTGTTTATTTGACGTTGTTGTTGTTGTTGTTGTTTATTTGACGTTGTTATTGTGGTTGCCGTTGTTGTTGTTGTTGTTGTTTATTTGACATTGTTGTTGTTGTTGTTTATTTGACGTTGTTGTTGTTGTTATTTATTTGACGGTGTTGTTGTTGTTGTTTATTTGACATTTTTGTTGTTTATTTGACGTTGTTGTTGTTGTTGACGTTGTTGTTGTTGTTTATTTGATGTTGTTGTTGTTGTTGACATAGTTGTTGTTGTTTATTTCACGTTGTTGTTGTTGTTGACGTTGTTGTTTATTTGACGTTGTTGTTGTTGTTTATTTGACGTTGTTGTTGTTGTTGTTGTTGTTGACATTGTTATTGTTGTTTATTTGACGTTGTTGTTGTTGTTGTTTATTTGACATTGTTGTTGTCGTTGACGGTGTTGTTGTTGTTGTTGTTGACGTTGTTGTTGTTTATTTGACGTTGTTGTTGTTGTTGTTTATTTGACGTTGTTGTTGTTGTTGTTTATTTGATGTTGTTGTTGTTTATTTGACTTTGTTGTTGTTCTTGATATTGTTTATTTGACGTTGTTGTTGTTGTTTATTTGACGTAGTTGTTGTTGTTGATGTTGTTGTTGTTGTTATTTATTTGACGTTTTTGTTGTTGTTGATGTTGTTGTTGTTTTTGTTGTTGTTTATTTGACGTTGTTGTTGTTATTTATTTGACGTTGTTGTTGTTGTTTATTTGACGTTGTTGTTGTTGTTTATTTGACGTTGTTGTTGTTGTTTATTTGACGTTGTTGTTGTTGTTGTTGTTGTTTATTTGACGTTGTTGTTGTTGTTATTCATTTGACGTTGTTGTTGTTGTTTATTTGACGTTGTTGTTGTTGTTGTTTATTTGACGTTGTTATTGTCGTTGTTTTTGTTGTTTATTTGACGTTGTTGTTGTTGTTTATTTGACGTTGTTGTTGTTGTTTATTTGACGTTGTTGTTGTTGTTGACGTTGTTGTTGTTGTTGTTTATTTGACGATGTTGTTGTTGTTGTTGTTTATTTAACGTTATTGTTGTTGTTGTTGACGTTGTTGTTCTTGTTGTTTATTTGACGTTGTTGTTGTTGTTGTTTATTTGACGTTGTTGTTGTTGTTGACGTTGTTGTTGTTGTTTATTTGACGTTGTTGTTGTTGTTGACGTTGTTGTTGTTGTTTATTTGACGTTGTTGTTGTTATTGTTTATTTGACGTTGTTAATGTTTTTGACATTGTTGTTGTTGTTTTTGTTGTTTATTTGGCGTTGTTGTTGTTGTTATTGTTGTAGTTGTTGTTGTTGTTGTTTATTTGACGTTGTTGTTGTTATTGTTTATTTGACGTTGTTGTTGTGGTTGTTGTTTATTTGAAGTTGTTGTTGTTGTTGTTTAGTTGACGTTGTTGTTGTTGTTGTTTATTTGACGTTGTTGTTGTCGTTGTTTTTGTTGTTTATTTGAAGTTTTGTTGTTGTTATTGACGTTGTTGTTGTTGTTTATTTGACGTTGTTATTGTTGTTGTTTATTTGACGTTGTTGTTGTTGTTGACGTTGTTGTTGTTGTTTATTTGACGATGTTGTTATTGTTGTTGTTTATTTGACGTTATTGTTGTTGTTGTTGACGTTGTTGTTCTTGTTGTTTATTTGACGTTGTTGTTGTTGTTGTTTATTTGACATTGTTGTTGTTGTTGACGTTGTTGTTGTTGTTGTTTATTTGATGTTGTTGTTGTTGTTGTTGGTTATTTGATGTTGTTTTAGTTGTTGTTGTTTATTTGACGTTGTTGTTGTTGTTTATTTGACGTTGTTGTTGTTGTTGTTTATTTGACGTTGTTGTTTTTGTTTATTTGACGTTGTTGTTGTTTATTTGACGTTGTTGTTGTTGTTGTTGTTTATTTGACGTTGTTGTTGTTGTTTATTTGACGGTGTTGTTGTTGTTGTTGTTGTTTATTTGACGTTGTTGTTATTGTTGTTGTTTATTTGACGTTGTTGTTGTTGTTGACGTTGTTGTTGTTGTTGTTTATTTGATGTTGTTGTTGTTGTTAACATAGTTGTTGTTGTTTATTTCACGTTGTTGTTGTTGTTGACGTTGTTGTTTATTTGGCGTTGTTGTTGTTGTTGTTTATTTGACGTTGTTGTTGTTGTTGTTGACGTTGTTGTTGTTGTTGTTTATTTGACGTTGATGTTGTTGTTGTTTATTTGACATTGTTGTTGTTGTTGTTGACAGTGTTGTTGTTGTTGTTTATTTGACATTGTTGTTGTTGTTGTTGTTTATTTGACGTTTTTGTTGTTATTGATGTTGTTGTTGTTTTTGTTGTTGTTTATTTGACGTTGTTGTTGTTTATTTGACGTTGTTGTTGTTGTTGTTGTTGTTGTTATTGTTGTTGTTGTTTATTTAACGTTGTTGTTGTTGTTTATTTGACGTTGTTGTTGTTATTTGATGTTGTTGTTGTTGTATTTGTTGTTATTGTTGTTGTTGTTGTTTATTTGACGTTGTTGTCGTTATTTGACGTTGTTGTTGTTGTTGTTTATTTGACGTTGTTGTTGTTGTTGTTTATTTGACGTTATTGTTGTTGTTTATTTGACGTGGTTATTGTTGTTGTTGTTGTTTATTTGACGTTGTTGTTGTTGTTGACGTCGTTGTTGTTGTTGACGTTGTTGTTGTTGTTTATTTGACGTTGTTGTTATTGTTTATTTGATGTTGTTAATGTTTTTGACATTGTTGTTGTTGTTTTTGTTGTTTATTTGACGTTGTTGTTGTTGTTGTTGTTGTTATTGTTGGTGTTGTTGTTGTTGTTTATTTGACGTTGTTGTTGTTATTGTTTATTTCACGTTGTTGTTGTGGTTGTTGTTTATTTGATGTTGTTGTTGTTGTTGTTTAGTTGACGTTATTGTTGTTGTGGTTGTTTATTTGACGTTGTTGTTGTCATTGTTTTGTTGTTTATTTGACGTTGTTGTTGTTGTTTATTTGACGTTGTTGTTGTTATTTATTTGACGTTGTTTTTGTTGTTGTTTATTTGTCGTTTTGTTGTTGTTATTTATTTGACGTTGTTGTTGTTGTTGTTGTTTGTTTGACATTGTTGTTGTTGTTGTTGTTGTTTATTTGACGTTGTTGTTGTTGTTGACGTTGTTGTTGTTGTTGTTTATTTGATGTTGTGGTTGTTGTTGTTGACATAGTTGTTGTTGTTTATTTCACGTTATTGTTGTTGTTGACGTTGTTGTTTATTTGACGTTGTTGTTGTTGTTTATTTGACTCTGTTGTTGTTGTTGTTGACATTGTTGTTGTTGTTTATTTGACATTGTTGTTGTTGTTGTTTATTTGACATTGTTGTTGTCATTGACGGTGTTGTTGTTGTTGTTGTTGATGTTGTTGTTGTTTATTTGATGTTGTTGTTGTTGTTGTTGTTTATTTGACGTTGTTGTTGTTGTTGTTTATTTGACGTTGTTGTTGTTTATTTGACTTTGTTGTTGTTGTTGTTATTGTTTATTTGACGTTGTTATTATTGTTTATTTGACGTTGTTGTTGTTGTTGACGTTGTTGTTGTTGTTGTTATTTATTTGACGTTTTTGTTGTTGTTGATGTTGATGTTGTTTTTGTTGTTGTTTATTTGACGTTTTTGTTGTTGTTTATTTGACGTTGTTGTTGTTGTTGTTTATTTGACGTTGTTGTTGTTGTTTATTTGACGTTGTTGTTGTTGTTGACGTTGTTGTTGTTGTTGTTTATTTGACGATGTTGTTATTGTTGTTGTTTATTTGACGTTATTGTTGTTGTTGTTGACGTTGTTGTTCTTGTTGTTTATTTGACGTTGTTGTTGTTGTTGTTTTTGTTTATTTGACGTTGTTAATGTTTTTGACATTGTTGTTGTTGTTTCTGTTGTTTATTTGACGTTGTTGTTGTTGTTGTTATTGTTGGTGTTGTTGTTGTTGTTTATTTGATGTTGTTGTTATTGTTGTTTATTTGTTGTTGTTTTTGTTATTTGACGTTGTTGTTGTTGTTGTTGTTATATTTGTTGTTGTTGTTGTTGTTGCTTATTTGACGTTGTTGTTGTTGTTTGTTTGATGTTGTTGTTGCTGTTGTTTATTTGACGTTGTTGTCGTCGTTGTTATTGTTTATTTGACGTTGTTGTTGTTGTTGTTGTTTATTTGACGTTGTTATTGTGGTTGCCGTTGTTGTTGTTGTTGTTTATTTGACATTGTTGTTGTTGTTGTTTATTTGACGTTGTTGTTGTTGTTATTTATTTGACGGTGTTGTTGTTGTTGTTTATTTGAAATTTTTATTGTTTATTTGACGTTGTTGTTGTTGTTGACGTTGTTGTTGTTGTTTATTTGATGTTGTTGTTGTTGTTGACATAGTTGTTGTTGTTTATTTGACGTTGTTGTTGTTGTTGTTGTTTTTGTTTATTTGACGTTGTTAATGTTTTTGACATTGTTGTTGTTGTTTCTGTTGTTTATTTGACGTTGTTGTTGTTGTTGTTATTGTTGGTGTTGTTGTTGTTGTTTATTTGATGTTGTTGTTATTGTTGTTTATTTGTTGTTGTTTTTGTTATTTGACGTTGTTGTTGTTGTTGTTGTTATATTTGTTGTTGTTGTTGTTGTTGCTTATTTGACGTTGTTGTTGTTGTTTGTTTGATGTTGTTGTTGCTGTTGTTTATTTGACGTTGTTGTCGTCGTTGTTATTGTTTATTTGACGTTGTTGTTGTTGTTGTTGTTTATTTGACGTTGTTATTGTGGTTGCCGTTGTTGTTGTTGTTGTTGTTTATTTGACATTGTTGTTGTTGTTGTTTATTTGACGTTGTTGTTGTTGTTATTTATTTGACGGTGTTGTTGTTGTTGTTTATTTGACATTTTTGTTGTTTATTTGACGTTGTTGTTGTTGTTGACGTTGTTGTTGTTGTTTATTTGATGTTGTTGTTGTTGTTGACATAGTTGTTGTTGTTTATTTCACGTTGTTGTTGTTGTTGACGTTGTTGTTTATTTGACGTTGTTGTTGTTGTTTATTTGACGTTGTTGTTGTTGTTGTTGTTGTTGACATTGTTATTGTTGTTTATTTGACGTTGTTGTTGTTGTTGTTTATTTGACATTGTTGTTGTCGTTGACGGTGTTGTTGTTGTTGTTGTTGACGTTGTTGTTGTTTATTTGACGTTGTTGTTGTTGTTGTTTATTTGACGTTGTTGTTGTTGTTGTTTATTTGATGTTGTTGTTGTTTATTTGACTTTGTTGTTGTTCTTGATATTGTTTATTTGACGTTGTTGTTGTTGTTTATTTGACGTAGTTGTTGTTGTTGATGTTGTTGTTGTTGTTATTTATTTGACGTTTTTGTTGTTGTTGATGTTGTTGTTGTTTTTGTTGTTGTTTATTTGACGTTGTTGTTGTTATTTATTTGACGTTGTTGTTGTTGTTTATTTGACGTTGTTGTTGTTGTTTATTTGACGTTGTTGTTGTTGTTTATTTGACGTTGTTGTTGTTGTTGTTGTTGTTTATTTGACGTTGTTGTTGTTGTTATTCATTTGACGTTGTTGTTGTTGTTTATTTGACGTTGTTGTTGTTGTTGTTTATTTGACGTTGTTATTGTCGTTGTTTTTGTTGTTTATTTGACGTTGTTGTTGTTGTTTATTTGACGTTGTTGTTGTTGTTTATTTGACGTTGTTGTTGTTGTTGACGTTGTTGTTGTTGTTGTTTATTTGACGATGTTGTTGTTGTTGTTGTTTATTTAACGTTATTGTTGTTGTTGTTGACGTTGTTGTTCTTGTTGTTTATTTGACGTTGTTGTTGTTGTTGTTTATTTGACGTTGTTGTTGTTGTTGACGTTGTTGTTGTTGTTTATTTGACGTTGTTGTTGTTGTTGACGTTGTTGTTGTTCTTTATTTGACGTTGTTGTTGTTATTGTTTATTTGACGTTGTTGTTGTTGTTATTGTTGTAGTTGTTGTTGTTGTTGTTTATTTGACGTTGTTGTTGTTATTGTTTATTTGACGTTGTTGTTGTGGTTGTTGTTTATTTGAAGTTGTTGTTGTTGTTGTTTAGTTGACGTTGTTGTTGTTGTTGTTTATTTGACGTTGTTGTTGTCGTTGTTTTTGTTGTTTATTTGAAGTTTTGTTGTTGTTATTGACGTTGTTGTTGTTGTTTATTTGACGTTGTTATTGTTGTTGTTTATTTGACGTTGTTGTTGTTGTTGACGTTGTTGTTGTTGTTTATTTGACGATGTTGTTATTGTTGTTGTTTATTTGACGTTATTGTTGTTGTTGTTGACGTTGTTGTTCTTGTTGTTTATTTGACGTTGTTGTTGTTGTTGTTTATTTGACATTGTTGTTGTTGTTGACGTTGTTGTTGTTGTTGTTTATTTGATGTTGTTGTTGTTGTTGTTGGTTATTTGATGTTGTTTTAGTTGTTGTTGTTTATTTGACGTTGTTGTTGTTGTTTATTTGACGTTGTTGTTGTTGTTGTTTATTTGACGTTGTTGTTTTTGTTTATTTGACGTTGTTGTTGTTTATTTGACGTTGTTGTTGTTGTTGTTGTTTATTTGACGTTGTTGTTGTTGTTTATTTGACGGTGTTGTTGTTGTTGTTGTTGTTTATTTGACGTTGTTGTTATTGTTGTTGTTTATTTGACGTTGTTGTTGTTGTTGACGTTGTTGTTGTTGTTGTTTATTTGATGTTGTTGTTGTTGTTAACATAGTTGTTGTTGTTTATTTCACGTTGTTGTTGTTGTTGACGTTGTTGTTTATTTGGCGTTGTTGTTGTTGTTGTTTATTTGACGTTGTTGTTGTTGTTGTTGACGTTGTTGTTGTTGTTGTTTATTTGACGTTGATGTTGTTGTTGTTTATTTGACATTGTTGTTGTTGTTGTTGACAGTGTTGTTGTTGTTGTTTATTTGACATTGTTGTTGTTGTTGTTGTTTATTTGACGTTTTTGTTGTTATTGATGTTGTTGTTGTTTTTGTTGTTGTTTATTTGACGTTGTTGTTGTTTATTTGACGTTGTTGTTGTTGTTGTTGTTGTTGTTATTGTTGTTGTTGTTTATTTAACGTTGTTGTTGTTGTTTATTTGACGTTGTTGTTGTTATTTGATGTTGTTGTTGTTGTATTTGTTGTTATTGTTGTTGTTGTTGTTTATTTGACGTTGTTGTCGTTATTTGACGTTGTTGTTGTTGTTGTTTATTTGACGTTGTTGTTGTTGTTGTTTATTTGACGTTATTGTTGTTGTTTATTTGACGTGGTTATTGTTGTTGTTGTTGTTTATTTGACGTTGTTGTTGTTGTTGACGTCGTTGTTGTTGTTGACGTTGTTGTTGTTGTTTATTTGACGTTGTTGTTATTGTTTATTTGATGTTGTTAATGTTTTTGACATTGTTGTTGTTGTTTTTGTTGTTTATTTGACGTTGTTGTTGTTGTTGTTGTTGTTATTGTTGGTGTTGTTGTTGTTGTTTATTTGACGTTGTTGTTGTTATTGTTTATTTCACGTTGTTGTTGTGGTTGTTGTTTATTTGATGTTGTTGTTGTTGTTGTTTAGTTGACGTTATTGTTGTTGTGGTTGTTTATTTGACGTTGTTGTTGTCATTGTTTTGTTGTTTATTTGACGTTGTTGTTGTTGTTTATTTGACGTTGTTGTTGTTATTTATTTGACGTTGTTTTTGTTGTTGTTTATTTGTCGTTTTGTTGTTGTTATTTATTTGACGTTGTTGTTGTTGTTGTTGTTTGTTTGACATTGTTGTTGTTGTTGTTGTTGTTTATTTGACGTTGTTGTTGTTGTTGACGTTGTTGTTGTTGTTGTTTATTTGATGTTGTGGTTGTTGTTGTTGACATAGTTGTTGTTGTTTATTTCACGTTATTGTTGTTGTTGACGTTGTTGTTTATTTGACGTTGTTGTTGTTGTTTATTTGACTCTGTTGTTGTTGTTGTTGACATTGTTGTTGTTGTTTATTTGACATTGTTGTTGTTGTTGTTTATTTGACATTGTTGTTGTCATTGACGGTGTTGTTGTTGTTGTTGTTGATGTTGTTGTTGTTTATTTGATGTTGTTGTTGTTGTTGTTGTTTATTTGACGTTGTTGTTGTTGTTGTTTATTTGACGTTGTTGTTGTTTATTTGACTTTGTTGTTGTTGTTGTTATTGTTTATTTGACGTTGTTATTATTGTTTATTTGACGTTGTTGTTGTTGTTGACGTTGTTGTTGTTGTTGTTATTTATTTGACGTTTTTGTTGTTGTTGATGTTGATGTTGTTTTTGTTG
>OX451735.1:1334967700-1334975200 GCA_948472305.1 Vicia faba | reverse complement strand
GTTTATTTGACGTTGTTGTTGTTATTGTCTATTTGACGTTGTTAATGTTTTTGACATTGTTGTTGTTGTTTTTGTTGTTTATTTGACGTTGTTGTTGTTGTTGTTGTTATTGTTGTAGTTGTTGTTGTTGTTTATTTGACGTTGTTGTTGTTATTGTTTATTTGACGTTGTTGTTGTGGTTGTTGTTTATTTGAAGTTCTTGTTGTTGTTGTTTAGTTGACGTTGTTGTTGTTGTTGTTTATTTGACGTTGTTGTTGTCGTTGTTTTTGTTGTTTATTTGAAGTTTTGTTGTTGTTATTGACGTTGTTGTTGTTGTTGTTTATTTGACGTTGTTATTGTTGTTGTTTATTTGACGTTGTTGTTGTTGTTGTTTATTTGACGTTGTTGTTGTTATTTATTTGACGGTGTTGTTGTTGTTGTTTATTTGACATTGTTGTTGTTGTTGTTTATTTGACGTTGTTGTTGTTGACGTTGTTGTTGTTGTTGTTTATTTGATGTTGTTGTTGTTGTTGTTGACATTGTTATTGTTGTTTATTTCACGTTATTGTTGTTGTTGACGTTGTTGTTTATTTGACGTTGTTGTTGTTGTTGTTGTTATTTATTTGACGTTGTTGTTGTTGTTGTTGACATTGTTGTTGTTGTTGTTTATTTGACGTTGTTGTTGTTGTTTATTTGACATTGTTGTTGTCGTTGACGGTGTAGTTGTTGTTGTTGTTGTTGTTGTTGATGTTGTTGTTGTTTATTTGACGTTGTTGTTGTTGTTGTTGTTTATTTGACGTTGTTGTTGTTGTTGTTGTTTATTTGACGTTGTTGTTGTTTATTTGACTTTGTTGTTGTTGTTGTTATTGTTTATTTGACGTTGTTGTTGTTGTTTATTTGACGTTGTTGTTGTTGTTGACGTTGTTGTTGTTGTTGTTGTTTATTTGACGATGTTGTTGTTGTTGTTTATTTGACGTTATTGTTGTTGTTGTTGACGTTGTTGTTCTTGTTGTTTATTTGACGTTGTTGTTGTTGTTGTTGTTTTTGTTTATTTGACGTTGTTAATGTTTTTGACATTGTTGTTGTTATTTATTTGACGTAGTTGTTGTTGTTGATGTTGTTGTTGTTGTTGTTATTTATTTGACGTTTTTGTTGTTGTTGATGTTGTTGTTGTTTTTGTTGTTGTTTATTTGACGTTGTTGTTGTTGTTGTTTATTTGACGTTGTTGTTGTTGTTTATTTGACGTTGTTGTTGTTGTTGTTGTTTATTTGACGTTGTTGTTGTTGTTATTCATTTGACGTTGTGGTTGTTGTTTATTTGACGTTGTTGTTGTTGTTTATTTGACGTTGTTATTGTCGTTGTTTTTGTTGTTTATTTGACGTTGTTAATGTTTTTGACATTGTTGTTGTTGTTTCTGTTGTTTATTTGACGTTGTTGTTGTTGTTGTTGTTATTGTTGGTGTTGTTGTTGTTGTTTACTTGATGTTGTTGTTATTGTTGTTTATTTGTTGTTGTTTTTGTTATTTGACGTTGTTGTTGTTGTTGTTGTTGTATTTATTGTTGTTGTTGTTGTTGCTTATTTGACGTTGTTGTTGTTGTTGTTTGTTTGATGTTGTTGTTGCTGTTGTTTATTTGACGTTGTTGTCGTCGTTGTTATTGTTTATTTGACGTTGTTGTTGTTGTTGTTTATTTGACGTTGTTATTGTGGTTGACGTTGTTGTTGTTGTTGTTGTTTATTTGACGTTGTTGTTGTTGTTGTTTATTTGACGTTGTTGTTGTTGTTATTTATTTGACGGTGTTGTTGTTGTTGTTTATTTGACGTTTTTGTTGTTTATTTGACGTTGTTGTTGTTGTTGTTGACGTTGTTGTTGTTGTTTATTTGATGTTGTTGTTGTTGTTGACATAGTTGTTGTTGTTTATTTCACGATGTTGTTGTTGTTGACGTTGTTGTTTATTTGACGTTGTTGTTGTTGTTTATTTGACGCTGTTGTTGTTGTTGTTGTTGTTGACATTGTTAATGTTGTTTATTTGACGTTGTTGTTGTTGTTGTTTATTTGACATTGTTGTTGTTGTTGACGGTGTTGTTGTTGTTGTTGTTGACGTTGTTGTTGTTTATTTGACGTTGTTGTTGTTGTTGTTTATTTGACATTGTTGTTGTCGTTGACGGTGTTGTTGTTGTTGTTGTTGACGTTGTTGTTGTTTATTTGACGTTGTTGTTGTTGTTGTTTATTTGACGTTGTTGTTGTTGTTTATTTGATGTTGTTGTTGTTTATTTGACTTTGTTGTTGTTCTTGTTATTGTTTATTTGACGTTTTGTTGTTGTTTATTTGACGTAGTTGTTGTTGTTGATGTTGTTGTTGTTATTTATTTGACGTTTTTGTTGTTGTTGATGTTGTTGTTGTTTTAGTTGTTGTTTATTTGACGTTGTTGTTGTTGTTGTTGTTTATTTGACGTTGTTGTTGTTGTTGTTTATTTGACGTTGTCATTGTTGTTTATTTGACGTTGTTGTTGTTGTTGTTGTTTATTTGACGTTGTTGTTGTTGTTATTCATTTGATGTTGTTGATGTTGTTTATTTGACGTTGTTGTTGTTTATTTGACGTTGTTATTGTCGTTGTTTTTGTTGTTTATTTGACGTTGTTGTTGTTGTTTATTTGACATTGTTGTTGTTGTTTATTTGACGTTGTTGTTGTTGTTGACGTTGTTGTTGTTGTTGTTTATTTGACGATGTTGTTGTTGTTGTTGTTTATTTGACGTTATTGTTGTTGTTGTTGACGTTGTTGTTCTTGTTGTTTATTTGACGTTGTTGTTGTTGTTGTTTATTTTACGTTGTTGTTGTTGTTGTTGTTGACGTTGTTGTTGTTGTTTATTTGACTTTGATGTTGTTGTTGACGTTGTTGTTGTTGTTTATTTGACGTTGTTGTTATTATTGTTTATTTGACGTTGTTAATGTTTTTGACATTGTTGTTGTTATTTTTGTGGTTTATTTGAGGTTGTTGTTGTTGTTGTTATTGTTGTAGTAGTTGTTGTTGTTGTTGTTTATTTGACGTTGTTGTTGTTATTGTTTATTTGACGTTGTTGTTGTGGTTGTTGTTTATTTGACGTTGTTGTTGTTGTTGTTGTTTAGTTGACGTTGTTGTTGTTGTTGTTTATTTGACGTTGTTGTTGTTGTTGTTGACGTTGTTGTTCTTGTTGTTTATTTGACGTTGTTGTTGTTGTTGTTTTTGTTTATTTGACGTTGTTAATGTTTTTGACATTGTTGTTGTTGTTTCTGTTGTTTATTTGACGTTGTTTTTGTTGTTGTTTATTTGACGTTGTTGTTGTTGTTGTTTATTTGATGTTGTTGTTGTTTATTTGACTTTGTTGTTGTTCTTGATATTGTTTATTTGACGTTGTTGTTGTTGTTTATTTGCCGTAGTTGTTGTTGTTGATGTTGTTGTTGTTGTTATTTATTTGACGTTTTTGTTGTTGTTGATGTTGTTGTTGTTTTTGTTGTTGTTTATTTGACGTTGTTGTTGTTGTTGTTTATTTGACGTTGTTGTTGTTGTTTATTTGACGTTGTTGTTGTTGTTGTTGTTGTTTATTTGACGTTGTTGTTGTTGTTATTCATTTGATGTTGTTGTTGTTGTTTATTTGACGTTGTTGTTGTTGTTTATTTGACGTTGTTATTGTCGTTGTTTTTGTTGTTTATTTGACGTTGTTGTTGTTGTTTATTTGAAGTTGTTGTTGTTGTTTATTTGACGTTGTTGTTGTTGTTGACGTTGTTGTTGTTGTTGGTTATTTGACGATGTTGTTGTTGTTGTTGTTTATTTGACGTTATTGTTGTTGTTGTTGACGTTGTTGTTCTTGTTGTTTATTTGACGTTGTTGTTGTTGTTGTTTATTTGACGTTGTTGTTGTTGTTGACGTTGTTGTTGTTGCTTATTTGACGTTGTTGTTGTTGTTGACGTTGTTGTTGTTGTTTATTTGACGTTGTTGTTGTTATTGTCTATTTGACGTTGTTAATGTTTTTGACATTGTTGTTGTTGTTTTTGTTGTTTATTTGACGTTGTTGTTGTTGTTGTTGTTATTGTTGTAGTTGTTGTTGTTGTTTATTTGACGTTGTTGTTGTTATTGTTTATTTGACGTTGTTGTTGTGGTTGTTGTTTATTTGAAGTTCTTGTTGTTGTTGTTTAGTTGACGTTGTTGTTGTTGTTGTTTATTTGACGTTGTTGTTGTCGTTGTTTTTGTTGTTTATTTGAAGTTTTGTTGTTGTTATTGACGTTGTTGTTGTTGTTGTTTATTTGACGTTGTTATTGTTGTTGTTTATTTGACGTTGTTGTTGTTGTTGTTTATTTGACGTTGTTGTTGTTATTTATTTGACGGTGTTGTTGTTGTTGTTTATTTGACATTGTTGTTGTTGTTGTTTATTTGACGTTGTTGTTGTTGACGTTGTTGTTGTTGTTGTTTATTTGATGTTGTTGTTGTTGTTGTTGACATTGTTATTGTTGTTTATTTCACGTTATTGTTGTTGTTGACGTTGTTGTTTATTTGACGTTGTTGTTGTTGTTGTTGTTATTTATTTGACGTTGTTGTTGTTGTTGTTGACATTGTTGTTGTTGTTGTTTATTTGACGTTGTTGTTGTTGTTTATTTGACATTGTTGTTGTCGTTGACGGTGTAGTTGTTGTTGTTGTTGTTGTTGTTGATGTTGTTGTTGTTTATTTGACGTTGTTGTTGTTGTTGTTGTTTATTTGACGTTGTTGTTGTTGTTGTTGTTTATTTGACGTTGTTGTTGTTTATTTGACTTTGTTGTTGTTGTTGTTATTGTTTATTTGACGTTGTTGTTGTTGTTTATTTGACGTTGTTGTTGTTGTTGACGTTGTTGTTGTTGTTGTTTATTTGACGATGTTGTTGTTGTTGTTTATTTGACGTTATTGTTGTTGTTGTTGACGTTGTTGTTCTTGTTGTTTATTTGACGTTGTTGTTGTTGTTGTTGTTTTTGTTTATTTGACGTTGTTAATGTTTTTGACATTGTTGTTGTTATTTATTTGACGTAGTTGTTGTTGTTGATGTTGTTGTTGTTGTTGTTATTTATTTGACGTTTTTGTTGTTGTTGATGTTGTTGTTGTTTTTGTTGTTGTTTATTTGACGTTGTTGTTGTTGTTGTTTATTTGACGTTGTTGTTGTTGTTTATTTGACGTTGTTGTTGTTGTTGTTGTTTATTTGACGTTGTTGTTGTTGTTATTCATTTGACGTTGTGGTTGTTGTTTATTTGACGTTGTTGTTGTTGTTTATTTGACGTTGTTATTGTCGTTGTTTTTGTTGTTTATTTGACGTTGTTAATGTTTTTGACATTGTTGTTGTTGTTTCTGTTGTTTATTTGACGTTGTTGTTGTTGTTGTTGTTATTGTTGGTGTTGTTGTTGTTGTTTACTTGATGTTGTTGTTATTGTTGTTTATTTGTTGTTGTTTTTGTTATTTGACGTTGTTGTTGTTGTTGTTGTTGTATTTATTGTTGTTGTTGTTGTTGCTTATTTGACGTTGTTGTTGTTGTTGTTTGTTTGATGTTGTTGTTGCTGTTGTTTATTTGACGTTGTTGTCGTCGTTGTTATTGTTTATTTGACGTTGTTGTTGTTGTTGTTTATTTGACGTTGTTATTGTGGTTGACGTTGTTGTTGTTGTTGTTGTTTATTTGACGTTGTTGTTGTTGTTGTTTATTTGACGTTGTTGTTGTTGTTATTTATTTGACGGTGTTGTTGTTGTTGTTTATTTGACGTTTTTGTTGTTTATTTGACGTTGTTGTTGTTGTTGTTGACGTTGTTGTTGTTGTTTATTTGATGTTGTTGTTGTTGTTGACATAGTTGTTGTTGTTTATTTCACGATGTTGTTGTTGTTGACGTTGTTGTTTATTTGACGTTGTTGTTGTTGTTTATTTGACGCTGTTGTTGTTGTTGTTGTTGTTGACATTGTTAATGTTGTTTATTTGACGTTGTTGTTGTTGTTGTTTATTTGACATTGTTGTTGTTGTTGACGGTGTTGTTGTTGTTGTTGTTGACGTTGTTGTTGTTTATTTGACGTTGTTGTTGTTGTTGTTTATTTGACATTGTTGTTGTCGTTGACGGTGTTGTTGTTGTTGTTGTTGACGTTGTTGTTGTTTATTTGACGTTGTTGTTGTTGTTGTTTATTTGACGTTGTTGTTGTTGTTTATTTGATGTTGTTGTTGTTTATTTGACTTTGTTGTTGTTCTTGTTATTGTTTATTTGACGTTTTGTTGTTGTTTATTTGACGTAGTTGTTGTTGTTGATGTTGTTGTTGTTATTTATTTGACGTTTTTGTTGTTGTTGATGTTGTTGTTGTTTTAGTTGTTGTTTATTTGACGTTGTTGTTGTTGTTGTTCTTTATTTGACGTTGTTGTTGTTGTTGTTTATTTGACGTTGTCATTGTTGTTTATTTGACGTTGTTGTTGTTGTTGTTGTTTATTTGACGTTGTTGTTGTTGTTATTCATTTGATGTTGTTGATGTTGTTTATTTGACGTTGTTGTTGTTTATTTGACGTTGTTATTGTCGTTGTTTTTGTTGTTTATTTGACGTTGTTGTTGTTGTTTATTTGACATTGTTGTTGTTGTTTATTTGACGTTGTTGTTGTTGTTGACGTTGTTGTTGTTGTTGTTTATTTGACGATGTTGTTGTTGTTGTTGTTTATTTGACGTTATTGTTGTTGTTGTTGACGTTGTTGTTCTTGTTGTTTATTTGACGTTGTTGTTGTTGTTGTTTATTTTACGTTGTTGTTGTTGTTGTTGTTGACGTTGTTGTTGTTGTTTATTTGACTTTGATGTTGTTGTTGACGTTGTTGTTGTTGTTTATTTGACGTTGTTGTTATTATTGTTTATTTGACGTTGTTAATGTTTTTGACATTGTTGTTGTTATTTTTGTGGTTTATTTGAGGTTGTTGTTGTTGTTGTTATTGTTGTAGTAGTTGTTGTTGTTGTTGTTTATTTGACGTTGTTGTTGTTATTGTTTATTTGACGTTGTTGTTGTGGTTGTTGTTTATTTGACGTTGTTGTTGTTGTTGTTGTTTAGTTGACGTTGTTGTTGTTGTTGTTTATTTGACGTTGTTGTTGTTGTTGTTGACGTTGTTGTTGTTGTTTATTTGACGTTGTTGTTGTTGTTGTTTATTTGACGTTGTTATTGTGGTTGACGTTGTTGTTGTTGTTGTTATTTATTTGACGTTGTTGTTGTTGTTGTTTATTTGACGTTGTTGTTGTTGTTATTTATTTGACGGTGTTGTTGTTGTTGTTTATTTGACGTTTTTGTTGTTTATTTGACGTTGTTGTTGTTGTTGTTGACGTTGTTGTTGTTGTTTATTTGATGTTGTTGTTGTTGTTGACATAGTTGTTGTTGTTTATTTCACGTTGTTGTTGTTGTTGACGTTGTTGTTTATTTGACGTTGTTGTTGTTGTTTATTTGACGCTGTTGTTGTTGTTGTTGTTGTTGACATTGTTAATGTTGTTTATTTGACGTTGTTGTTGTTGTTGTTTATTTGAC
>OX451735.1:1334955200-1334957700 GCA_948472305.1 Vicia faba | reverse complement strand
TTGTTGTTGTTTATTTGACGTTGTTGTTGTTGTTTATTTGACGTTGTTGTTGTTGTTGACGTTGTTGTTGTTGTTGTTGTTTATTTGACGTTATTGTTGTTGTTATTGACGTTGTTGTTCTTGTTGTTTATTTGACGTTGTTGTTGTTGTTGTTGTATTTGTTGTTGTTGTTGTTGCTTATTTGACGTTGTTGTTGTTGTTGTTTGTTTGATGTTGTTGTTGTTATTTATTTGACATTGTTGTTGTCGTTGTTATTGTTTATTTGACGTTGTTGTTGTTGTTGTTGTTTATTTGACGTTGTTATTGTGGTTGATGTTGTTGTTGTTGTTATTTATTTGACGTTGTTGTTGTTGTTATTTATTTGACGTTGTTGTTGTTGTTATTTATTTGACGGTGTTGTTGTTGTTGTTGTTTATTTAACATAGTGGTTGTTGTTTATTTCACGTTGTTGTTGTTGACGTTGTTGTTTATTTGACGTTGTTGTTGTTGTTTATTTGACGCTGTTGTTGTTGTTGTTGTTGACATTGTTGTTGTTGTTTATTTGACGTTGTTGTTGTTGTTGTTTATTTGACATTGTTGTTGTCGTTGACGGTGTTGTTGTTGTTGTTGTTGATGTTGTTATTGTTTATTTGACGTTGTTGTTGTTGTTGTTGTTTATTTGACGTTGTTGTTGTTGTTGCTGTTTATTTGACGTTGTTGTTGTTTATTTGACTTTGTTGTTGTTGTTGTTATTGTTTATTTGACGTTGTTGTTGTTGTTTATTTGACGTTGTTGTTGTTGTTGACGTTGTTGTTGTTGTTTATTTGACGATGTTGTTGGTGTTGTTGTTTATTTGACGTTGTTGTTGTTGTTGTTTATTTGACGGTGTTGTTGTTGTTGTTGTTGACGTTGTTGTTGTTTATTTGACGTTGTTGTTATTGTTGTTTATTTGACGTTGTTATTGTTTATTTGACTTTGTTGTTGTTGTTATTATTTATTTGACGTTGTTGTTGTTGTTTATTTGACGTAGTTGTTGTTGTTGACTTTGTTGTTGTTGTTATTGTTATTTATATGACGTTTTTGTTGTTGTTGATGTTGTTGTTGTTTTTGTTGTTGTTTATTTGACGTTGTTGTTGTTTATTTGACGTTGTTGTTGTTGTTGTTTATTTGACGTTGTTGTTGTTGTTTATTTGACGTTGTTGTTGTTGTTCATTTGATGTTGTTGTTGTTGTTATTCATTTGACATTGTTGTTGTTGTTTATTTGACGTTGTTGTTGTTGTTTATTTGACGTTGTTGTTGTCGTTGTTTTTGTTGTTTATTTGACGTTGTTGTTGTTGTTTATTTGAAGTTGTTGTTGTTGTTTATTTGACGTTGTTGTTGTTGTTGACGTTGTTGTTGTTGTAGTTTATTTGACGATGTTGTTGTTGTTGTTGTTTATTTGACGTTATTGTTGTTGTTGTTGACGTTGTTGTTCTTATTGTTTATTTTGACGTTGTTGTTGTTGTTGTTTATTTGATGTTGTTAATGTTTTTGACATTGTTGTTGTTGTTTCTGTTGTTTATTTGACGTTGTTGTTGTTGTTGTTGTTGTTATTGTTTGATGTTGTTGTTATTGTTGTTTATTTGTTGTTGTTTTTGTTATTTGACATTGTTTTAGTTGTTGTTGTATTTGTTGTTGTTGTTGTTGCTTATTTTACGTTGTTGTTGTTGTTGTTTGTTTGATGTTGTTGTTGTTTATTTGACGGTGTTGTTGTTGTTGTTGTTTATTTGACATTGTTGTTGTTGTTGTTGTTTATTTGACGTTGTTGTTGTTGTTGACGTTGTTGTTGTTGTTGTTTATTTGATGTTGTGGTTGTTGTTGTTGACATAGTTGTTGTTGTTTATTTCACGTTATTGTTGTTGTTGACGTTGTTGTTTATTTGACGTTGTTGTTGTTATTTATTTGACACTGTTGTTGTTGTTGACATTGTTGTTGTTGTTTATTTGACATTGTTGTTGTTGTTTATTTGACATTGTTGTTGTCGTTGACGGTGTTGTTGTTGTTGTTGTTGATGTTGTTGTTGTTTATTTTATGTTGTTGTTGTTGTTGTTGTTGTTGTTGTTTATTTGACGTTGTTGTTGTTGTTGATTATTTGACGTTGTTGTTGTTTATTTGACTTTGTTGTTGTTGTTATTATTTATTTGACGTTGTTGTTGTTTATTTGACGTAGTTGTTGTTGTTGACGTTGTTGTTGTTGTTGTTGTTATTTATTTGACGTTTTTGTTGTTGTTGATGTTGTTGTTGTTTTTGTTGTTGTTTATTTGACGTTGTTGTTGTTGTTATTTATTTGACGGTGTTGTTGTTGTTGTTTATTTGACGTTTTTGTTATTTATTTGACGTTGTTGTTGTTGTTGTTGTTGTTGACGTTGTTGTTGTTGTTTATTTGATGTTGTTGTTGTTGTTGACATAGTTGTTGTTGTTTATTTCACGTTGTTGTTGTTGTTGACGTTGTTGTTTATTTGACGTTGTTGTTGTTGTTTA
>OX451735.1:1334942700-1334950200 GCA_948472305.1 Vicia faba | reverse complement strand
TTGTTGTTGTTGTTGTTTATTTGACATTGTTGTTGTCGTTGACGGTGTTGTTGTTGTTGTTGTTGACGTTGTTGTTGTTTATTTGACGTTGTTGTTGTTGTTGTTGTTTATTTGACGTTGTTGTTGTTGTTTATTTGATGTTGTTGTTGTTTATTTGACTTTGTTGTTGTTCTTGTTATTGTTTATTTGACGTTTTGTTGTTGTTTATTTGACGTAGTTGTTGTTGTTAATGTTGTTGTTGTTATTTATTTGACGTTTTTGTTGTTGTTGATGTTGTTGTTGTTTTTGTTGTTGTTTATTTGACGTTGTTGTTGTTATTTATTTGACGTTGTTGTTGTTGTTTATTTGACGTTGTTGTTGTTGTTGTTTATTTGACGTTGTTGTTGTTGTTGTTTATTTGACGTTGTTGTTGTTGTTGTTGTTTATTTGACGTTGTTGTTGTTATTATTCATTTGACGTTGTTGTTGTTGTTTATTTGACGTTGTTGTAGTTGTTTATTTGATGTTGTTGTTGTCGTTGTTTTTGTTGTTTATTTGACGTTGTTGTTGTTGTTTATTTGACGTTGTTGTTGTTGTTAATTCGACGTTGTTGTTGTTGTTGATGTTGTTGTTGTTGTTGTTTATTTGACGATGTTGTTGTTGTTGTTTATTTGACGTTATTGTTGTTGTTGTTGACGTTGTTGTTCTTGTTGTTTATTTGACGTTGTTGTTTATTTGACGTTGTTGTTGTTATTGTTGACGTTGTTGTTGTTGTTTATTTGACGTTGTTGTTGTTGTTGACGTTGTTGTTGTTGTTTATTTGACGTTGTTGTTGTTATTGTTTATTTGATGTTGTTAATGTTTTTGACATTGTTGTTGTTGTTTTTGTTGTTTATTTGACGTTGTTGTTGTTGTTGTTGTTATTGTTGTAGTTGTTGTTGTTGTTGTTGTTTATTTGACGTTGTTGTTGTTATTGTTTATTTGACGTTGTTGTTGTGGTTGTTGTTTATTTGACGTTGTTGTTGTTGTTGTTTAGTTGACGTTGTTGTTGTTGTTGTTTATTTGACGTTGTTGTTGTCGTTGTTTTTGTTGTTTATTTGACGTTGTTGTTGTTGTTGACGTTGTTGTTGTTGTTTATTTGACGTTGTTATTGTTGTTGTTTATTTGACGTTGTTGTTGTTGTTGTTTATTTGACGTTGTTGTTGTTATTTATTTGACGGTGTTGTTGTTGTTGTTTATTTGACATTGTTGTTGTTGTTGTTGTTTATTTGACGTTGTTGTTGTTGTTGTTGTTGTTGACGTTGTTGTTGTTGTTGTTTATTTGATGTTGTTGTTGTTGTTGACATAGTTGTTGTTGTTTATTTCACGTTATTCTTGTTGTTGACGTCGTTGTTTATTTGATGTTGTTGTTGTTGTTTATTTGACGTTGTTGTTGACATTGTTGTTGTTGTTTATTTGACGTTGTTGTTGTTTATTTGACATTGTTGTTGTCGTTGACGGTGTTGTTGTTGTTGTTGTTGTTGTTGTTGTTATTGTTGTTTATTTGACGTTGTTGTTGTTGTTGTTTATTTGACGTTGTTGTTGTTGTTGTTTATTTGACGTTGTTGTTGTTTATTTGACTTTGTTGTTGTTGTTGTTATTGTTTATTTGACGTTGTTATTATTGTTTATTTGACGTAGTTGTTGTTGTTGACGTTGTTGTTGTTGTTATTTATTTGACGTTTTTGTTGTTGTTGATGTTGTTGTTGTTTTTGTTGTTGTTTATTTGACGTTGTTGTTGTTGTTTATTTGACGTTGTTGTTGTTGTTGTTTATTTGACGTTATTGTTGTTGTTGTTTATTTGACGATGTTGTTGTTGTTTATTTGACGTTGTTGTTGTTGTTGTTATTCATTTGACGTTGTTGTTTTTGTTTATTTGACGTTGTTGTTGTTGTTGTTGTTTATTTGACGTTGTTGTTGTCGTTGTTTTTGTTGTTTATTTGACGTTGTTGTTGTTGTTTATTTGACGTTGTTGTTATTGTTTATTTGACGTTGTTGTTGTTGTTGACGTTGTTGTTGTTGTTGTTGTTGTTTATTTGACGTTATTGTTGTTGTTATTGACGTTGTTGTTCTTGTTGTTTATTTGACGTTGTTGTTGTTGTTGTTGTATTTGTTGTTGTTGTTGTTGCTTATTTGACGTTGTTGTTGTTGTTGTTTGTTTAATGTTGTTGTTGTTGTTTATTTGACATTGTTGTTGTCGTTGTTATTGTTTATTTGACGTTGTTGTTGTTGTTGTTTATTTGACGTTGTTATTGTGGTTGATGTTGTTGTTGTTGTTATTTATTTGACGTTGTTGTTGTTGTTATTTATTTGACGTTGTTGTTGTTGTTATTTATTTGACGGTGTTGTTGTTGTTGTTGTTTATTTAACATAGTGGTTGTTGTTTATTTCACGTTGTTGTTGTTGTTGACGTTGTTGTTTATTTGACGTTGTTGTTGTTGTTTATTTGACGCTGTTGTTGTTGTTATTGTTGACATTGTTGTTGTTGTTTATTTGACGTTGTTGTTGTTGTTGTTTATTTGACATTGTTGTTGTCGTTGACGGTGTTGTTGTTGTTGTTGTTGTTATTGTTTATTTGACGTTGTTGTTGTTGTTGTTTATTTGACGTTGCTGTTGTTGTTGTTTATTTGACGTTGTTGTTGTTTATTTGACTTTGTTGTTGTTGTTGTTGTTATTGTTTATTTGACGTTGTTGTTGTTGTTTATTTGACGTTGTTGTTGTTGTTGACGTTGTTGTTGTTGTTTATTTGACGATGTTGTTGGTGTTGTTGTTTATTTGACGTTATTGTTGTTGTTGTTGAAGTTGTTGTTCTTGTTGTTTATTTGACATTGTTGTTGTTGTTGTTTTTGTTTATTTGACGTTGTTAATGTTTTTGACATTGTTGTTGTTGTTTATTTGACGTAGTTGTTGTTGTTGATGTTGTTGTTGTTGTTGTTATTTATTTGACGTTTTTGTTGTTGTTGATGTTGTTGTTGTTTTTGTTGTTGTTTATTTGACGTTGTTGTTGTTGTTGTTGTTGTTGTTTATTTGAGGTTGTTGTTGTTGTTGTTGTTTATTTGACGTTGTTGTTGTTGTTTATTTGACGTTGTTGTTGTTGTTTATTTGACATTGTTGTTGTTGTTATTCATTTGACGTTGTTGTTGTTGTTTATTTGACGTTGTTGTTGTTGTTTATTTGACGTTGTTATTGTCGTTGTTTTTGTTGTTTATTTGACGTTGTTGTTGTTGTTGTTTATTTGACGTTGTTGTTGTTGTTTATTTGACTTTGTTGTTGTTGTTGACGTTGTTGTTGTTGTTGTTGTTTATTTGACGATGTTGTTGTTGTTGTTGTTTATTTGACGTTATTGTTGTTGTTGTTGACGTTGTTGTTCTTGTTGTTTATTTGACGTTGGTGTTGTTGTTGTTGTTGTTTATTTGACGTTGTTGTTGTTGTTGTTGACGTTGTTGTTGTTGTTTATTTGACTTTGTTGTTGTTGTTGACGTTGTTGTTGTTGTTTATTTGACGTTGTTGTTGTTATTGTTTATTTGACGTTGTTAATGTTTTTGACATTGTTGTTGTTGTTTTTGTGGTTTATTTGACGTTGTTGTTGTTGTTGTTGTTATTGTTGTAGTTGTTGTTGTTGTTGTTGTTTATTTGACGTTGTTGTTGTTATTGTTTATTTGACGTTGTTGTTGTGGTTGTTGTTTATTTGACGTTGTTGTTGTTGTTGTTTAGTTAACGTTGTTGTTGTTGTTGTTTATTTGACGTTGTTGTTGTTGTTGTTGACGTTGTTGTTGTTGTTGTTTATTTGACGTTGTTATTGTTGTTGTTTATTTGACGTTGTTGTTGTTGTTGTTTATTTGACGTTGTTGTTGTTATTTATTTGACGGTGTTGTTGTTGTTGTTTATTTGACATTGTTGTTGTTGTTGTTTATTTGACGTTGTTGTTGTTGTTGACGTTGTTGTTGTTGTTGTTGTTTATTTGATGTTGTTGTTGTTGTTATCGACATAGTTGTTGTTGTTTATTTCACGTTATTGTTGTTGTTGTCGTTGTTGTTTATTTGACGTTGTTGTTGTTGTTGTTGTTTATTTGACGTTGTTGTTGTTGTTATTGTTGTTGACATTATTGTTGTTGTTTATTTGACGTTGTTGTTGTTGTTTATTTGACATTGTTGTTGTCGTTGATGGTGTTGTTGTTGTTGTTGATGTTGTTGTTGTTTATTTGACGTTGTTGTTGTTGTTGTTTATTTGACGTTGTTGTTGTTGTTGTTGACGTTGTTGTTGTTGTTTATTTGATGTTGTTGTTGTTGTTGTTGATATAGTTGTTGTTGTTTATTTCACGTTGTTGTTGTTGTTGACGTTGTTGTTTATTTGACGTTGTTGTTGTTGTTTATTTGACGCTGTTGTTGTTGTTGTTGACATTGTTATTGTTGTTTATTTGACGTTGTTGTTGTTGTTTATTTGACATTGTTGTTGTCGTTGACGGTGTTGTTGTATTTGTTGTTGACGTTGTTGTTGTTTATTTGACGTTGTTGTTGTTGTTGTTGTTTATTTGACGTTGTTGTTGTTGTTGTTTATTTGATGTTGTTGTTGTTTATTTGACTTTGTTGTTGTTCTTGTTATTGTTTATTTGACGTTTTGTTGTTGTTTATTTGACGTAGTTGTTGTTGTTGATGTTGTTGTTGTTATTTATTTGACATTTTTGTTGTTGTTGATGTTGTTGTTGTTGTTGTTGTTGTTTATTTGACGTTGTTGTTGTTGTTGTTTATTTGACGTTATTGTTGTTGTTGTTTATTTGACGTTGTTGTTGTTGTTATTCATTTGACGTTGTTGTTGTTGTTTATTTGACGTTGTTGTTGTTGTTTATTTGACGTTGTTGTTGTCGTTGTTTTTGTTGTTTATTTGACGTTGTTGTTGTTGTTTATTTGACATTGTTGTTGTTGTTTATTTGACGTTGTTGTTGTTGTTGACGTTGTTGTTATTGTTGTTTATTTGACGTTATTGTTGTTGTTGTTGACGTTGTTGTTCTTGTTGTTTATTTGACGTTGTTGTTGTTTATTTGACGTTGTTGTTGTTGTTGTTGACGTTGTTGTTGTTGTTTATTTGACGTTGTTGTTGTTGTTGACGTTGTTGTTGTTGTTTATTTGACGTTGTTGTTGTTATTGTTTATTTGACGTTGTTAATGTTTTTGACATTGTTGTTGTTGTTTTTGTTGTTTATTTGACGTTGTTGTTGTTGTTGTTGTTATTGCTGTAGTTGTTGTTGTTGTTGTTGTTTATTTGACGTTGTTGTTGTTATTGTTTATTTGACGTTGTTGTTGTGGTTGTTGTTTATTTGACGTTGTTGTTGTTGTTGGTTAGTTGACGTTGTTGTTGTTGTTGTTTATTTGACGTTGTTGTTGTCGTTGTTTTTGTTGTTTATTTGACGTTGTTGTTGTTGTTGACGTTGTTGTTGTTGTTGTTGTTTATTTGACGTTGTTATTGTTGTTGTTTATTTGACGTTGTTGTTGTTGTTGTTTATTTGACGTTGTTGTTGTTATTTATTTGACGGTGTTGTTGTTGTTGTTTATTTGACATTGTTGTTGTTGTTGTTGTTGTTTATTTGACGTTGTTGTTGTTGTTGTTGTTGACGTTGTTGTTGTTTATGTTTATTTGATGTTGTTGTTGTTGTTGACATAGTTGTTGTTGTTTATTTCACGTTATTGTTGTTGTTGACGTTGTTGTTTATTTGCTGTTGTTGTTGTTGTTTATTTGACGTTGTTGTTGTTGTTGTTGACATTGTTGTTGTTGTTTATTTGACGTTGTTGTTGTTGTTTATTTGACATTGTTGTTGTTGTTGACGGTGTTGTTGTTGTTGTTGTTGTTGATGTTGTTGTTGTTTATTTGACGTTGTTGTTGTTGTTGTTTATTTGACGTTGTTGTTGTTGTTGTTTATTTGACGTTGTTGTTGTTTATTTGACTTTGTTGTTGTTGTTGTTATTGTTTATTTGACGTTGTTATTGTTGTTTATTTGACGTAGTTGTTGTTGTTGACGTTGTTGTTGTTATTATTTATTTGACGTTTTTGTTGTTGTTGATGTTGTTATTGTTTTTGTTGTTGTTTATTTGACGTTGTTGTTGTTGTTTATTTGACGTTGTTGTTGTTGTTTATTTGACGTTGTTGTTGTTGTTGTTTATTTGACGACGTTGTTGTTGTTGTTTATTTGACGTTGTTGTTTTTGTTGTTATTCATTTGACGTTGTTGTTTTTGTTTATTTGACGTTGTTGTTGTTGTTGTTGTTTATTTGACGTTGTTGTTGTCGTTGTTTTTGTTGTTTATTTGACGTTGTTGTTGTTGTTTATTTGACGTTGTTGTTGTTGTTGACGTTGTTGTTGTTGTTGTTATTTATTTGACGTTATTGTTGTTGTTATTGACGTTGTTGTTCTTGTTGTTTATTTGACGTTGTTGTTGTTGTTGTTGTTTTTGTTTATTCGACGTTGTTAATGTTTTTGACATTGTTGTTGTTGTTTCTGTTTTTTATTTGACGTCGTTGTTGTTGTTGTTGTTATTGTTGGTGTTGTTGTTGTTGTTTATTTGATGTTGTTGTTATTGTTATTTATTTGTTGTTGTTTTTGTTATTTGACGTTGTTGTTGTTGTTGTTGTATTTGTTGTTGTTGTTCTTGCTTATTTGACGTTGTTGTTGTTGTTGTTGTTGTTTGTTTGATGTTGTTGTTGCTGTTGTTTATTTGACATTGTTGTTGTCGTTGTTATTGTTTATTTGACGTTGTTGTTGTTGTTGTTGTTGTTGTTTATTTGACGTTGTTATTGTGGTTGATGTTGTTGTTGTTGTTGTTTATTTGACGTTGTTGTTGTTGTTGTTTATTTGACGTTGTTGTTGTTGTTATTTATTTGACGGTGTTGTTGTTGTTGTTGTTTATTTTACATAGTGGGTGTTGTTTATTTCACGTTGTTGTTGTTGTTGACGTTGTTGTTTATTTGACGTTGTTGTTGTTGTTTATTTGACGCTGTTGTTGTTGTTGTTGTTGACATTGTTGTTGTTGTTTATTTGACGTTGTTGTTGTTGTTGTTTATTTGACATTGTTGTTGTTGTTGACGGTGTTGTTGTTGTTGTTGTTGACGTTGTTGTTGTTTATTTGACGTTGTTGTTATTGTTGTTTATTTGACGTTGTTATTGTTTATTTGACTTTGTTGTTGTTGTTGTTGTTATTGTTTATTTGACGTTGTTGTTGTTTATTTGACGTTGTTGTTGTTGTTGTTGTTGTTGTTGTTGTTTATTTGACGTTGTTGTTGTTGTTTATTTGACGTTGTTGTTGTTGTTTATTTGACGTTGTTGTTGTTGTTGTTTATTTGACGTTGTTGTTGTTTATTTGACTTTGTTGTTGTTGTGGTTATTGTTTATTTGACGTAGTTGTTGTTATTGACGTTGTTGTTCTTGTTGTTTATTTGACGTTGTTGTTGTTGTTGTTATTGTTGGTGTTGTTGTTGTTGTTTATTTGATGTTGTTG
>OX451735.1:1334932700-1334937700 GCA_948472305.1 Vicia faba | reverse complement strand
TATTTGACGGTGTTGTTGTTGTTGTTTATTTGACATTTTTGTTGTTTATTTGACGTTGTTGTTGTTGTTGACGTTGTTGTTGTTGTTTATTTGATGTTGTTGTTGTTGTTGACATAGTTGTTGTTGTTTATTTCACGTTGTTGTTGTTGTTGACGTTGTTGTTTATTTGACGTTGTTGTTGTTGTTTATTTGACGCTGTTGTTGTTGTTGTTGACATTATTATTGTTGTTTATTTGACGTTGTTGTTGTTGTTGTTTATTTGACATTGTTGTTGTCGTTGACGGTGTTGTTGTTGTTGTTGTTGACGTTGTTGTTGTTTATTTGACGTTGTTGTTGTTGTTGTTTATTTGACGTTGTTGTTGTTGTTGTTTATTTAATGTTGTTGTTGTTTATTTGACTTTGTTGTTGTTCTTGATATTGTTTATTTGACGTTGTTGTTGTTGTTTATTTGACGTAGTTGTTGTTGTTGATGTTGTTGTTGTTGTTATTTATTTGACGTTTTTGTTGTTGTTGATGTTGTTGTTGTTTTTGTTGTTGTTCATTTGACGTTGTTGTTGTTGTTTATTTGACGTTGTTGTTGTTGTTTATTTGACGTTGTTGTTGTCGTTGTTTTTGTTATTTATTTGACGTTGTTGTTGTTGTTTATTTGAAGTTGTTGTTGTTGTTTATTTGACGTTGTTGTTGTTGTTGACGTTGTTGTTGTTGTAGTTTATTTGACGATGTTGTTGTTGTTGTTTATTTGACGTTATTGTTGTTGTTGTTGACGTTGTTGTTCTTATTGTTTATTTTGACGTTGTTGTTGTTGTTATTTATTTGACGTTGTTAATGTTTTTGACATTGTTGTTGTTGTTTATGTTGTTTATTTGACGTTGTTGTTGTTGTTGTTGTTGTTATTGTTGGTGTTGTTGTTGTTGTTGTTTATTTTATGTTGTTGTTATTGTTGTTTATTTGTTGTTGTTTTTGTTATTTGACATTGTTTTAGTTGTTGTTGTATTTGTTGTTGTTGTTGTTGCTTATTTTACGTTGTTGTTGTTGTTGTTTGTTTGATGTTGTTGTTGTTTATTTGACGGTGTTGTTGTTGTTGTTGTTTATTTGACATTGTTGTTGTTGTTGTTGTTTATTTGACGTTGTTGTTGTTGTTGACGTTGTTGTTGTTGTTGTTTATTTGATGTTGTGGTTGTTGTTGTTGACATAGTTGTTGTTGTTTATTTCACGTTATTGTTGTTGTTGACGTTGTTGTTTATTTGACGTTGTTGTTGTTATTTATTTGACACTGTTGTTGTTGTTGTTGACATTGTTGTTGTTGTTTATTTGACATTGTTGTTGTTGTTTATTTGACATTGTTGTTGTCGTTGACGGTGTTGTTGTTGTTGTTGTTGATGTTGTTGTTGTTTATTTGATGTTGTTGTTGTTGTTGTTGTTTATTTGACGTTGTTGTTGTTGTTGATTATTTGACGTTGTTGTTGTTTATTTGACTTTGTTGTTGTTGTTGTTATTGTTTATTTGACGTTGTTATTATTGTTTATTTGACGTAGTTGTTGTTGTTGACGTTGTTGTTGTTGTTGTTGTTATCTATTTGACGTTTTTGTTGTTGTTGATGTTGTTGTTGTTTTTGTTGTTGTTTATTTGACGTTTTTGTTGTTGTTTATTTGACGACGTTGTTGTCGTTGTTTTTGTTGTTTATTTATACGTTGTTGTTGTTGTTTATTTGACGTTGTTGTTGTTGTTTATTTGACGTTGTTGTTGTTGTTGACGTTGTTGTTGTTGTTGTTTATTTGACGATGTTGTTATTGTTGTTGTTTATTTGACGTTATTGTTGTTGTTGTTGACGTTGTTGTTCTTGTTGTTTATTTGACGTTGTTGTTGTTGTTGTTTTTGTTTATTTGACGTTGTTAATGTTTTTGACATTGTTGTTGTTGTTTCTGTTGTTTATTTAACGTTGTTGTTGTTGTTATTGTTGGTGTTGTTGTTGTTGTTTATTTGATGTTGTTGTTATTGTTGTTTATTTGTTGTTGTTTTTGTTATTTGACGTTGTTGTTGTTGTTGTTGTATTTGTTGTTGTTGTTGTTGTTGCTTATTTGACGTTGTTGTTGTTGTTTGTCTGATGTTGTTGTTGCTGTTGTTTATTTGACGTTGTTGTCGTCGTTGTTATTGTTTATTTGACGTTGTTGTTGTTGTTGTTTATTTGACGTTGTTATTGTGGTTGCCGTTGTTGTTGTTGTTGTTGTTGTTTATTTGACGTTGTTGTTGTTGTTGTTTATTTGACGTTGTTGTTGTTGTTGTTTATTTGACGGTGTTGTTGTTGTTGTTGTTTATTTGATGTTGTTGTTGTTGTTGACATAGTTGTTGTTGTTTATTTCACGTTGTTGTTGTTGTTGACGTTGTTGTTTATTTGACGTTGTTGTTGTTGTTTATTTGACGCTGTTGTTGTTGTTGTTGACATTGTTATTGTTGTTTATTTGACGTTGTTGTTGTTGTTGTTTATTTGACATTGTTGTTGTCGTTGACGGTGTTGTTGTTGTTGTTGACGTTGTTGTTGTTTATTTGACGTTGTTGTTGTTGTTTATTTGACGTTGTTGTTGTTGTTGTTTATTTGATGTTGTTGTTGTTTATTTGACTTTGTTGTTGTTCTTGATATTGTTTATTTGACGTTGTTGTTGTTGTTTATTTGACGTAGTTGTTGTTGTTGATGTTGTTGTTGTTGTTATTTATTTGACGTTTTTGTTGTTGTTGATGTTGTTGTTGTTTTTGTTGTTGTTTATTTGACGTTGTTGTTGTTATTTATTTGACGTTGTTGTTGTTGTTTATTTGACGTTGTTGTTGTTGTTGTTTATTTGACGTTGTTGTTGTTGTTTATTTGACGTTGTTGTTGTTGTTGTTGTTGTTTATTTGACGTTGTTGTTGTTGTTATTCATTTGACGTTGTTGTTGTTGTTTATTTGACGTTGTTGTTGTTGTTTATTTGACGTTGTTATTGTCGTTGTTTTTGTTGTTTATTTGACGTTGTTGTTGTTGTTTATTTGACGTTGTTGTTGTTGTTTATTTGACGTTGTTGTTGTTGTTGACGTTGTTGTTGTTGTTGTTTATTTGACGATGTTGTTGTTGTTGTTGTTTATTTGACGTTATTGTTGTTGTTGTTGACGTTGTTGTTCTTGTTGTTTATTTGACGTTGTTGTTGTTGTTGTTTATTTGACGTTGTTGTTGTTGTTGACGTTGTTGTTGTTGTTGACGTTGTTGTTGTTGTTTATTTGACGTTGTTGATGTTGTTGACGTTGTTGTTGTTGTTTATTTGACGTTGTTGTTGTTATTGTTTATTTGACGTTGTTAATGTTTTTGACATTGTTGTTGTTGTTTTTGTTGTTTATTTGACGTTGTTGTTGTTGTTGTTGTTATTGTTGTAGTTGTTGTTGTTGTTGTTGTTTATTTGACGTTGTTGTTGTTATTGTTTATTTGACGTTGTTGTTGTGGTTGTTGTTTATTTGAAGTTGTTGTTGTTGTTGTTTAGTTGACGTTGTTGTTGTTGTTGTTTATTTGACGTTGTTGTTGTCGTTGTTTTTGTTGTTTATTTGAAGTTTTGTTGTTGTTATTGACGCTGTTGTTGTTGTTGTTTATTTGACGTTGTTATTGTTGTTGTTTATTTGACGTTGTTGTTGTTGTTGTTTATTTGACGTTGTTGTTGTTATTTATTTGACGGTGTTGTTGTTGTTGTTTATTTGACATTGTTGTTGTTGTTGTTGTTGTTTATTTGACGTTGTTGTTGTTGTTGTTGACGTTGTTGTTGTTGTTGTTTATTTGATGTTGTTGTTGTTATTGTTGACATAGTTGTTGTTGTTTATTTCACGTTATTGTTGTTGTTGACGTTGTTGTTTATTTGACGTTGTTGTTGTTGTTGTTTTTTATTTGACGTTGTTGTTGTTGTTGTTGTTGACATTGTTGTTGTTGTTGTTGTTTATTTGACGTTGTTGTTATTGTTTATTTGACATTGTTATTGTCGTTGACGGTGTTGTTGTTGTTGTTGTTGTTGTTGATGATGTTGTTGTTGTTTATTTGACGTTGTTGTTGTTGTTTATTTGACGTTGTTGTTGTTGTTGTTTATTTGACGTTGTTGTTGTTTATTTGACTTTGTTGTTGTTGTTGTTATTGTTTATTTGACGTTGTTGTTGTTGTTTATTTGACGTTGTTGTTGTTGTTGACGTTGTTGTTGTTGTTTATTTGAAGATGTTGTTGTTGTTGTTGTTTATTTGACGTTATTGTTGTTGTTGTTGACGTTGTTGTTCTTGTTGTTTATTTGACGTTGTTGTTGTTGTTGTTATTTATTTGACGTTGTTAATGTTTTTGACATTGTTGTTGTTGTTTATTTGACGTAGTTGTTGTTGTTGATGTTGTTGTTGTTGTTGTTATTTATTTGACGTTTTTGTTGTTGTTGATGTTGTTGTTGTTTTTGTTGTTGTTTATTTGACGTTGTTGTTGTTGTTGTTGTTTATTTGACGTTGTTGTTGTTGTTGTTTATTTGACGTTGTTGTTGTTGTTGTTTATTTGACATTGTTGTTGTTGTTGTTTATTTGACGTTGTTGTTGTTGTTATTCATTTGACGTTGTTGTTGTTGTTTATTTGACGTTGTTGTTGTTGTTTATTAGACGTTGTTATTGTCGTTGTTTTTGTTGTTTATTTGACGTTGTTGTTGTTGTTGTTTATTTGACGATGTTGTTGTTGTTGTTGTTTATTTAACGTTATTGTTGTTGTTGTTGACGTTGTTGTTCTTGTTGTTAATTTGACGTTGTTGTTGTTGTTGTTTATTTGACGTTGTTGTTGTTGTTGACGTTGTTGTTGTTGTTTATTTGACTTTGATGTTGTTGTTGACGTTGTTGTTGTTGTTTATTTGACGTTGTTGTTGTTATTGTTTATTTGACGTTGTAATGTTTTTGACATTGTTGTTGTTGTTTTTGTGGTTTATTTGAGGTTGTTGTTGTTGTTGTTGTTATTGTTGTAGTTGTTGTTGTT
>OX451735.1:1334915200-1334925200 GCA_948472305.1 Vicia faba | reverse complement strand
TGACGTTGTTGTTGTTGTTGTTTGTTTGATGTTGTTGTTGTTGTTGTTTATTTGACGTTGTTGTCGTCGTTGTTATTGTTTATTTGACGTTGTTGTTGTTATTGTTTATTTGACGTTGTTATTGTGGTTGACATTGTTGTTGTTGTTGTTTATTTGACGTTGTTGTTGTTGTTGTTTATTTGACGTTGTTGTTGTTGTTATTTATTTGACGGTGTTGTTGTTGTTGTTGTTTATTTGACGTTTTTGTTGTTTATTTGACGTTGTTGTTGTTGTTGTTGACGTTGTTGTTGTTGTTTATTTGATGTTGTTGTTGTTGACATAGTTGTTGTTGTTTATTTCACGTTGTTGTTGTTGACGTTGTTGTTTATTTGACATTGTTGTTGTTGTTTATTTGACGTTGTTGTTGTTGTTGTTGTTGTTGTTGACATTGTTATTGTTGTTTATTTGACGTTGTTGTTGTTGTTTATTTGACATTGTTGTTGTCGTTGACGGTGTTGTTGTTGTTGTTGTTGACGTTGTTGTTGTTTATTTGACGTTGTTGTTGTTGTTGTTTATTTGACGTTGTTGTTGTTGTTGTTTATTTGATGTTGTTGTTGTTGTTTATTTGACGTTGTTGTTGTTGTTGTTGTTGTTTATTTGACGTTGTTGTTGTTGTTATTCATTTGACGTTGTTGTTGTTGTTTATTTGACGTTGTTGTTGTTGTTTATTTGACGTTGTTATTGTCGTTGTTTTTGTTGTTTATTTGACGTTGTTGTTGTTGTTGACGTTGTTGTTGTTGTTGTTTATTTGACGATGTTGTTGTTGTTGTTGTTTATTTGACGTTATTGTTGTTGTTGTTGACGTTGTTGTTCTTGTTGTTTATTTGACGTTGTTGTTGTTGTTGTTGTTGTTGTTTATTTGACGTTGTTGTTGTTGTTGTTGACGTTGTTGTTGTTGTTTATTTGACTTTGATGTTGTTGTTGACGTTGTTGTTGTTGTTGTTTATTTGACGTTGTTGTTGTTATTGTTTATTTGACGTTGTTAATGTTTTTGACATTGTTGTTGTTGTTTTTGTGGTTTATTTGAGGTTGTTGTTGTTGTTGTTATTGTTGTAGTTGTTGTTGTTGTTGTTGTTTATTTGACGTTGTTGTTGTTATTGTTTATTTGACGTTGTTGTTGTGGTTGTTGTTTATTTGACGTTGTTGTTGTTGTTGTTGTTTAGTTGACGTTGTTGTTGTTGTTGTTTATTTGACGTTGTTGTTGTCGTTGTTTTTGTTGTTTATTTGACGTTGTTGTTGTTGTTGTTGACGTTGTTGTTGTTGTTGTTTATTTGACGTTGTTATTGTTGTTGTTTATTTGACATTGTTGTTGTTGTTGTTTATTTGACGTTGTTGTTGTTATTTATTTGACGGTGTTGTTGTTGTTGTTTATTTGACATTATTGTTGTTGTTGTTTATTTGACGTTGTTGTTGTTGTTGTTGACGTTGTTGTTGTTGTTGTTTATTTGATGTTGTTGTTGTTGTTGTTGACATAGTTGTTGTTGTTTATTTCACGTTATTGTTGTTGTTGACGTTGTTGTTTATTTGACGTTGTTGTTGTTGTTGTTGTTTATTTGACGTTGTTGTTGTTGTTGTTGACATTGTTGTTGTTGTTTATTTGACGTTGTTGTTGTTGTTTATTTGACATTGTTGTTGTCGTTGACGGTGTTGTTGTTGTTGTTGTTGTTGTTGTTGTTGATGTTGTTATTGTTTATTTGACGTTGTTGTTGTTGTTGTTGTTTATTTGACGTTGTTGTTGTTGTTGTTTATTTGACGTTGTTGTTGTTTATTTGACTTTGTTGTTGTTGTTATTGTTTATTTGACGTTGTTGTTGTTGTTTATTTGACGTTGTTGTTGTTGTTGACGTTGTTGTTGTTGTTGTTTATTTGACGATGTTGTTGTTGTTGTTGTTTATTTGACGTTATTGTTGTTGTTGTTGACGTTGTTGTTCTTGTTGTTGTTTTTGTTTATTTGAGGTTGTTAATGTTTTTGACATTGTTGTTGTTGTTTCTGTTGTTTATTTGACGTTGTTGTTGTTGTTGTTGTTATTGTTGGTGTTGTTGTTGTTGTTTACTTGATGTTGTTGTTATTGTTCTTTATTTGTTGTTGTTTTTGTTATTTGACGTTGTTGTTGTTGTTGTTGTATTTGTTGTTGTTGTTGTTGTTGTTGCTTATTTGACGTTGTTGTTGTTGTTGTTTGTTTGATGTTGTTGTTGTTGTTGTTTATTTGACGTTGTTGTCGTCGTTGTTATTGTTTATTTGACGTTGTTGTTGTTGTTGTTTATTTGACGTTGTTATTGTGGTTGACGTTGTTGTTGTTGTTGTTTATTTGACGTTGTTGTTGTTGTTGTTTATTTGACGTTGTTGTTGTTGTTATTTATTTGACGGTGTTGTTGTTGTTGTTGTTTATTTGACGTTTTTGTTGTTTATTTGACGTTGTTGTTGTTGTTGTTGACGTTGTTGTTGTTGTTTATTTGATGTTGTTGTTGTTGACATAGTTGTTGTTGTTTATTTCACGTTGTTGTTGTTGTTGACGTTGTTGTTTATTTGACGTTGTTGTTGTTGTTGTTTATTTGACGTTGTTGTTGTTGTTGACATTGTTATTGTTGTTTATTTGACGTTGTTGTTGTTGTTTATTTGACGATGTTGTTATTGTTGTTGTTTATTTGACGTTATTGTTGTTGTTGTTGACGTTGTTGTTCTTGTTGTTTATTTGACGTTGTTGTTGTTGTTGTTTTTGTTTATTTGACGTTGTTAATGTTTTTGACATTGTTGTTGTTGTTTCTGTTGTTTATTTGACGTTGTTGTTGTTGTTGTTATTGTTGGTGTTGTTGTTGTTGTTTATTTGATGTTGTTGTTATTGTTGTTTATTTGTTGTTGTTTTTGTTATTTGACGTTGTTGTTGTTGTTGTTGTATTTGTTGTTGTTGCTTATTTGACGTTGTTGTTGTTGTTTGTCTGATGTTGTTGTTGTTGTTGTTTATTTGACGTTGTTGTCGTCGTTGTTATTGTTTATTTGACGTTGTTGTTGTTGTTGTTGTTTATTTGACGTTGTTATTGTGGTTGCCGTTGTTGTTGTTGTTGTTGTTTATTTGACGTTGTTGTTGTTGTTGTTTATTTGACGTTGTTGTTGTTGTTATTTATTTGACGGTGTTGTTATTGTTGTTTATTTGACATTTTTGTTGTTTATTTGACGTTGTTGTTGTTGTTGACGTTGTTGTTGTTGTTTATTTGATGTTGTTGTTGTTGTTGACATAGTTGTTGTTGTTTATTTCACGTTGTTGTTGTTGTTGACGTTGTTGTTTATTTGACGTTGTTGTTGTTGTTGTTTATTTGACGCGGTTGTTGTTGTTGTTGTTGACATTGTTATTGTTGTTTATTTGACGTTGTTGTTGTTGTTGTTTATTTGACATTGTTGTTGTCGTTGACGGTGTTGTTGTTGTTGTTGTTGACGTTGTTGTTGTTTATTTGACGTTGTTGTTGTTGTTGTTTATTTGACGTTGTTGTTGTTGTTGTTTATTTGATGTTGTTGTTGTTTATTTGACTTTGTTGTTGTTCTTGATATTGTTTATTTGACGTTGTTGTTGTTGTTTATTTGACGTAGTTGTTGTTGTTGATGTTGTTGTTGTTGTTATTTATTTGACGTTTTTGTTGTTGTTGATGTTGTTGTTGTTTTTGTTGTTGTTTATTTGACGTTGTTGTTGTTATTTATTTGACGTTGTTGTTGTTGTTTATTTGACGTTGTTGTTGTTGTTGTTTATTTGACGTTGTTGTTGTTGTTTATTTGACGTTGTTGTTGTTGTTGTTGTTGTTGTTTATTTGACGTTGTTGTTGTTGTTATACATTTGACGTTGTTGTTGTTGTTTATTTGACGTTGTTGTTGTTGTTTATTTGACGTTGTTATTGTCGTTGTTTTTGTTGTTTATTTGACGTTGTTGTTGTTGTTTATTTGACGTTGTTGTTGTTGTTTATTTGACGTTGTTGTTGTTGTTGACGTTGTTGTTGTTGTTGTTTATTTGACGATGTTGTTGTTGTTGTTGTTTATTTGACATTATTGTTGTTGTTGTTGACGTTGTTGTTCTTGTTGTTTATTTGACGTTGTTGTTGTTGTTGTTTTTTATTTGACGTTGTTGTTGTTGTTGACGTTGTTGTTGTTGTTTATTTGACGTTGTTGTTGTCGTTGACGTTGTTGTTGTTGTTTATTTGACGTTGTTGTTGTTATTGTTTATTTGACGTTGTTAATGTTTTTGACATTGTTGTTGTTGTTGACGTTGTTGTTGTTGTTTATTTGACGTTGTTGTTGTTGTTGTTTATTTGACGTTGTTAATGTTTTTGACATTGTTGTTATTGTTTTTGTTGTTTATTTGACGTTGTTGTTGTTGTTGTTGTTGTTATTGTTGTAGTTGTTGTTGTTGTTGTTGTTTATTTGACGTTGTTGTTGTTATTGTTTATTTGACGTTGTTGTTGTGGTTGTTGTTTATTTGAAGTTGTTGTTGTTGTTGTTTAGTTGACGTTGTTGTTGTTGTTGTTTATTTGACGTTGTTGTTGTCGTTGTTTTTGTTGTTTATTTGATGTTTTGTTGTTGTTATTGACGTTGTTGTTGTTGTTGTTTATTTGACGTTGTTATTGTTGTTGTTTATTTAACGTTGTTGTTGTTGTTGTTGTTTATTTGACGTTGTTGTTGTTATTTATTTGACGGTGTTGTTGTTGTTGTTTATTTGACATTGTTGTTGTTGTTGTTGTTGTTTATTTGACGTTGTTGTTGTTGTTGTTGACGTTGTTGTTGTTGTTGTTTATTTGATGTTGTTGTTGTTATTGTTGACATAGTTGTTGTTGTTTATTTCACGTTATTGTTGTTGTTGACGTTGTTGTTTATTTGACGTTGTTGTTGTTGTTGTTGTTTATTTGACGTTGTTGTTGTTGTTGTTGTTGACATTGTTGTTGTTGTTGTTTATTTGACGTTGTTGTTATTGTTTATTTGACATTGTTGTTGTCGTTGACGGTGTTGTTGTTGTTGTTGTTGTTGTTGTTGTTGTTGATGATGTTGTTGTTGTTTATTTGACGTTGTTGTTGTTGTTGTTTATTTGACGTTGTTGTTGTTGTTGTTTATTTGATGTTGTTGTTGTTTATTTGACTTTGTTGTTGTTGTTGTTATTGTTTATTTGACGTTGTTGTTGTTGTTTATTTGACGTTGTTGTTGTTGTTGACGTTGTTGTTGTTGTTTATTTGACGATGTTGTTGTTGTTGTTGTTTATTTGACGTTATTGTTGTTGTTGACGTTGTTGTTCTTGTTGTTTATTTGATGTTGTTGTTGTTGTTGTTGTTTTTGTTTATTTGACGTTGTTAATGTTTTTGACATTGTTGTTGTTGTTTATTTGACGTAGTTGTTGTTGTTGATGTTGTTGTTGTTGTTGTTATTTATTTGACGTTTTTGTTGTTGTTGATGTTGTTGTTGTTTTTGTTGTTGTTTATTTGACGTTGTTGTTGTTGTTGTTGTTTATTTGACGTTGTTGTTGTTGTTGTTTATTTGACGTTGTTGTTGTTGTTGTTTATTTGACATTGTTGTTGTTGTTGTTTATTTGACGTTGTTGTTGTTGTTATTCATTTGACGTTGTTGTTGTTGTTTATTTGACGTTGTTGTTGTTGTTTATTTGACGTTGTTGTCGTCGTTGTTATTGTTTATTTGACGTTGTTGTTGTTGTTGTTGTTTATTTGACGTTGTTATTGTGGTTGCCGTTGTTGTTGTTGTTGTTGTTTATTTGACGTTGTTGTTGTTGTTGTTTATTTGACGTTGTTGTTGTTGTTATTTATTTGACGGTGTTGTTGTTGTTGTTTATTTGACATTTTTGTTGTTTATTTGACGTTGTTGTTGTTGTTGACGTTGTTGTTGTTGTTTATTTGATGTTGTTGTTGTTGTTGACATAGTTGTTGTTGTTTATTTCACGTTGTTGTTGTTGTTGACGTTGTTGTTTATTTGACGTTGTTGTTGTTGTTGTTTATTTGACGCTGTTGTTGTTGTTGTTGTTGACATTGTTATTGTTGTTTATTTGACGTTGTTGTTGTTGTTGTTTATTTGACATTGTTGTTGTCGTTGACGGTGTTGTTGTTGTTGTTGTTGACGTTGTTGTTGTTTATTTGACGTTGTTGTTGTTGTTGTTTATTTGACGTTGTTGTTGTTGTTGTTTATTTGATGTTGTTGTTGTTTATTTGACTTTGTTGTTGTTCTTGATATTGTTTATTTGACGTTGTTGTTGTTGTTTATTTGACGTAGTTGTTGTTGTTGATGTTGTTGTTGTTGTTATTTATTTGACGTTTTTGTTGTTGTTGATGTTGTTGTTGTTTTTGTTGTTGTTTATTTGACGTTGTTGTTGTTATTTATTTGACGTTGTTGTTGTTGTTTATTTGACGTTGTTGTTGTTGTTGTTTATTTGACGTTGTTGTTGTTGTTTATTTGACGTTGTTGTTGTTGTTGTTGTTGTTGTTTATTTGACGTTGTTGTTGTTGTTATACATTTGACGTTGTTGTTGTTGTTTATTTGACGTTGTTGTTGTTGTTTATTTGACGTTGTTATTGTCGTTGTTTTTGTTGTTTATTTGACGTTGTTGTTGTTGTTTATTTGACGTTGTTGTTGTTGTTTATTTGACGTTGTTGTTGTTGTTGACGTTGTTGTTGTTGTTGTTTATTTGACGATGTTGTTGTTGTTGTTGTTTATTTGACATTATTGTTGTTGTTGTTGACGTTGTTGTTCTTGTTGTTTATTTGACGTTGTTGTTGTTGTTGTTGTTTATTTGACGTTGTTGTTGTTGTTGACGTTGTTGTTGTTGTTTATTTGACGTTGTTGTTGTCGTTGACGTTGTTGTTGTTGTTTATTTGACGTTGTTGTTGTTATTGTTTATTTGACGTTGTTAATGTTTTTGACATTGTTGTTGTTGTTGACGTTGTTGTTGTTGTTTATTTGACGTTGTTGTTGTTGTTGTTTATTTGACGTTGTTAATGTTTTTGACATTGTTGTTATTGTTTTTGTTGTTTATTTGACGTTGTTGTTGTTGTTGTTGTTGTTATTGTTGTAGTTGTTGTTGTTGTTGTTGTTTATTTGACGTTGTTGTTGTTATTGTTTATTTGACGTTGTTGTTGTGGTTGTTGTTTATTTGAAGTTGTTGTTGTTGTTGTTTAGTTGACGTTGTTGTTGTTGTTGTTTATTTGACGTTGTTGTTGTCGTTGTTTTTGTTGTTTATTTGATGTTTTGTTGTTGTTATTGACGTTGTTGTTGTTGTTGTTTATTTGACGTTGTTATTGTTGTTGTTTATTTAACGTTGTTGTTGTTGTTGTTTATTTGACGTTGTTGTTGTTATTTATTTGACGGTGTTGTTGTTGTTGTTTATTTGACATTGTTGTTGTTGTTGTTGTTGTTGTTTATTTGACGTTGTTGTTGTTGTTGTTGACGTTGTTGTTGTTGTTGTTTATTTGATGTTGTTGTTGTTATTGTTGACATAGTTGTTGTTGTTTATTTCACGTTATTGTTGTTGTTGACGTTGTTGTTTATTTGACGTTGTTGTTGTTGTTGTTGTTTATTTGACGTTGTTGTTGTTGTTGTTGTTGACATTGTTGTTGTTGTTGTTTATTTGACGTTGTTGTTATTGTTTATTTGACATTGTTGTTGTCGTTGACGGTGTTGTTGTTGTTGTTGTTGTTGTTGTTGATGATGATGTTGTTGTTGTTTATTTGACGTTGTTGTTGTTGTTGTTTATTTGACGTTGTTGTTGTTGTTGTTTATTTGATGTTGTTGTTGTTTATTTGACTTTGTTGTTGTTGTTGTTATTGTTTATTTGACGTTGTTGTTGTTGTTTATTTGACGTTGTTGTTGTTGTTGACGTTGTTGTTGTTGTTTATTTGACGATGTTGTTGTTGTTGTTGTTTATTTGACGTTATTGTTGTTGTTGACGTTGTTGTTCTTGTTGTTTATTTGATGTTGTTGTTGTTGTTGTTGTTTTTGTTTATTTGACGTTGTTAATGTTTTTGACATTGTTGTTGTTGTTTATTTGACGTAGTTGTTGTTGTTGATGTTGTTGTTGTTGTTGTTATTTATTTGACGTTTTTGTTGTTGTTGATGTTGTTGTTGTTTTTGTTGTTGTTTATTTGACGTTGTTGTTGTTGTTGTTGTTTATTTGACGTTGTTGTTGTTGTTGTTTATTTGACGTTGTTGTTGTTGTTGTTTATTTGACATTGTTGTTGTTGTTGTTTATTTGACGTTGTTGTTGTTGTTATTCATTTGACGTTGTTGTTGTTGTTTATTTGACGTTGTTGTTGTTGTTTATTTGACGTTGTTATTGTCGTTGTTTCTGTTGTTTATTTGACGTTGTTGTTGTTGTTGACGTTGTTGTTGTTGTTTATTTGACGATGTTGTTGTTGTTGTTGTTTATTTGACGTTATTGTTGTTGTTGTTGACGTTGTTGTTCTTGTTGTTAATTTGACGTTGTTGTTGTTGTTGTTGTTTATTTGACGTTGTTGTTGTTGTTGTTGACGTTGTTGTTGTTGTTTATTTGACTTTGATGTTGTTGTTGACGTTGTTGTTGTTTATTTGACGTTGATGTTGTTATTGTTTATTTGACGTTGTTAATGTTTTTGACATTGTTGTTGTTGTTTTTGTGGTTTATTTGAGGTTGTTGTTGTTGTTGTTATTGTTGTAGTTGTTGTTGTTGTTGTTTATTTGACGTTGTTGTTGTTATTGTTTATTTGACGTTGTTGTTGTGGTTGTTGTTTATTTGACGTTGTTGTTGTTGTTGTTGTTTAGTTGACGTTGTTGTTGTTGTTGTTTATTTGACGTTGTTGTTGTCGTTGTTTTTGTTGTTTAATTGACGTTGTTGTTGTTGTTGTTGACGTTGTTGTTGTTGTTTATTTGACGTTGTAATTGTTTTTGTTTATTTGACATTGTTGTTGTTGTTGTTTATTTGACGTTGTTGTTGTTATTTATTTGACGGTGTTGTTGTTGTTGTTTATTTGACATTGTTGTTGTTGTTGTTGTTTATTTGACGTTGTTGTTGTTGTTGTTGACGTTGTTGTTGTTGTTGTTGTTTATTTGATGTTGTTGTTGTTGTTGTTGTTGACATAGTTGTTGTTGTTTATTTCACGTTATTGTTGTTGTTGACGTTGTTGTTTATTTGACGTTGTTGTTTATTTGACGTTGTTGTTGTTGTTGACATTGTTGTTGTTGTTTATTTGACGTTGTTGTTGTTGTTTATTTGACATTGTTATTGTCGTTGACGGTGGTGTTGTTGTTGTTGTTGTTGATGTTGCTGTTGTTTATTTGACTTTGTTGTTGTTCTTGATATTGTTTATTTGACGTTGTTGTTGTTGTTTATTTGACGTAGTTGTTGTTGTTGATGTTGTTGTTGTTGTTATTTATTTGACGTTTTTGTTGTTGTTGATGTTGTTGTTGTTTTTGTTGTTGTTTATTTGACGTTGTTGTTGTTATTTATTTGACGTTGTTGTTGTTGTTTATTTGACGTTGTTGTTGTTGTTGTTTATTTGACGTTGTTGTTGTTGTTTATTTGACGTTGTTGTTGTTGTTGTTGTTGTTGTTTATTTGACGTTGTTGTTGTTGTTATTCATTTGACGTTGTTGTTGTTGTTTATTTGACGTTGTTGTTGTTGTTTATTTGACGTTGTTATTGTCGTTGTTTTTGTTGTTTATTTGACGTTGTTGTTGTTGTTTATTTGACGTTGTTGTTGTTGTTTATTTGACGTTGTTGTTGTTGTTGACGTTGTTGTTGTTGTTGTTTATTTGACGATGTTGTTGTTGTTGTTGTTGTTTATTTGACGTTATTGTTGTTGTTGTTGACGTTGTTGTTCTTGTTGTTTATTTGACGTTGTTGTTATTGTTGTTTATTTGACGTTGTTGTTGTTGTTGACGTTGTTGTTGTTGTTTATTTGACGTTGTTGTTGTTATTGTTTATTTGACGTTGTTAATGTTTTTGACATTGTTGT
>OX451735.1:1334905200-1334907700 GCA_948472305.1 Vicia faba | reverse complement strand
TTATTGTTTATTTGACGTTGTTGTTGTGGTTGTTGTTTATTTGAAGTTGTTGTTGTTGTTGTTTAGTTGACGTTGTTGTTGTTGTTGTTTATTTGACGTTGTTGTTGTCGTTGTTTTTGTTGTTTATTTGAAGTTTTGTTGTTGTTATTGACGTTGTTGTTGTTGTTGTTTATTTGACATTGTTATTGTTGTTGTTTATTTGACGTTGTTGTTGTTGTTTATTTGACGTTGTTGTTGTTATTTATTTGACGGTGTTGTTGTTGTTGTTTATTTGACATTGTTGTTGTTGTTGTTGTTGTTTATTTGACGTTGTTGTTGTTGTTGTTGACGTTGTTGTTGTTGTTGTTTATTTGATGTTGTTGTTGTTGTTGACATAGTTGTTGTTGTTTATTTCACGTTATTGTTGTTGTTGACGTTGTTGTTTATTTGACGTTGTTGTTGTTGTTGTTGTTTATTTGACGTTGTTGTTGTTGTTGTTGTTGACATTGTTGTTGTTGTTGTTTATTTGACGTTGTTGTTGTTGTTTATTTGACATTGTTGTTGTCGTTGACGGTGTTGTTGTTGTTGTTGTTGTTGTTGTTGATGTTGTTATTGTTTATTTGACGTTGTTGTTGTTGTTGTTTATTTGACGTTGTTGTTGTTGTTGTTTATTTGACGTTGTTGTTGTTTATTTGACTTTGTTGTTGTTGTTGTTATTGTTTATTTGACGTTGTTGTTGTTGTTTATTTGACGATGTTGTTGTTGTTGTTGTTTATTTGACGTTATTGTTGTTGTTGTTGACGTTGTTGTTCTTGTTGTTTATTTGACGTTGTTGTTGTTGTTGTTGTTGTTTTTGTTTATTTGACGTTGTTAATGTTTTTGACATTGTTGTTGTTGTTTATTTGACGTAGTTGTTGTTGTTGATGTTGTTGTTGTTGTTGTTATTTATTTGACGTTTTTGTTGTTGTTGATGTTGTTTTTGTTGTTGTTGTTGTTTATTTGACGTTGTTGTTGTTGTTGTTTATTTGACGTTGTTGTTGTTGTTGTTTATTTGACGTTGTTGTTGTTGTTTATTTGACGTTGTTGTTGTTGTTGTTGTTTATTTGACGTTGTTGTTGTTGTTATTCATTTGACGTTGTTGTTGTTGTTTATTTGACGTTGTTGTTGTTGTTTATTTGACGTTGTTATTGTCGTTGTTTTTGTTGTTTATTTGACGTTGTTGTTGTTGTTGACGTTGTTGTTGTTGTTGTTTATTTGACGATGTTGTTGTTGTTGTTGTTTATTTGAAGTTATTGTTGTTGTTGTTGACGTTGTTGTTCTTGTTGTTTATTTGACGTTGTTGTTGTTGTTGTTGTTTATTTGACGTTGTTGTTGTTGTTATTGACGTTGTTGTTGTTGTTTATTTGACTTTGATGTTGTTGTTGACGTTGTTGTTGTTGTTGACGTTGTTGTTGTTGTTGTTTATTTGACGTTGTTGTTGTTATTGTTTATTTGACGTTGTTAATGTTTTTGACATTGTTGTTGTTGTTTTTGTGGTTTATTTGAGGTTGTTGTTGTTGTTGTTATTGTTGTAGTTGTTGTTGTTGTTGTTTATTTGACGTTGTTGTTGTTATTGTTTATTTGACGTTGTTGTTGTGGTTGTTGTTCATTTGACGTTGTTGTTGTTGTTGTTGTTTAGTTGACGTTGTTGTTGTTGTTTATTTGACGTTGTTGTTGTCGTTGTTTTTGTTGTTTATTTGACGTTGTTGTTGTTGTTGTTGACGTTGTCGTTGTTGTTTATTTGACGTTGTTATTGTTGTTGTTTATTTGACATTGTTGTTGTTGTTGTTGTTTATTTGACGTTGTTGTTGTTATTTATTTGACGGTGTTTTTGTTGTTGTTGTTTATTTGACATTGTTGTTGTTGTTGTTTATTTGACGTTGTTGTTGTTGTTGTTGACGTTGTTGTTGTTGTTGTTGTTGTTTATTTGATGTTGTTGTTGTTGTTGTTGTTGACATAGTTGTTGTTGTTTATTTCACGTTATTGTTGTTGTTGACGTTGTTGTTTATTTGACGTTGTTGTTGTTGTTGTTTATTTGACGTTGTTGTTGTTGTTGTTGACATTGTTGTTGTTGTTTATTTGACGTTGTTGTTGTTGTTTATTTGACATTGTTGTTGTCGTTGACGGTGTTGTTGTTGTTGTTGTTGTTGTTGTTGATGTTGTTGTTGTTTATTTGACGTTGTTGTTGTTGTTGTTTATTTGACGTTGTTGTTGTTGTTGTTTATTTGACGTTGTTGTTGTTTATTTGACTTTGTTGTTGTTGTTATTGTTTATTTGACGTTGTTGTTGTTGTTTATTTGACGTTGTTGTTGTTGTTGACGTTGTTGTTGTTGTTGTTTATTTGACGATGTTGTTGTTGTTGTTGTTTATTTGACGTTATTGTTGTTGTTGTTGACGTTGTTGTTCTTGTTGTTTATTTGACGTTGTTGTTGGTGTTGTTTTTGTTTATTTGAGGTTGTTAATGTTTTTGACATTGTTGTTG
>OX451735.1:1334892700-1334900200 GCA_948472305.1 Vicia faba | reverse complement strand
TTGACGTTGTTGTTGTTGTTGTTGTTGTTATTGTTGTAGTTGTTGTTGTTGTTGTTGTTTATTTGACGTTGTTGTTGTTATTGTTTATTTGACGTTGTTGTTGTGGTTGTTGTTTATTTGAAGTTGTTGTTGTTGTTGTTTAGTTGACGTTGTTGTTGTTGTTGTTTATTTGACGTTGTTGTTATCGTTGTTTTTGTTGTTTATTTGAAGTTTTGTTGTTGTTATTGACGTTGTTGTTGTTGTTGTTTATTTGACGTTGTTATTGTTGTTGTTTATTTGACGTTGTTGTTGTTGTCGTTTATTTGACGTTGTTGTTGTTATTTATTTGACGGTGTTGTTGTTGTTGTTTATTTGACATTGTTGTTGTTGTTGTTGTTGTTTATTTGACGTTGTTGTTGTTGTTCACGTTGTTGTTGTTGTTGTTTATTTGATGTTGTTGTTGTTGTTATTGACATAGTTGTTGTTGTTTATTTCACGTTATTGTTGTTGTTGACGTTGTTGTTTATTTGACGTTGTTGTTGTTGTTGTTGTTTATTTGACGTTGTTGTTGTTGTTGTTGTTGACATTGTTGTTGTTGTTGTTTATTTGACGTTGTTGTTGTTGTTGTTGACATTGTTGTTGTTGTTGTTTATTTGACGTTGTTGTTATTGTTTATTTGACATTGTTGTTGTCGTTGACGGTGTTGTTGTTGTTGTTGTTGTTGTTGTTGATGTTGTTGTTGTTTATTCGACGTTGTTGTTGTTGTTGTTTATTTGACGTTGTTGTTGTTGTTGTTGTTGTTTATTTGACGTTGTTGTTGTTTATTTGACTTTGTTGTTGTTGTTGTTATTGTTTATTTGACGTTGTTGTTGTTGTTGACGTTGTTGTTGTTGTTGTTTATTTGACGATGTTGTTGTTGTTGTTGTTTATTTTACGTTATTGTTGTTGTTGTTGACGTTGTTGTTCTTGTTGTTTATTTGACGTCGTTGTTGTTGTTGTTGTTTTTGTTTATTTGACGTTGTTAATGTTTTTGACATTGTTGTTGTTGTTTATTTGACGTAGTTGTTGTTGTTGATGTTGTTGTTGTTGTTGTTATTTATTTGACGTTTTTGTTGTTGTTGATGTTGTTGTTGTTTTTGTTGTTGTTTATTTGACGTTGTTGTTGTTGTTGTTGTTTATTTGACGTTGTTGTTGTTGTTGTTTATTTGACGTTGTTGTTGTTGTTGTTTATTTGACATTGTTGTTGTTGTTGTTTATTTGACGTTGTTGTTGTTGTTATTCATTTGACGTTGTTGTTGTTGTTTATTTGACGTTGTTGTTGTTGTTTATTTGACGTTGTTATTGTTGTTGTTTTTGTTGTTTATTTGACGTTGTTGTTGTTGTTGACGTTGTTGTTGTTGTTGTTTATTTGACGATGTTGTTGTTGTTGTTGTTTATTTGACGTTATTGTTGTTGTTGTTGACGTTGTTGTTGTTGTTGTTTATTTGACGTTGTTGTTGTTGTTGTTGTTTATTTGACGTTGTTGTTGTTGTTGTTGACGTTGTTGTTGTTGTTTATTTGACTTTGATGTTGTTGTTGACGTTGTTGTTGTTGTTTATTTGACGTTGTTGTTGTTATTGTTTATTTGACGTTGTTAATGCTTTTGACATTGTTGTTGTTGTTTTTGTGGTTTATTTGAGGTTGTTTTTGTTATTGTTGTAGTTGTTGTTGTTGTTGTTTATTTGACGTTGTTGTTGTTATTGTTTATTTGACGTTGTTGTTGTGGTTGTTGTTTATTTGACGTTGTTGTTGTTGTTGTTGTTTAGTTGACGTTGTTGTTGTTGTTGTTTATTTGACGTTGTTGTTGTCGTTGTTTTTGTTGTTTATTTGACGTTGTTGTTGTTGTTGTTGACGTTGTTGTTGTTGTTTATTTGACGTTGTTATTGTTGTTGTTTATTTGACATTGTTGTTGTTGTTGTTTATTTGTCGTCGTTGTTGTTATTTATTTGACGGTGTTGTTGTTGTTTATTTGACATTGTTGTTGTTGTTGTTGTTGTTGTTGTTGTTTATTTGACGTTGTTATTGTTGTTGTTGTTGACGTTGTTGTTGTTGTTGTTTATTTGATGTTGTTGTTGTTGTTGTTGACATAGTTGTTGTTGTTTATTTCACGTTATTGTTGTTGTTGACGTTGTTGTTTATTTGACGTTGTTGTTGTTGTTGTTTATTTGACGTTGTTGTTGTTGTTGTTGTTGACATTGTTGTTGTTGTTTATTTGACGTTGTTGTTGTTGTTTATTTGACATTGTTGTTGTCGTTGACGGTGTTGTTGTTGTTGTTGTTGTTGTTGTTGTTGTTGTTGATGTCGTTGTTGTTTATTTGACCTTGTTGTTGTTGTAGTTTATTTGACGTTGTTGTTGTTTATTTGACTTTGTTGTTGTTATTGTTTATTTGACGTTGTTGTTGTTGTTGACGTTGTTGTTGTTGTTGTTTATTTGACGATGTTGTTGTTGTTGTTTATTTGACGTTATTGTTGTTGTTGTTGACGTTGTTGTTCTTGTTGTTTATTTGACGTTGTTGTTGTTGTTGTTTTTGTTTATTTGACGTTGTTAATGTTTTTGACATTGTTGTTGTTGTTTCTGTTGTTTATTTGACGTTGTTGTTGTTGTTGTTGTTGTTTATTTGACGTTGTTGTTGTTGTTGTTTATTTGATGTTGTTGTTGTTTATTTGACTTTGTTGTTGTTCTTCATATTGTTTATTTGACGTTGTTGTTGTTCTTTATTTGACGTAGTTGTTGTTGTCGATGTTGTTGTTGTTGTTATTTATTTGACGTTTTTGTTGTTGTTGATGTTGCTGTTGTTTTTGTTGTTGTTTATTTGACGTTGTTGTTGTTGTTTATTTGACGTTGTTGTTGTTGTTTATTTGACGTTGTTGTTGTTGTTGTTGTTGTTTATTTGACGTAGTTGTTGTTGTTATTCATTTGACGTTGTTGTTGTTGTTTATTTGACGTTGTTGTTGTTGTTTATTTGACGTTGTTATTGTCATTGTTTTTGTTGTTTATTTGACGTTGTTGTTGTTGTTTATTTGACGTTGTTGTTGTTGTTTATTTGACGTTGTTGTTGTTGTTGACGTTGTTGTTGTTGTTGTTTATTTGACGATGTTGTTGTTGTTGTTGTTTATTTGACGTTATTGTTGTTGTTGTTGACATTGTTGTTCTTGTTGTTTATTTGACGTTGTTGTTGTTGTTGTTTATTTGACGTTGTTGTTGTTGTTGACGTTGTTGTTGTTGTTTATTTGACGTTGTTGTTGTTGTTGACGTTGTTGTTGTTGTTTATTTGACGTTGTTGTTGTTATTGTTTATTTGACGTTGTTAATGTTTTTGACATTGTTGTTGTTGTTTTTGTTGTTTATTTGACGTTGTTGTTGTTGTTGTTGTTATTGTTGTAGTTGTTGTTGTTGTTGTTGTTTATTTGACGTTGTTGTTGTTATTGTTTATTTGACGTTGTTGTTGTGGTTGTTGTTTATTTGAAGTTGTTGTTGTTGTTGTTTAGTTGACGTTGTTGTTGTTGTTGTTTATTTGACGTTGTTTTTGTTGTTTATTTGAAGTTTTGTTGTTGTTATTGACGTTGTTGTTGTTGTTTATTTGACATTGTTATTGTTGTTTTTTATTTGACGTTGTTGTTGTTGTTGTTTATTTGACGTTGTTTTTGTTATTTATTTGACGGTGTTGTTGTTGTTGTTTATTTGACATTGTTGTTGTTGTTGTTGTTGTTTATTTGACGTTGTTGTTGTTGTTGTTGACGTTGTTGTTGTTGTTGTTTATTTGATGTTGTTGTTGTTGTTGTTGACATAGTTGTTGTTGTTTATTTCACGTTATTGTTGTTGTTGACATAGTTGTTGTTGTTTATTTCACGTTATTGTTGTTGTTGACGTTGTTGTTTATTTGACGTTGTTGTTGTTGTTGTTGTTGTTGTTTATTTGACGTTGTTGTTGTTGTTGTTGACATTGTTGTTGTTGTTGTTTATTTGACGTTGTTGTTGTTGTTTATTTGACATTGTTGTTATTGTTGACGTTGTTGTTCTTGTTGTTTATTTGACGTTGTTGTTGTTGTTGTTGTTTATTTGACGTTGTTGTTGTTGTTGTTGACGTTGTTGTTGTTGTTTATTTGACTTTGATGTTGTTGTTGACGTTGTTGTTGTTGTTTATTTGACGTTGTTGTTGTTATTGTTTATTTCACGTTGTTAATGTTTTTGACATTTTTGTTGTTGTTTTTGTGGTTTATTTGAGGTTGTTGTTGTTGTTGTTATTGTTGTAGTTGTTGTTGTTGTTGTTTATTTGACGTTGTTGTTGTTATTGTTTATTTGACGTTGTTGTTGTGGTTGTTGTTTATTTGACGTTGTTGTTGTTGTTGTTGTTTAGTTGACGTTGTTGTTGTTGTTGTTTATTTGACGTTGTTGTTGTCGTTGTTTTTGTTGTTTATTTGACGTTGTTGTTGTTGTTGTTGACGTTGTTGTTGTTGTTTATTTGACGTTGTTATTGTTGTTGTTTATTTGACATTGTTGTTGTTGTTGTTTATTTGACGTTGTTGTTGTTATTTATTTGACGGTGTTGTTTTTGTTGTTTATTTGACGTTGTTGTTGTTGTTGTTGACGTTGTTGTTGTTGTTGTTTATTTGATGTTGTTGTTGTTATTGTTGGCATAGTTGTTGTTGTTTATTTCACGTTATTGTTGTTGTTGACGTTGTTGTTTATTTGACGTTGTTGTTGTTGTTGTTTATTTGACGTTGTTGTTGTTGTTGTTGTTGACATTGTTGTTGTTGTTTATTTGACGTTGTTGTTGTTGTTTATTTGACATTGTTGTTGTCGTTGACGGTGTTGTTGTTGTTGTTGTTGTTGTTGTTGTTGACGTTGTTGTTGTTTATTTGACGTTGTTGTTGTTGTTGTTTATTTGACTTTGTTGTTGTTGTTGTTTATTTGACGTTGTTGTTGTTTATTTGACTTTGTTGTTGTTGTTATTGTTTATTTGACGTTGTTGTTGTTGTTTATTTGACGTTGTTGTTGTTGTTGACGTTGTTGTTGTTGTTGTTTATTTGACGATGTTGTTGTTGTTGTTGTTTATTTGACGTTGTTGTTGTTGTTGTTGACGTTGTTGTTCTTGTTGTTTATTTGACGTTGTTGTTGTTGTTGTTTTTGTTTATTTGACGTTGTTAATGTTTTTGACATTGTTGTTGTTGTTTCTGTTGTTTATTTGACGTTGTTGTTGTTGTTGTTTATTTGACGTTGTTGTTGTTGTTGTTTATTTGATGTTGTTGTTGTTTATTTGACTTTGTTGTTGTTCTTGATATTGTTTATTTGACGTTGTTGTTGTTGTTTATTTGACGTAGTTGTTGTTGTTGATGTTGTTGTTATTGTTATTTATTTGACGTTTTTGTTGTTGTTGATGTTGTTGTTGTTTTTGTTGTTGTTTATTTGACGTTGTTGTTGTTGTTTATTTGACGTTGTTGTTGTTGTTTACTTGACGTTGTTGTTGTTGTTGTTTATTTGACGTAGTTGTTGTTGTTATTCATTTGACGTTGTTGTTGTTGTTTATTTGACGTTGTTGTTGTTGTTTATTTGACGTTGTTATTGTCGTTGTTTTTCTTGTTTATTTGACGTTGTTGTTGTTGTTTATTTGACGTTGTTGTTGTTGTTTATTTGACGTTGTTGTTGTTGTTGACGTTGTTGTTGTTGTTGTTTATTTGACGATGTTGTTGTTGTTGTTGTTTATTTGACGTTATTGTTGTTGTTGTTGACGTTGTTGTTCTTGTTGTTTATTTGACGTTGTTGTTGTTGTTGTTTATTTGACGTTGTTGTTGTTGTTGACGTTGTTGTTGTTGTTTATTTGACGTTGTTGTTGTTGTTGACGTTGTTGTTGTTGTTGTTTATTTGACGATGTTGTTGTTGTTGTTGTTTATTTGACGTTATTGTTGTTGTTGTTGACGTTGTTGTTCTTGTTGTTTATTTGACGTTGTTGTTGTTGTTGTTTATTTGACGTTGTTGTTGTTGTTGACGTTGTTGTTGTTGTTTATTTGACGTTGTTGTTGTTGTTGACGTTGTTGTTGTTGTTTATTTGACGTTGTTGTTGTTATTGTTTATTTGACGTTGTTAATGTTTTTGACATTGTTGTTGTTGTTTTTGTTGTTTATTTGACGTTGTTGTTGTTGTTGTTGTTGTTATTGTTGTAGTTGTTGTTGTTGTTGTTTATTTGACGTTGTTGTTGTTATTGTTTATTTGACGTTGTTGTTGTGGTTGTTGTTTATTTGAAGTTGTTGTTGTTGTTGTTTAGTTGACGTTGTTGTTGTTGTTGTTTATTTGACGTTGTTGTTGTCGTTGTTTTTGTTGTTTATTTGAAGTTTTGTTGTTGTTATTGACGTTGTTGTTGTTGTTGTTTATTTGACGTTGTTATTGTTGTTTTTTATTTGACGTTGTTGTTGTTGTTGTTTATTTGATGTCGTTGTTGTTATTTATTTGACGGTGTTGTTGTTGTTGTTTATTTGACATTGTTGTTGTTGTTGTTGTTGTTTATTTGATGTTGTTGTTGTTGTTGTTGACGTTGTTGTTGTTGTTGTTTATTTGATGTCGTTGTTGTTGTTGTTGACATAGTTGTCGTTGTTTATTTCACGTTATTGTTGTTGTTGACGTTGTTGTTTATTTGACGTTGTTGTTGTTGTTGTTTATTTGACGTTGTTGTTGTTGTTGTTGTTGACATTGTTGTTGTTGTTGTTTATTTGACGTTGTTGTTGTTGTTTATTTGACATTGTTGTTGTTGTTGACGTTGTTGTTCTTGTTGTTTATTTGACGTTGTTGTTGTTGTTGTTGTTTATTTGACGTTGTTGTTGTTGTTGTTGACGTTGTTGTTGTTGTTTATTTGACTTTGATGTTGTTGTTGACGTTGTTGTTGTTGTTTATTTGACGTTGTTGTTGTTATTGTTTATTTCACGTTGTTAATGTTTTTGACATTTTTGTTGTTGTTTTTGTGGTTTATTTGAGGTTGTTGTTGTTGTTGTTATTGTTGTAGTTGTTGTTGTTGTTGTTTATTTGACGTTGTTGTTGTTATTGTTTATTTGACGTTGTTGTTGTGGTTGTTGTTTATTTGAAGTTGTTGTTGTTGTTGTTGTTTAGTTGTCGTTGTAGTTGTTGTTGTTTATTTGACGTTGTTGTTGTCGTTGTTTTTGTTGTTTATTTGACGTTGTTGTTGTTGTTGTTGTTGACGTTGTTGTTGTTGTTTATTTGACGTTGTTATTGTTGTTGTTTATTTGACATTGTTGTTGTTGTTTATTTGACGTTGTTGTTGTTATTTATTTGACGGTGTTGTTGTTGTTGTTTATTTGACATTGTTGTTGTTGTTGTTGTTTATTTGACGTTGTTGTTGTTGTTGTTGACGTTGTTGTTGTTGTTGTTTATTTGATGTTGTTGTTGTTATTGTTGGCATAGTTGTTGTTGTTTATTTCACGTTATTGTTGTTGTTGACGTTGTTGTTTATTTGACGTTGTTGTTGTTGTTGTTT
>OX451735.1:1334845200-1334872700 GCA_948472305.1 Vicia faba | reverse complement strand
TGTTGTTGTTGTTTATTTGACGTTGTTATTGTTGTTGTTTATTTGACGTTGTTGTTGTTGTTGTTTATTTGACGTTGTTGTTGTTATTTATTTGACGGTGTTGTTGTTGTTGTTTATTTGACATTGTTGTTGTTGTTGTTGTTTATTTGACGTTGTTGTTGTTGTTGTTGTTGTTGACGTTGTTGTTGTTGTTGTTTATTTGATGTTGTTGTTGTTGTTGACATAGTTGTTGTTGTTTATTTCACGTTATTCTTGTTGTTGACGTTGTTGTTTATTTGATGTTGTTGTTGTTGTTTATTTGACGTTGTTGTTGACATTGTTGTTGTTGTTTATTTGACGTTGTTGTTGTTTATTTGACATTGTTGTTGTCGTTGACGGTGTTGTTGTTGTTGTTGTTGTTGTTGTTGTTATTGTTGTTTATTTGACGTTGTTGTTGTTGTTGTTTATTTGACGTTGTTGTTGTTGTTGTTTATTTGACGTTGTTGTTGTTTATTTGACTTTGTTGTTGTTGTTGTTATTGTTTATTTGACGTTGTTATTATTGTTTATTTGACGTAGTTGTTGTTGTTGACGTTGTTGTTGTTGTTATTTATTTGACGTTTTTGTTGTTGTTGAAGTTGTTGTTGTTTTTGTTGTTGTTTATTTGACGTTGTTGTTGTTGTTTATTTGACGTTGTTGTTGTTGTTGTTTATTTGACGTTATTGTTGTTGTTGTTTATTTGACGACGTTGTTGTTGTTTATTTGACGTTGTTGTTGTTGTTGTTATTCATTTGACGTTGTTGTTTTTGTTTATTTGACGTTGTTGTTGTTGTTGTTGTTTATTTAACGTTGTTGTTGTCGTTGTTTTTGTTGTTTATTTGACGTTGTTGTTGTTGTTTATTTGACGTTGTTGTTGTTGTTTATTTGACGTTGTTGTTGTTGTTGTTGTTTATTTGACGTTATTGTTGTTGTTATTGACGTTGTTGTTCTTGTTGTTTATTTGACGTTGTTGTTGTTGTTGTTGTTGTATTTGTTGTTGTTGTTGTTGCTTATTTGACGTTGTTGTTGTTGTTGTTTGTTTGATGTTGTTGTTGTTGTTGTTTATTTGACATTGTTGTTGTCGTTGTTATTGTTTATTTGACGTTGTTGTTGTTGTTGTTGTTGTTTATTTGACGTTGTTATTGTGGTTGATGTTGTTGTTGTTGTTATTTATTTGACGTTGTTGTTGTTGTTGTTTATTTGACGTTGTTGTTGTTGTTATTTATTTGACGGTGTTGTTGTTGTTGTTGTTTATTTAACATAGTGGTTGTTGTTTATTTCACGTTGTTGTTATTGTTAACGTTGTTGTTTATTTGACGTTGTTGTTGTTGTTTATTTGACGCTGTTGTTGTTGTTGTTGTTGACATTGTTGTTGTTGTTTATTTGACGTTGTTGTTGTTGTTGTTTATTTGACATTGTTGTTGTCGTTGACGGTGTTGTTGTTGTTGTTGACGTTGTTGTTGTTGTTTATTTGACGTTGTTATTATTGTTGTTTATTTGACGTTGTTGTTGTTGTTGTTGTTTATTTAACGTTGTTGTTGTTTATTTGACTTTGTTGTTGTTGTTGTTGTTATTGTTTATTTGACGTTGTTGTTGTTGTTTATTTGACGTTGTTGTTGTTGTTGACGTTGTTGTTGTTGTTTATTTGACGATGTTGTTGGTGTTGTTGTTTATTTGACGTTATTGTTGTTGTTGTTGACGTTGTTGTTCTTGTTGTTTATTTGACGTTGTTGTTGTTTTGTTTTTGTTTATTTGACGTTGTTAATGTTTTAGACATTGTTGTTGTTGTTTATTTGACGTAGTTGTTGTTGTTGATGTTGTTGTTGTTGTTGTTATTTATTTGACGTTTTTGTTGTTGTTGATGTTGTTGTTGTTTTTGTTGTTGTTTATTTGACGTTGTTGTTGTTGTTGTTGTTTATTTGGCGATGTTGTTGTTGTTGTTGTTTATTTGACGTTATTGTTGTTGTTGTTGACGTTGTTGTTCTTGTTGTTTATTTGACGTTGTTGTTGTTGTTGTTTATTTGACGTTGTTGTTGTTGTTGACGTTGTTGTTGTTGTTTATTTGACGTTGTTGTTGTTGTTGACGTTGTTGTTGTTGTTTATTTGAAGTTGTTGTTGTTATTGTTTATTTGACGTTGTTAATGTTTTTGACATTGTTGTTGTTGTTTTTGTTGTTTATTTGACGTTGTTGTTGTTGTTGTTGTTATTGTTGTAGTTGTTGTTGTTGTTGTTTATTTGACGTTGTTGTTGTTATTGTTTATTTGACGTTGTTGTTGTGGTTGTTGTTTATTTGACGTTGTTGTTGTTGTTGTTTAGTTGACGTTGTTGTTGTTGTTGTTTATTTGACGTTGTTGTTGTCGTTGTTTTTGTTGTTTATTTGACGTTGTTGTTGTTGTTGTTGACGTTGTTGTTGTTGTTTATTTGACGTTGTTATTGTTGTTGTTTATTTGACGTTGTTGTTGTTGTTGTTTATTTGACGTTGTTGTTGTTATTTATTTGACGGTGTTGTTGTTGTTGTTTATTTGACATTGTTGTTGTTGTTGTTTATTTGACGTTGTTGTTGTTGTTGTTGTTGTTGACGTTGTTGTTGTTGTTGTTTATTTGATGTTGTTGTTGTTGTTGACATAGTTGTTGTTGTTTATTTCACGTTATTCTTGTTGTTGACGTTGTTGTTTATTTGATGTTGTTGTTGTTGTTTATTTGACGTTGTTGTTGACATTGTTGTTGTTGTTTATTTGACGTTGTTGTTGTTTATTTGACATTGTTGTTGTCGTTGACGGTGTTGTTGTTGTTGTTGTTGTTGTTGTTGTTGTTATTGTTGTTTATTTGACGTTGTTGTTGTTGTTGTTTATTTGACGTTGTTGTTGTTGTTGTTTATTTGACGTTGTTGTTGTTTATTTGACTTTGTTGTTGTTGTTGTTATTGTTTATTTGACGTTGTTATTATTGTTTATTTGACGTAGTTGTTGTTGTTGACGTTGTTGTTGTTGTTGTTATTTATTTGACATTTTTGTTGTTGTTGAAGTTGTTGTTGTTTTTGTTGTTGTTTATTTGACGTTGTTGTTGTTGTATATTTGACGTTGTTGTTGTTGTTGTTTATTTGACGTTATTGTTGTTGTTGTTTATTTGACGACGTTGTTGTTGTTAATTTGACGTTGTTGTTGTTGTTGTTATTCATTTGACGTTGTTGTTTTTGTTTATTTGACGTTGTTGTTGTTGTTGTTGTTGTTTATTTAACGTTGTTGTTGTCGTTGTTTTTGTTGTTTATTTGACGTTGTTGTTGTTGTTTATTTGACGTTGTTGTTGTTGTTTATTTGACGTTGTTGTTGTTGTTGACGTTGTTGTTGTTGTTGTTGTTGTTTATTTGACGTTATTGTTGTTGTTATTGACGTTGTTGTTCTTGTTGTTTATTTGACGTTGTTGTTGTTGTTGTTGTTGTATTTGTTGTTGTTGTTGTTGCTTATTTGACGTTGTTGTTGTTGTTGTTTGTTTGATGTTGTTGTTGTTGTTGTTTATTTGACATTGTTGTTGTCGTTGTTATTGTTTATTTGACGTTGTTGTTGTTGTTGTTTATTTGACGTTGTTATTGTGGTTGATGTTGTTGTTGTTGTTATTTATTTGACGTTGTTGTTGTTGTTGTTTATTTGACGTTGTTGTTGTTGTTATTTATTTGACGGTGTTGTTGTTGTTGTTGTTTATTTAACATAGTGGTTGTTGTTTATTTCACGTTGTTGTTGTTGTTAACGTTGTTGTTTATTTGACGTTGTTGTTGTTGTTTATTTGACGTTGTTGTTGTTGTTGTTGTTGACATTGTTGTTGTTGTTTATTTGACGTTGTTGTTGTTGTTGTTTATTTGACATTGTTGTTGTCGTTGACGGTGTTGTTGTTGTTGTTGTTGTTGATGTTGTTGTTGTTTCTTTGACGTTGTTGTTGTTGTTGTTTATTTGACGTTGTTGTTGTTGTTGTTGTTTATTTAACGTTGTTGTTGTTTATTTGACTTTGTTGTTGTTGTTGTTGTTATTGTTTATTTGACGTTGTTGTTGTTGTTTATTTGACGTTGTTGTTGTTGTTGACGTTGTTGTTGTTGTTTATTTGACGATGTTGTTGGTGTTGTTGTTTATTTGACGTTATTGTTGTTGTTGTTGACGTTGTTGTTCTTGTTGTTTATTTGACGTTGTTGTTGTTGTTGTTTTTGTTTATTTGACGTTGTTAATGTTTTTGACATTGTTGTTGTTGTTTATTTGACGTAGTTGTTGTTGTTGATGTTGTTGTTGTTGTTGTTATTTATTTGACGTTTTTGTTGTTGTTGATGTTGTTGTTGTTTTTGTTGTTGTTTATTTGACGTTGTTGTTGTTGTTGTTGTTTATTTGACGTTGTTGTTGTTGTTGTTGTTTATTTGACGTTGTTGTTGTTGTTGTTGTTTATTTGACGTTGTTGTTGTTGTTTATTTGACGTTGTTGTTGTTGTTTATTTGACGTTGTTGTTGTTGTTATTCATTTGACGTTGTTGTTGTTGTTTATTTGACGTTGTTGTTGTTGTTTATTTGACGTTGTTATTGTCGTTGTTTTTGTTGTTTATTTGACGTTGTTGTTGTTGTTGTTTATTTGACGTTGTTGTTGTTGTTTATTTGACGTTGTTGTTGTTGTTGACGTTGTTGTTGTTGTTGTTTATTTGACGATGTTGTTGTTGTTGTTGTTTATTTGACGTTATTGTTGTTGTTGTTGACGTTGTTGTTCTTGTTGTTTATTTGACGTTGTTGTTGTTGTTGTTGTTTATTTGACGTTGTTGTTGTTGTTGTTGACGTTGTTGTTGTTGTTTATTTGACTTTGTTTTTGTTGTTGACGTTGTTGTTGTTGTTTATTTGACGTTGTTGTTTTTATTGTTTATTTGACGTTGTTAATGTTTTTGACATTGTTGTTGTTTTTGTGGTTTATTTGACGTTGTTGTTGTTGTTGTTGTTATTGTTGTAGTTGTTGTTGTTGTTGTTTATTTGACGTTGTTGTTGTTATTGTTTATTTGACGTTGTTGTTGTGGTTGTTGTTTATTTGACGTTGTTGTTGTTGTTGTTTAGTTGACGTTGTTGTTGTTGTTGTTTATTTGACGTTGTTGTTGTTGTTGTTGACGTTGTTGTTGTTGTTGTTGTTTATTTGACGTTGTTATTGTTGTTGTTTATTTGACGTTGTTGTTGTTGTTGTTTATTTGACGTTGTTGTTGTTATTTATTTGACGGTGTTGTTGTTGTTGTTTATTTGACATTGTTGTTGTTGTTGTTGTTTATTTGACGTTGTTGTTGTTGTTGTTGACGTTGTTGTTGTTGTTGTTTATTTGATGTTGTTGTTGTTGTTGTCGACATAGTTGTTGTTGTTTATTTCACGTTATTGTTGTTGTTGACGTTGTTGTTTATTTGACGTTGTTGTTGTTGTTGTTGTTGTTTATTTGACGTTGTTGTTGTTGTTATTGTTGTTGACATTATTGTTGTTGTTTATTTGACGTTGTTGTTGTTGTTTATTTGACATTGTTGTTGTCGTTGACGGTGTTGTTGTTGTTGTTGTTGTTGTTGTTGATGTTGTTGTTGTTTATTTGACGTTGTTGTTGTTGTTGTTTATTTGACGTTGTTGTTGTTGTTGTTGTTGTTTATTTGACGTTTTTGTTGTTTATTTGACGTTGTTGTTGTTGTTGTTGACGTTGTTGTTATTGTTTATTTGATGTTGTTGTTGTTGTTGACATAGTTGTTGTTGTTTATTTCACGTTGTTGTTGTTGTTGACGTTGTTGTTTATTTGACGTTGTTGTTGTTGTTTATTTGACGCTGTTGTTGTTGTTGTTGACATTGTTGTTGTTGTTTATTTGACGTTGTTGTTGTTTATTTGACATTGTTGTTGTCGTTGACGGTGTTGTTGTTGTTGTTGTTGTTGTTATTGTTGTTTATTTGACGTTGTTGTTGTTGTTGTTTATTTGACGTTGTTGTTGTTGTTGTTTATTTGACGTTGTTGTTGTTTATTTGACTTTGTTGTTGTTGTTGTTATTGTTTATTTGACGTTGTTATTATTGTTTATTTGACGTAGTTGTTGTTGTTGACGTTGTTGTTGTTGTTATTTATTTGACGTTGTTGTTGTTGTTGACGTTGTTGTTGTTGTTGTTGTTGTTTATTTGACGTTATTGTTGTTGTTATTGACGTTGTTGTTCTTGTTGTTTATTTGACGTTGTTGTTGTTGTTGTTGTATTTGTTGTTGTTGTTGTTGCTTATTTGACGTTGTTGTTGTTGTTGTTTGTTTGATGTTGTTGTTGTTGTTGTTTATTTGACATTGTTGTTGTCGTTGTTATTGTTTATTTGACGTTGTTGTTATTGTTGTTGTTTATTTGACGTTGTTATTGTGGTTGATGTTGTTGTTGTTGTTATTTATTTGACGTTGTTGTTGTTGTTGTTTATTTGACGTTGTTGTTGTTGTTATTTATTTGACGGTGTTGTTGTTGTTGTTGTTTATTTAACATAGTGGTTGTTGTTTATTTCACGTTGTTGTTGTTGTTAACGTTGTTGTTTATTTGACGTTGTTGTTGTTGTTTATTTGACGTGGTTGTTGTTGTTGTTGTTGACATTGTTGTTGTTGTTTATTTGACGTTGTTGTTGTTGTTGTTTATTTGACATTGTTGTTGTCGTTGACGGTGTTGTTGTTGTTGTTGTTGATGTTGTTGTTGTTTCTTTGACGTTGTTGTTGTTGTTGTTTATTTGACGTTGTTGTTGTTGTTGTTGTTTATTTAACGTTGTTGTTGTTTATTTGACTTTGTTGTTGTTGTTGTTGTTATTGTTTATTTGACGTTGTTGTTGTTGTTTATTTGACGTTGTTGTTGTTGTTGACGTTGTTGTTGTTGTTTATTTGACGATGTTGTTGGTGTTGTTGTTTATTTGACGTTATTGTTGTTGTTGTTGACGTTTGTTGTACCCCAAAATTTGCCCTCCCATATCCATCAAGAATTGTCAAAGTCAAGGTCACAAAATGCCCCAAGGGTTGTGCAGCTCAACTGTCTTCTATACAGTCAATACTAGGGTTTGAGTTCTGGTCAAGCAAATGAACTTTTCAAAGGCCCAATCAAGTCTCATATGCTCACAAAGAGGGTCAAGCATCCTCATGCAAAGTTTCAAGGCATTCAGTTCAAAATTGCACAGTCAAAACCCTAGATTGCACTACAGTCAACTGTAGGGGCAAAATGGTCATTTGGCAGTCAAAAGTTCAAATTTTTGGTCAACACATCATTTTGAAGCCACAAACATCATTTGATCAATGCTTGATCATGATTCTCAAAATTTGGCTCAGAAATCATCAAAGATGCAAAAGTTGCTATATTTGGACAGCTGAAAAAGTCAACAGAAATTGACCAGGGCATAACTTTCACATGGATTATCAGAAAAATTCCATCCAAAGCTCATTTTGAAGAGAAAGACATTTCCTACAATTCATCTTCATGTTCCAAGTCCAAGAAATGCTCTCACAAAAAGTTATCAATTTCAACATTATAGGTCATTTTCAAAAGTCAACAAAAAGTGACTTTAAGTCAAAGGCCATAACTTGAGATTGGTAAATCAAAATGACATGGGACCAAAGGCATTGGTTAAAGGACTCAAAGACCTTTCCAAAATGTCCAAGAACATGTGAAAAGCTTAAAAATTGACCAAGTTATGCCTTGTGGAAGTTGGGAAATTTTTGGAAATTTTTGAAAGTCAACATTGATGCAAAAGGCTTAAAAATGCAAATGGGCCCAATTTTCTTCCAAATTTCTTCATGCCAAGCCTATGCACGACCACTAGGCCCAAAGGGAAGTATTCTCATATTTTTTAATTATTTATTTGAATTAATATTAATTTATATTCATTTAAATGATTTTAATTCATGAAAAATATAACCTTAAGCAAAACAAATCTTTTTATGCATGATTTAAACTTGAGATTTCGTGCACATGCCAATATAGAAGGTTTTGGCTTGATTGAGACCTAATTGATACAAATGCACATGAAAAAGATTCAAAAAGATTTCATAAAAATCAAATATGCAAATTCATTAATTCATGAGATTTTGTACAGCTTTTTTAACCTAAATCATTCCCTATATGATCAACATCACAACCCTAATGCAAAAGACTGAAAAAGCTGCGCTCATACACAATACACAAACTTGAAAATTTTCCAAGAATTCAAAAACTGAATTCAGAGTTCAAGGGCGATTCAGACTCCAAAACCTATCCAAAAAGCTTCAGTGGCAATTACTGGACACGTTCCAACCATTAGAATCAAGTCAGACCTCAAGAAACGGTATCAAGACTCGTGACTGTATAAAGAAAAATTCTTGAACGCATATCATAATTTGAGCATATTTCTTGAATTTTATTTGTGGATTCATGATTGTTGTTTTGTTCTGATGCTAACCATGCTAATGAATTCCGTTTTTGTGCAATATACATGATTTCACCATGAACAACCTTTAGGGTTTCAGGAGCTCAAAAAGAGGGTTTCTCTCATACGGCAAAATTAGGCCACGAGACCAAGCCTAACAAACTCAGGACCTTTGGACGATCCGATTCCACTAGTCGCGCCATTTTTATGTTTGCATATAGCCTAATCGCTATTTTGAAAACATGCATATATTGGGGGGGTTCAAAACCCCCGTTAAATGTTTGTTGTTTTTCAGGCAGAAAGAAATGTGAGGAAGACGATGATCTGGCAATCAATGGTTGGTTCATTTGAACCAGCGCGCTTTTTTTTGTGCCTAGTGGCCACTAACCAGATTCTCTTTATATTATTCATTCATTAATATATAGTAAAAATGATCAAAGTGGTTCAGTGGCAGGTGGAAGGCATTGGCAAGGCGTGAGACCTGGGTTCGATTCCCAGGTCTCCAACAATTTCATGTTATTTTTCAAAAACTAATCCTATGCAGGCACGCTCTTAAGGATCACCATATGCCCTCCTCACCTATTGTCCACGCGTCCCACAAAAGCAAGTCAAAGGTATGGATTGAAGGTCTACCATGGAAGCTGGTCAACGTGTCCCACATAATCCAAAAAGGTCAACGAAATCAAGGCACAAATGGGCTTAAATTACCAGGCCTGAACCTCCACTTGGGGACTACCCCCCCCCTGGTTTGACTTTCTTTTTTTATATTTCATTCTTTTTTAATTGTTATATTATTTTCTTATTTTCATTGGTTTTCATTAATTAATTATTTTCATCAAAATAACAAAAACATACAAAATCAGAAAAATAAAAAAAATGTAATATTTATTTATTATGATTATTTTTAAACATGTAAATAATTTAGGTTAATTAGGTTATCATTTTAATCTTTCTAATAAAAAATCCAAAACATGTAGAATTAGGTTAATTAATAGTTTTAATGTCTTTTTAATTTTGATTTCTCACAACACTATTTATTTATTATTTATTTTCCTATTTAAATTGTATATAATGAATTAGGTTAATTTAGGCCATATTTTAATTCTTCCTTAACAAATAAAAAATATTAGAATTAGGGTTTGCTTCTTAATTTACTTTAATTAATTCTCTTCTTTTTCATTGAATCTAAAAAATACAAGATAACAAAAAAATATCATTCTCATTTAATTTTAATTTTTTTTTAATCCTTATTTAATTTTAATTATTTGCAAAAAGGGTCCAACGCCCGCCATTAATCATTTAATTCGCGCATTTATTTTTTATCGTTTATATAATCATGTAATTGCCCCAAAGCGTTGTAATTTACTTTTCGCATTTTATTTATTCGCTTTATTTATTTTCTGCTAAATCGGGTCCGGTTTAATTTTGGCGATGTGGACCCGCGCCTTTGTAATAGTCTTAGATTTATTTCCTCGCAAATTTTATATCTCTTAATATGCATGCAAGAATGAATGGACTTAAATTAAAATCAAGCGTAGAACACGACAAACATGACAAGACAAATAAATGAAACATGACACACGATTCGCACACACCACCCCTAGGGTACGCCTCACTGTTGCCTTTCGAAAGGTGGTCGTCGAGTAGAGGACGTCTTAGTAAGTCCTCATGATCCGGGAACCTGGCATGAGGGTAGCTTCTAAGGTGTCTTCCCATTGCTCTGGTGATCACCATGTCCCGAACCTTCGAATTGACCCGAACACCTCCAACGGTGGTGCTACCTACCTCTCAATGGTGGGATGGCACTACTTTAAAGGACATTTACACAGACGAATTCCTTAGGGTAGGTAGGTTCTCAAGGATACTTGCTCTAATCTCAAAACAAACTCAAAAAGACTTTTCATACTGACACTTTTCAAAATCTTTCAAAGCAAACTTTTCAAACACTCTGACGTATGAGTCGATCTGAAATTTTTCAAAGAATCTTTTTAAACCCACATTGAAAAGCAAACAAACATTTTTGAAAACACATTGAGCAAGTATCTAAGAGCCCATGGATAACCATGGATAGAAAGGGTGCTAACACCTTCCCTTTCTATAACCTACCTCCCGAACCGAGAGCAATCTCTATAAGGAATTTTTTCTGTGCTTTTGTCCTTTCCATTTGGAGAAAATAAAAGACGGTGGCGACTCTTGCTTCCGCGACATTTCGCGAACCAGCGTTAAACAGTCAGTTCCAGATCCACCGATCACAGAACTGGCGACTCTGCTGGGGACATACCTATAAAGTGAGGTGTACCTTAGGGCTAGGTCATAACTGTGTTTTCACTTGTATTGTTTTGCTTGCTTTATTATTGTGGGTTGCATCGGAGATACATAGATCCTAACCCGGATCTGGGGAACCCTGTTTAGGTAGCATAAGCTGTGAGGGACCTGTCCGGCGTAGACCGACACAGGTGAAGCAGTGGCTACGTTGGTGTGACACCTTAGTCTGTACCGATATCCCTTGTGTCGCAACGAGGAGAATATGGGTCTTCTAAGGAGTCGTTAAGCACCAACAACCTTAGAACCTTAATTGACACAACTTGGCCTTTAGAACAGTAGCAGTATGCTACGCCCATTGAGGCTAAACTCTCGTGATGGTTCTGGCCGCAAGGAAAGATTGCGATGCTGGAGTTATGACCGATTGAGGGTAGTCAATGATATTGGGATCCTCTAAGAACCCGGTTACTTTTGATTAGGACAGGTATGAACCAACAAACTGAAAGAGGGTAGTACCTAGACCTCATGCTGGCCTAAACTTTAGGGGCTTGCCTTGTGTGACTTGTATGCCTTACCATGTTTGCCTTTGTATCTGTATGTGGTGTGCTTTATCATAACATCATAGCATCATGAACATTGCATGCATCCTGACCATTTCAAAGACAAGAGGGTTTCATCTTTGCTCTGTTTTGTAGGACATTATGATGCCTGTACGAAGGAATACTATCCGGTTCAACTTTGTTCGGTCACCTGAGTTGCTTGATGAGTTGGTTAGCAGAATCCCAAACACCACTTCCTTCATTCAGAGGCATGGTTCTCTTCTCAGTTTAGTCACTGCAAAGCGGGATCAACAGTTGATGAGTGTTCTGACCCAGTTCTATGACCCTCAGTACCAGTGCTTCACCTTCCAAGACTTCCAGCTGGTCCCTACCCTGGAAGAGTTCTCTAATCTGCTTGGTATCCCTATCTTGGATCAGACTCCCTTTACTGGTTGGGAAAAGACCCTCAGGCTTGAGGACATTGCTGCAGCTCTTCCTTTGACCCATCGAGAGGTAACAGACAACTGGGTAACTAGAAGCGGAGTTAAGGGTTTCCTGGCCAAGTTTCTGATTGGTAAAGCTAACAGCTTCTGGAATGACTTGGACTTTAGGGCATATGAAGACATCTTGGCTCTCCTAATCTATGGGTTGGTCCTGTTTCCTAATCCTGACAACTTCATCAATGTCACTTCCATTAGGATCTTTATGTCTCAGAACCCTGTGCCCACTCTCTTGGGTGACATCTTGCAACAACTTCATGCCCGTACTACCCGAAGACGAGGAACCCTATGGTGTTGTATCCCTTTGTTGGTGAGGTGGTTTATTTCGCACCTCCCTAAGTCCGTACTGAAGAACCAAGAAGGGAGAGGTTGGGCTCACAGGTTAATGTCTCTCACCGATAAAGACATCATTTGGACTTGCAGAGGTTTGGATGAGATAGCTATTATTGATCGATGCGGGGAGTATCCTAATGTTCCTCTGATTGGTACTCAAGGAGGGATCTCGTACAATCCATGTCTAGCACTCCGTCAGTTTGGAAGAGCAAGAAGAACAGGTCCCCATGAAATGTTGGTACCTCACATCAGTTTCGAGTTTCAGGTGGATAGTGACGAGCTACGTCGTAGGTTCATCAAGGCTTGGGAGAAGGTTCATAAAGCTGACCCACAAGAGCTAGGGCCAAAGACTTCTCTACCTATGGAAGCCTACTACAAATGGGTCCGCATCCGCGCTCAAAAGTTAGGTATGCCGTATGAAGCTGTCAGACCCGTCATTCTTGAGTGTCCTGATAAAGATGGTGTTCCTCCAACTATCCTTCCTCCTCAGATACCTACTGATTATGAGACATTGAAGAGATCTTGGTCACAACTGCAAGAAGAACGGGATTCTTACCGGGAAAAATTCCACGAGCAGGAATCAAAGGTCCAGAAGCTGACAAAGCAGTTGGAGAATGAAAGAGCTCTGAATGCCTACCTCCGTACTGAGAAGAGGAGACCATGGGATCAATGAGGAATTTTGAATGTGCCTTTACAGTTTTTATTTCCTTTCCAGTTGTTTCATTTCATGTAAACGCCTAAGGGCAACTTGTTGAATAATTTCAGTTGCAAAGTTGAATCTAATGAAGTGTGTTCCTTTTTGTTTACAAAGTTGATTCCCGATTGTCTTTGAAAACATAATTCATACGCATTTCATACATCATGTGCATAGCAGGTTTTTCCCTTTTCAGGTTGCTTACAGTTCTTCGCTGTTTATTTCAGCATCATGAATTCCGGATCTGAATCAACTGAGACTTCAATCAAGGCTCTCCAGGCGCAGAATGCGCAGTTTCAAGAAATGATCATGGGTCTAGCTAAAGGCCAAGAAGAGCTGAAGGCCATGCTCCTGAAGAAGGAGAAGAAGAAGAAAAGAAGGACTGTTCTATTCAACTCGGGCCGAAGGTTGGGTAATACTCTGCACCAGGAAGAGGCTGTTTCTTCTGTTGGCAAGAGTCCTTCTCAGGCAGAAGCAAGGGTTCCTAGTCCGGTGGTCTCCGACAACGAGACCGATTTTGATGAAGAGCAGTACCCTCCTGAAGACAACAAGTATAAACAACTGGAGGACAGGTTGAAGGCCATGGAAGTTCAACAGGTACCTGGACTGGATTTCGGAGATCTGGGTTTGTCGACGGGTGTGGTTATTCCACATAAATTCAAAGCTCCCACCTTCTCCAAATATGACGGGGCATCTTGTCCCAAGCTGCATTTGAGGTCCTATGTTCGGAAGATTCAGCCGTACTCTGCGGACAAGAATCTATGGATCCACTTCTTCCAGGAGAGTCTTTCAGGGACTCATCTCGAATGGTTCTATCAGCTGGACGGGACCAAAGTTCGTAACTGGGAGGAGCTGGCTACTGCTTTCTACAAGCAGTATCAGTATAATGCCGACCTTGCCCCCACGCGTACCCAACTCCAGGGTATGTCGTTGGGCGTAAGCGAAGGTTTTAAAGAGTACGCGCAGAAGTGGAGAGATCTGGCTGGCAGGGTGCAGCCACCTTTGACTGATCGAGAGTTAGTGGATATGTTCTTGGGGACCCTATCTGGGCCGTTCTTTAATCATCTCATTGGGAATTCTTCTGCTGGTTTCACTGATTTGATCTTAACTGGAGAGAGAATTGAAGCTGGGTTGAAGTCTGGGAAGATTGCAAAGGCTGCATCATCATCTGGGTCGGACAAGAAACCGTTTAAAAAGGAGTCTAGTGCTGTGTATGGCTCCAGAAAATCAGAAAGACCTGATCGCCGCCAATCTGTCAGCGCGGTAATGATCGCTAAGCCTGCTGCCGCTCCCCGGCCAAATAATCCTCAAAGGGTTGATAGACCACGGAGAGAGTTTACCCGGTTAAGCATGACCCTATCGCAGATTCTGCCACAGCTGCTCGCGACCAATTTGGTATCTGTCAAGGAGGCGCCAAAGTTCCCTAACACTACCTCTCCCAAGTACAACCCGAATGCCCGTTGTGCTTACCATTCAGACAGCCCGGGGCATGCCACTGATGACTGTTGGGCGTTAAAGAATAAGGTGCAAGACCTTATCGATGCTAAAGAGATACAATTCGAAGCACCCGCAAAACCGAATGTAGTTAATGCCCCTATGCCCCAGCACGGGGTAAATGCTATTGATGAAGATGTTTATGCTGTTTCTGTGGGTGATCTAGCCACTCCTTTGAAGATCATTAAGAAGAACCTACTGCAGGCCGGTTTATTTCCGGGTTGTAGTGAGGGTTGCCTGTTCTGCATCGTGTCCCCATCCGGTTGTCCCTTGCTCAAGTTAGGCATCCAAAGCTTAATGGACAGCAAGGAGATTTTATTCAAGAAGTCTGCTGTTCGTGTGGTCCCAATGGAAGAAGTCTCTGTGGTGACTATCTTCAACAATCCGATCCCGGCTCTCCAGAAGAAGCCCATCCAAATTCTGACCGTTGCACCTGTCACTATCACTGTTCCTGGGCCCCTGCCCTATGTATCCAACAAAGCTGTCCCTTGGCACTATGGGGCAGATGTATATATAAACGGAGTTAAACAAGAGCTCAACGCTGGCGCCAGCATCTGTGACATCACTGGCCCGGCCAAAGTTACCCGCAGTGGCAGGCTCTTCTCACCTGACATTGCGCCACCTGCTGCTAGAAGACCACTCCTGATAATTCCTGCAAATACACCTGCTCCCGTTGCTGATCAAGTTGTTATTCCTGCTGCTGATCCTATTGTTTCTCCTGCTGCCGAGTCATCCAATGCTCGGGGCAAGGGAATTGAAACTGAGCCTGCCCAGATGGAGGTACCCGTACCCATAGCTGCTGAGGCCTCCCCACAAGAGATGGAGGAAATTCTAAAGATTATAAAGAAGAGTGACTTTAATGTTGTGGAACAGCTGGGGCATACGCCCTCCAAGATATCCATGCTCTCTTTACTGCTGTGCTCTGAGTCCCATGCAAAGGCCCTCATCTCATTCCTCAAGAAGGCCCATGTGCCACATGAAACCTCTGCAGTCCAATTCACTGATTGCGTGGCAAGTCTAACAGCAGACAATGGCTTGGGTTTTTCAGACGCTGATTTGACCATGAAAGGGAAAGATCATAATGATGCTCTGCATGTCTCAATCGAATGCAGGGGCACCACCTTGGCACACGTGTTGGTTGATACTGGGTCATCTTTGAATGTGCTACCCAAGAAGGCTCTGGATCGTCTAGATTGTGAAGGCCTTGATTTAAAACCAAGCAACATTATCGTCAGGGCCTTTGATGGTTCAAAGAGGATGGTCCATGGGGAGGTGGACATTCCAATTCGTGTGGGTTCTCAGGTGTTCGACTCCACTTTTTATGTGATGGATATCCGTCCATCTTACTCTTGTCTGCTGGGTCGACCCTGGATACATAAGGCTGGGGCAGTGACCTCTACCTTGCATCAAAAACTGAAGTACCCCGTCAGAGGGAAGATCGTCACCGTGCAAGGTGAGGAAGAGTACATGGTGAGCCACCTAAACTCGTTCAGATACATTGAGATGGATGGGGAGTTCATTGAGACCCCTTTTCAGCATTTCGAGGAGGTGTTTCCAATCGCAGCAGAAACAGCAGAAGCAGGTGGTCCTCTGAAGATGGCTTCCCTAAAGGATGCCAGGGCTGTAGTGCAAAAGGGTGAAGATACCAACTGGGGCAGACTGCCAGACTTCACCCAGAAGACTGATAAACTTGGGCTGGGTTTCACCTCAGAAGGGCAGAGAGCTATGAGGAAAGAGAAGATCGGAAGGCCTCCGGTATTTATCAAGGGTTCAGAAGTGAATGCTGTCGGGGAAGACTTTGAAGTGGACGAAGCCGAATTCAACAGCTGGATTTATCCGACGGCCGAAGAAGGATTGAACAATTGGAGTGCAAAGGATCACACCCCTGTTACCTTTGTGACACAGTAATGAATTCCCATGTTTTGATATTTTGTAATAAACATTGATAAACTCTATGGCCCGGTGTCTTACCCGAGGCACCGTGGTTCTATTTGTGAGGGCATACAAACTGTCATTTTATACATCATGAATGAAAATCTTGGACTATTTTCGCATTGCAAATATTGTGTTCCTTTTTTATCTTTCATTTCCTTTACATAATTTTCAAAAACAGCTGTATTTACACACACACTCACTCATACAGGTTCCAATCCACTCTGGATCTCGCTGATAACAGCTCTGCTAATGCCAATTATGACTTCGAAAATCCGATCAACTTAGCCGAAGACGAAGGTGAAGATGATTGCGAGGTGCCTGGCGAGCTTGCAAGACTGTTGCTTCAGGAAGAGAGGGCAATTCAACCACATGAAGAGCCAGTGGAAACTATAAACCTGGGTACTGAGGCAGACAGAAAAGAGGTAAAGATTGGTGCCAACCTAGAGCTCAGCGTGAAGCAACGGTTAACCAAGATGTTACATGACTATATGGAGATCTTTGCCTGGTCCTACGAAGACATGCCAGGGTTGGATACCGATATTGTCGTCCATCACTTGCCGACTAGAGAAGACTGCCTTCCAGTTAAACAAAAGGTTCGTCGGATGCGTCCAGAGATGTCCGAGAAGATTAAAGCCGAGGTCATGAAACAGTTTGATGCCGGGTTTCTTGCAGTGACTTCCTATCCTCAGTGGGTTGCAAATGTGGTGCCGGTGCCTAAAAAGGACGGCAAGGTCAGAATGTGTGTGGATTACAGGGATCTGAATAGGGCCAGCCCCAAGGATGACTTCCCTTTACCTCACATTGATGTCCTTGTTGATAATACAGCTCAGCATAAGGTGTTCTCTTTCATGGATGGCTTTTCAGGTTACAATCAGATTAAGATGGCACCTGAAGACATGGAAAAGACTACATTCGTCACTCAGTGGGGCACCTTCTGTTACAAGGTCATGCCGTTCGGGTTAAAGAACGCTGGGGCAACCTACCAGCGTGCCATGGTTGCCTTGTTTCATGATATGATCCATCATGAGATCGAAGTGTATGTGGACGACATGATCGCTAGGTCCCAGACTGAAGAAGAGCATCTAGATCACCTGCAGAAGTTGTTTGACCGTCTGAAACTGTACAAGCTGAGATTGAACCCGAACAAGTGCACCTTCGGGGTAAGATCTGGGAAGTTGCTAGGCTTCGTGGTCAGTGATAAAGGTATTCAAGTGGACCCTGCCAAGGTCAAGGCTATTCAAGAGATGCCAGTTCCTAAGACAGAGAAGGAAGTCAGAGGCTTTTTAGGACGCCTGAATTACATCGCTCGATTCATCTCTCATCTGACTGCTACCTGTGAGCCAATCTTCAAGCTACTGAAGAAAGATCAGGTAGTACGTTGGAACGATGAATGTCAGGCTGCTTTCGACAAAATCAAAGAGTATCTCCAAGAACCACCCATCCTCATGCCACCGGTTGAAGGGAAACCTCTGATACTATATCTGACAGTGCTAGACAACTCAATGGGGTGTGTGCTGGGGCAGCATGACGAGTCTGGACGAAAAGAGCACGCCATTTATTACCTTAGCAAAAAGTTTACCGACTGTGAGACCCGATACTCACTGCTTGAGAAAACTTGCTGCGCTTTGGTATGGGCTGCTCGCCGGCTGAGACAGTATATGCTGACTCACACTACCTTGTTGATCTCAAAGATGGATCCGATAAAATACATATTCGAAAAGCCTGCTCTGTCTGGGAGAATTGCAAGATGGCAGATGATCTTGACGGAATACGACATTCAGTATACAACCCAGAAAGCCATCAAAGGAAGTGTATTGGCAGACCACTTAGCTCATCAAGCTGTAGATGACTACCAATCAATGAACTTCGAGTTTCCAGACGAAAGCATCATGATTGTGACTGATTGTGAAGTACCTGGACCGGATGAAGGACCTGAACCAGGATCCCGATGGTCTATGCACTTTGACGGAGCTTCCAATGCTTTGGGAAATGGTATCGGCGCCATCATCATATCTCCACAGGGTACTCATACTCCACTCACGGCCCGGCTGTGTTTCAACTGTACCAACAACATGGCGGAGTATGAGGCGTGTATCATGGGTCTTCAAGCTGCGACCGACTTACGGATCAAGTTCCTCAGTGTCTTCGGAGATTCCGCTCTAGTGATCAATCAGATCAATGGAGAGTGGGATACGAAACATCCAAACTTGATTCCTTACAGAGAGTGTGTGTTGACCCTGATTCCCCACTTTACAGAGATAACCTTTGAGCACTTTCCAAGAGAAGAGAATCAGTTAGCGGACGCGTTAGCTACAATGTCTTCAATGTTCAAGGTCAAATGGGATAATGAAGCTCCCCAGATCACCATCGAGAAACTGGACGAACCGGCATACTGTTGTGATCTCGAAGCTGAATTGGTAACTGAGAAGCCTTGGTACCACGAAGTGAAGAGATATCTGGAAGCTCAGGAATACCCTGAAGGTGCCTCCATCAATGATAAGAAATTCCTGAGAAGGTTTGCAGCCAAGTTCTTCCTAAGCAACGGCATCTTGTACAAAAGAAACCATGATTCAACCTTACTGCGTTGTGTGGACAAGACTGAAGCGGAAAGAATCATGGAAGAGCTACACGAAGGGACCTTTGGTACGCATTCCAGTGGGCATACTATGGCTAAGAAGATCCTACGGGCAGGATATTACTGGTCCACCATGGAAGCTGATTGCTACCAACATTCTAAGACATGCCACAAGTGCCAGATCTATGCAGATAAGGTGCATGTTCCTCCGGTTCCCCTGAATGTTCTGACTGCGCCTTGGCCATTTGCAATGTGGGGCATAGACATGATCGGCGAGATAAGACCTACGGCATCCAACGGACATCGCTTCATCCTAGTGGCGATTGACTATTTTACGAAGTGGGTTGAAGCAGCATCCTATGCTACAGTAACCAAGACTGTTGTGGCACGGTTTATTCGACACAACCTGATCTGTCGATACGGCGTCCCTGAACGGATAATTACAGACAACGGTACCAATCTGAACAATAAGATGATTGCTGAGCTTTGCGAACAGTTCAAGATACAGCACCACAATTCTTCTCCTTACAGACCGAAGATGAATGGGGCTGTAGAAGCAGCAAATAAGAACATCAAGAAGATCGTGCAAAAAATGACAGTGACGTACAAAGATTGGCACGAGATGTTACCGTTCGCTCTGCATGGGTACCGTACCTCAGCAAGGACGTCAACCGGGGCAACTCCTTTCTCTCTGGTTTATGGCATGGAGGCAGTCTTGCCGATCGAAGTGCAAATTCCCTCTCTCCGGATAATGAAGGATGCAAATCTGAGCGAAGATGATTGGATCCAGACACGACTTGATCAACTCAACCTCATTGACGAGAAAAGACTTGCTGCTATCTGTCATGGTCAGACGTACCAAAAACGAATGATCAGGGCATTTAACAAAAAGGTCAGACCACAGGAATACCAAGTCGGGGATCTGGTTATCAAGAGAATCATACTTCCTCAGAGTGATCCAAGGGGCAAATGGACCCCTACGTACGAAGGGCCATTTGTGGTTAAGCATGTGTTCTCAGGAGGAGCAATGATATTAACCAACATGGATGGTGACGACCTTCCTCACCCCGCCAATGCAGACATAGTTAAAAAATACTACGCATGAAAAAAGACCCGCTAGGCTGACATGCCTAGGCAAAAATTAGGGCTTCCCGTCGAACCAAAAGGGTTCGGGCAAAATGTAGGGATGAAAATGAAAAAATCTGTACACCCGGCAAGTCGAAAACCTGAAAGGGCGGCTTGGGCAAAAATGGGTATCCCGGTGGACTGAAAACCCGAAAGGGCGGTCCAGGCAAAAATTAGGGATAAAGCGTAAAACTATGTCTCATTGATCACTTTGCATCCAGAATCCGGTATCAGCATCAAGTTCAAACGGCATCGATCAGTCAGCTTCATCTTCAACCAAGGTCATCAAGTGATGAGACGCTCGAAGTTATGAAGACAATAGCAGAGTTGAAACCCAGTGGATCATTCATCTTTCACACAGCTGTTTTATTTTTCTTTTGTACAAAACTTGTATAGACTCTTTTGATCGGCGACGTACCTCTTACTAGGACGTCAGCCTCTTGTACACAAAACGCCTATTTTCAGGCCATTCAAAAATCAATAAAAATATATTTTCAGTTAAACGTGCCCAAGTGTTTTTCTTTTTTCTGTTTTGTTTTGCGAAGAACGTCCAAGGTTCAATTTGTGATGTATGCATTGACAATAATTTGCTAACTCATAAATATTTGCATACGAAACGAAGGAATTCATTGCAGGTGACACTAGAAACAGGGGCAATAAGAGAGTTGTCTGAGCAGTCTAATTGTTCTATCCTCTAAGGTATCAGGGTAGGTTCAGCTACAGAACACGGCCAAGTGTATCTTAATTCCCAGAGAGTGGTTCAACGAAACAATACATTCTCCTCCAAGCAAATCATCAAATATCAAGGAAATTGAGTATCTTCCTGTAGTTCTCAATACCTCCCCAGCAGCATGCATTCTTAACAAGCATCCCCGGCAGTCTTGGTCTAAAGATTGTTCCCCGGCGGTATACCACTATTCAAAGGAATCACTTCCCCAGCATATCAAACTCCCCAGAAGAGTCCAATCCAGTTTCCCCAAGAAAATTGGAATTCATATCTCCCCAAACAATAAGCTTATCCCCAGTAGATTCTGGAAGCTTACCCCTCGCAGAGCACGAACGCGTCGTCCCGGCTTGATTTAAAGAGTTATTTCCTTAACAGGATATAACTGGGTTATCCTCAGCCAAGAGCCACGAAAAGAGCGTCCTCGGCAAAGTATTTTCCTACCCCCAGCGAAGTCTGTCAACACTTCCAGCACAACAAGAATCTCCCAGCATAACTCATCAACGGTATACCCAGCGGAGTTATCTTCATCAACTCAGCAAAACATCTCTATCCCCACAGAGTAGTACTTCCCAGCATGATCGTTAGAGTATCTTTTCTCCCGCAGAAATTATTTCATTTGCCAAGTTCATTCCTCAACAGAGTTATCTTCTCCTACTGGTATTCTTGCAACAATCATCCATAGCGGTAGCAAAATCTCTTCCTCAACATCAGCCCAGGATATGACTGCCCGGCACCCGTCAAGGATTTATTTTCCTAGACAAAAACATACATGAATCATCACATACATCATTATAGCATGCATAACGTATTGCATCATACAAATCTCATTTATATTGATAACATCATTGCTTGATTCATACCATGCATCGCATATGACTGACCTCTACCTTTCAGGAAGGGTGCAGTTGAAATCCCCAAACATATTTCAAGGATGTCTCTAGTCCAGTTAAATCGACTCCAAACAGATTTTTCTGATAAAGACTCAGTAGAAGTTACGGTCCCCTCTCCAACGGCGTGTGAGGTGGTGATTCCTTCTTCAGATGTTCCCCTCTCCGACGATGAGCGTGAGGTGATATTCTTTTGTGGTCCCCTCTCCGACGGTGAGCGTGAGGTGGTAATTCCTTTTTCAAGATGTTTTCCTCTCCGACGATGAGCGTGAGGTGATATTCTTTTGTGGTCCCCTCTCCAACGGCGTGTGAGATGGTAATTCCTTTTTCAAGATGTTCTCCTCTCCGACGGTGAGCGTGAGGTGATAATCTTTTGTGGTCCCCTCTCCGACATTGAGCGTGAGGTGGTAATTCCTTTTTCAAGATGTTCTCCTCTCCGACGATGAGCGTGAGGTGATATTCTCTTATGGTCCCCTCTCCAACGGCGTGTGAGGTGGTAATTCCTTCTTCAAATGTTTCCCTCTCCGGCATGAGCGTGAGGTGACATTTCCTTCCAGATTATAATTTCCTATAGTTCCCTCTCCAACGTGAGTGAGGTAACTCCCCTTGAGATTATAATGTCCTTTGGCTCTCTTCCTGACACTACGAAGATGGTAATTCTCACCAAGATTTTCTCAGCGAGCGTTGTTGAGATCATTCAGGTTCACTTATCATTCAGGTTAAGGCAGTAACCATCCCTGGTTCATTCATCAGCGTTTGAAGCTCCAGACTCAGCTCCTGCAACCAGTCAGGACACATCTATACCAAGCATCTAAAATCAGCTCCTGCGACGTGTCAGGTACTCATTTTTCTATTTTGCAGGTATGCAGGTTCTCGCTAAGGAATCTCTTACGCAATCAGCATCCAGATGGCATCTATAAGCCCATCATCCTATCCAAGCAACATCCAAATGGCATCTACAAGCCCATCCCCTCATCATCATTGCTATTATGTGAGCGCAAATTTCTGGGCACTTTAGTGTTCAATCATCTTCTACCTTCGGATTACGAAAGGCACGTCAGCCAATCTGCACCCTCAGGTCTAAAAAGATTGAACAGGGGCAACTGTTGTACCCCAAAATTTGCCCTCCCATATCCATCAAGAATTGTCAAAGTCAAGGTCACAAAATGCCCCAAGGGTTGTGCAGCTCAACTGTCTTCTATACAGTCAATACTAGGGTTTGAGTTCTGGTCAAGCAAATGAACTTTTCAAAGGCCCAATCAAGTCTCATATGCTCACAAAGAGGGTCAAGCATCCTCATGCAAAGTTTCAAGGCATTCAGTTCAAAATTGCACAGTCAAAACCCTAGATTGCACTACAGTCAACTGTAGGGGCAAAATGGTCATTTGGCAGTCAAAAGTTCAAATTTTTGGTCAACACATCATTTTGAAGCCACAAACATCATTTGATCAATGCTTGATCATGATTCTCAAAATTTGGCTCAGAAATCATCAAAGATGCAAAAGTTGCTATATTTGGACAGCTGAAAAAGTCAACAGAAATTGACCAGGGCATAACTTTCACATGGATTATCAGAAAAATTCCATCCAAAGCTCATTTTGAAGAGAAAGACATTTCCTACAATTCATCTTCATGTTCCAAGTCCAAGAAATGCTCTCACAAAAAGTTATCAATTTCAACATTATAGGTCATTTTCAAAAGTCAACAAAAAGTGACTTTAAGTCAAAGGCCATAACTTGAGATTGGTAAATCAAAATGACATGGGACCAAAGGCATTGGTTAAAGGACTCAAAGACCTTTCCAAAATGTCCAAGAACATGTGAAAAGCTTAAAAATTGACCAAGTTATGCCTTGTGGAAGTTGGGAAATTTTTGGAAATTTTTGAAAGTCAACATTGATGCAAAAGGCTTAAAAATGCAAATGGGCCCAATTTTCTTCCAAATTTCTTCATGCCAAGCCTATGCACGACCACTAGGCCCAAAGGGAAGTATTCTCATATTTTTTAATTATTTATTTGAATTAATATTAATTTATATTCATTTAAATGATTTTAATTCATGAAAAATATAACCTTAAGCAAAACAAATCTTTTTATGCATGATTTAAACTTGAGATTTCGTGCACATGCCAATATAGAAGGTTTTGGCTTGATTGAGACCTAATTGATACAAATGCACATGAAAAAGATTCAAAAAGATTTCATAAAAATCAAATATGCAAATTCATTAATTCATGAGATTTTGTACAGCTTTTTTAACCTAAATCATTCCCTATATGATCAACATCACAACCCTAATGCAAAAGACTGAAAAAGCTGCGCTCATACACAATACACAAACTTGAAAATTTTCCAAGAATTCAAAAACTGAATTCAGAGTTCAAGGGCGATTCAGACTCCAAAACCTATCCAAAAAGCTTCAGTGGCAATTACTGGACACGTTCCAACCATTAGAATCAAGTCAGACCTCAAGAAACGGTATCAAGACTCGTGACTGTATAAAGAAAAATTCTTGAACGCATATCATAATTTGAGCATATTTCTTGAATTTTATTTGTGGATTCATGATTGTTGTTTTGTTCTGATGCTAACCATGCTAATGAATTCCGTTTTTGTGCAATATACATGATTTCACCATGAACAACCTTTAGGGTTTCAGGAGCTCAAAAAGAGGGTTTCTCTCATACGGCAAAATTAGGCCACGAGACCAAGCCTAACAAACTCAGGACCTTTGGACGATCCGATTCCACTAGTCGCGCCATTTTTATGTTTGCATATAGCCTAATCGCTATTTTGAAAACATGCATATATTGGGGGGGTTCAAAACCCCCGTTAAATGTTTGTTGTTTTTCAGGCAGAAAGAAATGTGAGGAAGACGATGATCTGGCAATCAATGGTTGGTTCATTTGAACCAGCGCGCTTTTTTTTGTGCCTAGTGGCCACTAACCAGATTCTCTTTATATTATTCATTCATTAATATATAGTAAAAATGATCAAAGTGGTTCAGTGGCAGGTGGAAGGCATTGGCAAGGCGTGAGACCTGGGTTCGATTCCCAGGTCTCCAACAATTTCATGTTATTTTTCAAAAACTAATCCTATGCAGGCACGCTCTTAAGGATCACCATATGCCCTCCTCACCTATTGTCCACGCGTCCCACAAAAGCAAGTCAAAGGTATGGATTGAAGGTCTACCATGGAAGCTGGTCAACGTGTCCCACATAATCCAAAAAGGTCAACGAAATCAAGGCACAAATGGGCTTAAATTACCAGGCCTGAACCTCCACTTGGGGACTACCCCCCCCCTGGTTTGACTTTCTTTTTTTATATTTCATTCTTTTTTAATTGTTATATTATTTTCTTATTTTCATTGGTTTTCATTAATTAATTATTTTCATCAAAATAACAAAAACATACAAAATCAGAAAAATAAAAAAAATGTAATATTTATTTATTATGATTATTTTTAAACATGTAAATAATTTAGGTTAATTAGGTTATCATTTTAATCTTTCTAATAAAAAATCCAAAACATGTAGAATTAGGTTAATTAATAGTTTTAATGTCTTTTTAATTTTGATTTCTCACAACACTATTTATTTATTATTTATTTTCCTATTTAAATTGTATATAATGAATTAGGTTAATTTAGGCCATATTTTAATTCTTCCTTAACAAATAAAAAATATTAGAATTAGGGTTTGCTTCTTAATTTACTTTAATTAATTCTCTTCTTTTTCATTGAATCTAAAAAATACAAGATAACAAAAAAATATCATTCTCATTTAATTTTAATTTTTTTTTAATCCTTATTTAATTTTAATTATTTGCAAAAAGGGTCCAACGCCCGCCATTAATCATTTAATTCGCGCATTTATTTTTTATCGTTTATATAATCATGTAATTGCCCCAAAGCGTTGTAATTTACTTTTCGCATTTTATTTATTCGCTTTATTTATTTTCTGCTAAATCGGGTCCGGTTTAATTTTGGCGATGTGGACCCGCGCCTTTGTAATAGTCTTAGATTTATTTCCTCGCAAATTTTATATCTCTTAATATGCATGCAAGAATGAATGGACTTAAATTAAAATCAAGCGTAGAACACGACAAACATGACAAGACAAATAAATGAAACATGACACACGATTCGCACACACCACCCCTAGGGTACGCCTCACTGTTGCCTTTCGAAAGGTGGTCGTCGAGTAGAGGACGTCTTAGTAAGTCCTCATGATCCGGGAACCTGGCATGAGGGTAGCTTCTAAGGTGTCTTCCCATTGCTCTGGTGATCACCATGTCCCGAACCTTCGAATTGACCCGAACACCTCCAACGGTGGTGCTACCTACCTCTCAATGGTGGGATGGCACTACTTTAAAGGACATTTACACAGACGAATTCCTTAGGGTAGGTAGGTTCTCAAGGATACTTGCTCTAATCTCAAAACAAACTCAAAAAGACTTTTCATACTGACACTTTTCAAAATCTTTCAAAGCAAACTTTTCAAACACTCTGACGTATGAGTCGATCTGAAATTTTTCAAAGAATCTTTTTAAACCCACATTGAAAAGCAAACAAACATTTTTGAAAACACATTGAGCAAGTATCTAAGAGCCCATGGATAACCATGGATAGAAAGGGTGCTAACACCTTCCCTTTCTATAACCTACCTCCCGAACCGAGAGCAATCTCTATAAGGAATTTTTTCTGTGCTTTTGTCCTTTCCATTTGGAGAAAATAAAAGACGGTGGCGACTCTTGCTTCCGCGACATTTCGCGAACCAGCGTTAAACAGTCAGTTCCAGATCCACCGATCACAACGTTGTTGTTCTTGTTGTTTATTTGACGTTGTTGTTGTTGTTGTTTTTGTTTATTTGACGTTGTTAATGTTTTTGACATTGTTGTTGTTGTTTATTTGACGTAGTTGTTGTTGTTGATGTTGTTGTTGTTGTTGTTATTTATTTGACGTTTTTGTTGTTGTTGATGTTGTTGTTGTTTTTGTTGTTGTTTATTTGACGTTGTTGTTGTTGTTGTTGTTTATTTGACGTTGTTGTTGTTGTTGTTGTTTATTTGACGTTGTTGTTGTTGTTTATTTGACGTTGTTGTTGTTGTTTATTTGACGTTGTTGTTGTTGTTATTCATTTGACGTTGTTGTTGTTGTTTATTTGACGTTGTTGTTGTTGTTTATTTGACGTTGTTATTGTCGTTGTTTTTGTTGTTTATTTGACGTTGTTGTTGTTGTTGTTTATTTGACGTTGTTGTTGTTGTTTATTTGACGTTGTTGTTGTTGTTGACGTTGTTGTTGTTGTTGTTTATTTGACGATGTTGTTGTTGTTGTTGTTTATTTGACGTTATTGTTGTTGTTGTTGACGTTGTTGTTCTTGTTGTTTATTTGACGTTGTTGTTGTTGTTGTTGTTTATTTGACGTTGTTGTTGTTGTTGTTGACGTTGTTGTTGTTGTTTATTTGACTTTGTTTTTGTTGTTGACGTTGTTGTTGTTGTTTATTTGACGTTGTTGTTGTTATTGTTTATTTGACGTTGTTAATGTTTTTGACATTGTTGTTGTTTTTGTGGTTTATTTGACGTTGTTGTTGTTGTTGTTGTTATTGTTGTAGTTGTTGTTGTTGTTGTTTATTTGACGTTGTTGTTGTTATTGTTTATTTGACGTTGTTGTTGTGGTTGTTGTTTATTTGACGTTGTTGTTGTTGTTGTTTAGTTGACGTTGTTGTTGTTGTTGTTTATTTGACGTTGTTGTTGTTGTTGTTGACGTTGTTGTTGTTGTTGTTGTTTATTTGACGTTTTTATTGTTGTTGTTTATTTGACGTTGTTGTTGTTGTTGTTTATTTGACGTTGTTGTTGTTATTTATTTGACGGTGTTGTTGTTGTTGTTTATTTGACATTGTTGTTGTTGTTGTTGTTTATTTGACGTTGTTGTTGTTGTTGTTGACGTTGTTGTTGTTGTTGTTTATTTGATGTTGTTGTTGTTGTTGTCGACATAGTTGTTGTTGTTTATTTCACGTTATTGTTGTTGTTGACGT
>OX451735.1:1334837700-1334840200 GCA_948472305.1 Vicia faba | reverse complement strand
TTTGACGTTGTTGTTGTTGTTTATTTGACGTTGTTATTGTCGTTGTTTTTGTTGTTTATTTGACGTTGTTGTTGTTGTTGTTTATTTGACGTTGTTGTTGTTGTTTATTTGACGTTGTTGTTGTTGTTGACGTTGTTGTTGTTGTTGTTTATTTGACGATGTTGTTGTTGTTGTTGTTTATTTGACGTTATTGTTGTTGTTGTTGACGTTGTTGTTCTTGTTGTTTATTTGACGTTGTTGTTGTTGTTGTTGTTTATTTGACGTTGTTGTTGTTGTTGTTGACGTTGTTGTTGTTGTTTATTTGACTTTGTTTTTGTTGTTGACGTTGTTGTTGTTGTTTATTTGACGTTGTTGTTGTTATTGTTTATTTGACGTTGTTAATGTTTTTGACATTGTTGTTGTTTTTGTGGTTTATTTGACGTTGTTGTTGTTGTTGTTGTTATTGTTGTAGTTGTTGTTGTTGTTGTTTATTTGACGTTGTTGTTGTTATTGTTTATTTGACGTTGTTGTTGTGGTTGTTGTTTATTTGACGTTGTTGTTGTTGTTGTTTAGTTGACGTTGTTGTTGTTGTTGTTTATTTGACGTTGTTGTTGTTGTTGTTGACGTTGTTGTTGTTGTTGTTGTTTATTTGACGTTTTTATTGTTGTTGTTTATTTGACGTTGTTGTTGTTGTTGTTTATTTGACGTTGTTGTTGTTATTTATTTGACGGTGTTGTTGTTGTTGTTTATTTGACATTGTTGTTGTTGTTGTTGTTTATTTGACGTTGTTGTTGTTGTTGTTGACGTTGTTGTTGTTGTTGTTTATTTGATGTTGTTGTTGTTGTTGTCGACATAGTTGTTGTTGTTTATTTCACGTTATTGTTGTTGTTGACGTTGTTGTTTATTTGACGTTGTTGTTGTTGTTGTTGTTTATTTGACGTTGTTGTTGTTGTTATTGTTGTTGACATTATTGTTGTTGTTTATTTGACGTTGTTGTTGTTGTTTATTTGAAATTGTTGTTGTCGTTGACGGTGTTGTTGTTGTTGTTGTTGTTGTTGTTGATGTTGTTGTTGTTTATTTGACGTTGTTGTTGTTGTTGTTTATTTGACGTTGTTGTTGTTGTTGTTGTTGTTTATTTGACGTTTTTGTTGTTTATTTGACGTTGTTGTTGTTGTTGTTGACGTTGTTGTTATTGTTTATTTGATGTTGTTGTTGTTGTTGACATAGTTGTTGTTGTTTATTTCACGTTGTTGTTGTTGTTGACGTTGTTGTTTATTTGACGTTGTTGTTGTTGTTTATTTGACGCTGTTGTTGTTGTTGACATTGTTGTTGTTGTTTATTTGACGTTGTTGTTGTTTATTTGACATTGTTGTTGTCGTTGACGGTGTTGTTGTTGTTGTTGTTGTTATTGTTGTTTATTTGACGTTGTTGTTGTTGTTGTTTATTTGACGTTGTTGTTGTTGTTGTTTATTTGACGTTGTTGTTGTTTATTTGACTTTGTTGTTGTTGTTGTTATTGTTTATTTGACGTTGTTATTATTGTTTATTTGACGTAGTTGTTGTTGTTGACGTTGTTGTTGTTGTTATTTATTTGACGTTTTTGTTGTTGTTGAAGTTGTTGTTGTTTTTGTTGTTGTTTATTTGACGTTGTTGTTGTTGTTTATTTGACGTTGTTGTTGTTGTTGTTTATTTGACGTTATTGTTGTTGTTGTTTATTTGACGACGTTGTTGTTGTTTATTTGACGTTGTTGTTGTTGTTGTTATTCATTTGACGTTGTTGTTTTTGTTTATTTGACGTTGGTGTTGTTGTTGTTGTTTATTTAACGTTGTTGTTGTCGTTGTTTTTGTTGTTTATTTGACGTTGTTGTTGTTGTTTATTTGACGTTGTTGTTGTTGTTTATTTGACGTTGTTGTTGTTGTTGACGTTGTTGTTGTTGTTGTTGTTTATTTGACGTTATTGTTGTTGTTATTGACGTTGTTGTTCTTGTTGTTTATTTGACGTTGTTGTTGTTGTTGTTGTTGTTGTATTTGTTGTTGTTGTTGTTGCTTATTTGACGTTGTTGTTGTTGTTGTTTGTTTGATGTTGTTGTTGTTGTTGTTTATTTGACATTGTTGTTGTCGTTGTTATTGTTTATTTGACGTTGTTGTTGTTGTTGTTGTTGTTGTTTATTTGACGTTGTTATTGTGGTTGATGTTGTTGTTGTTGTTATTTATTTGACGTTGTTGTTGTTGTTGTTTATTTGACGTTGTTGTTGTTGTTATTTATTTGACGGTGTTGTTGTTGTTGTTGTTTATTTAACATAGTGGTTGTTGTTTATTTCACGTTGTTGTTGTTGTTAACGTTGTTGTTTATTTGACGTTGTTGTTGTTGTTTATTTGACGCTGTTGTTGTTGTTGTTGTTGTTGACATTGTTGTTGTTATTTATTTGACGTTGTTGTTGTTGTTGTTTATTTGACATTGTTGTTGTCGTTGACGGTGTTGTTGTTGTTGTTGTTGTTGTTGATGTTGTTGTTGTTTATTT
>OX451735.1:1334830200-1334832700 GCA_948472305.1 Vicia faba | reverse complement strand
TGTTTTTGACATTGTTGTTGTTGTTTTTGTTGTTTATTTGACGTTGTTGTTGTTGTTGTTATTGCTGTAGTTGTTGTTGTTGTTGTTGTTTATTTGACGTTGTTGTTGTTATTGTTTATTTGACGTTGTTGTTGTGGTTGTTGTTTATTTGACGTTGTTGTTGTTGTTGGTTAGTTGACGTTGTTGTTGTTGTTGTTTATTTGACGTTGTTGTTGTCGTTGTTTTTGTTGTTTATTTGACGTTGTTGTTGTTGTTGTTGACGTTGTTGTTGTTGTTGTGTTTATTTGACGTTGTTATTGTTGTTGTTTATTTGACGTTGTTGTTGTTGTTGTTTATTTGACGTTGTTGTTGTTATTTATTTGACGGTGTTGTTGTTGTTGTTTATTTGATATTGTTGTTGTTGTTGTTGTTGTTTATTTGACGTTATTGTTGTTGTTGTTGACGTTGTTGTTGTTTATGTTTATTTGATGTTGTTGTTGTTGTTGACATAGTTGTTGTTGTTTATTTCACGTTATTGTTGTTGTTGACGTTGTTGTTTATTTGCTGTTGTTGTTATTGTTGTTTATTTGACGTTGTTGTTGTTGTTGTTGACATTGTTGTTGTTGTTTATTTGACGTTGTTGTTGTTGTTTATTTGACATTGTTGTTGTTGTTGACGGTGTTGTTGTTGTTGTTGTTGTTGATGTTGTTGTTGTTTATTTGACGTTGTTGTTATTGTTGTTTATTTGACGTTGTTGTTGTTGTTGTTTATTTGACGTTGTTGTTGTTTATTTTGTTTATTTGACGTTGTTATTGTGGTTGATGTTGTTGTTGTTGTTATTTATTTGACGTTGTTGTTGTTGTTGTTTATTTGACGTTGTTGTTGTTGTTATTTATTTGACGGTGTTGTTGTGGTTGTTGTTTATTTAACATAGTGGTTGTTGTTTATTTCACGTTGTTGTTGTTGTTAACGTTGTTGTTTATTTGACGTTGTTGTTGTTGTTTATTTGACGCTGTTGTGGTTGTTGTTGTTGACATTGTTGTTGTTGTTTATTTGACGTTGTTGTTGTTGTTGTTTATTTGACATTGTTGTTGTCGTTGACGGTGTTGTTGTTGTTGTTGTTGTTGTTGTTGTTGATGTTGTTGTTGTTTATTTGACGTTGTTGTTGTTGTTGTTTATTTGACGTTGTTGTTGTTGTTGTTGTTTATTTAACGTTGTTGTTGTTTATTTGACTTTGTTGTTGTTGTTGTTATTGTTTATTTGACGTTGTTGTTGTTGTTTATTTGACGTTGTTGTTGTTGTTGACGTTGTTGTTGTTGTTTATTTGACGTTGTTGTTGTTGTTTATTTGACATTGTTGTTGTTGTATATTTGACGTTGTTGTTGTTGACGTTGTTGTTATTGTTGTTTATTTGACGTTATTGTTGTTGTTGTTGACGTTGTTGTTCTTGTTGTTTATTTGACGTTGTTGTTGTTGTTTATTTGACGTTGTTGTTGTTGTTGACGTTGTTGTTGTTGTTTATTTGACGTTGTTGTTGTTATTGTTTATTTGACGTTGTTAATGTTTTTGACATTGTTGTTGTTGTTTTTGTTGTTTATTTGACGTTGTTGTTGTTGTTGTTATTGCTGTAGTTGTTGTTGTTGTTGTTGTTTATTTGACGTTGTTGTTGTTATTGTTTATTTGACGTTGTTGTTGTGGTTGTTGTTTATTTGACGTTGTTGTTGTTGTTGGTTAGTTGACGTTGTTGTTGTTGTTGTTTATTTGACGTTGTTGTTGTCATTGTTTTTGTTGTTTATTTGACGTTGTTGTTGTTGTTGTTGACGTTGTTGTTGTTGTTGTGTTTATTTGACGTTGTTATTGTTGTTGTTTATTTGATGTTGTTGTTGTTGTTGTTTATTTGACGTTGTTGTTGTTATTTATTTGACGGTGTTGTTGTTGTTGTTTATTTGACATTGTTGTTGTTGTTGTTGTTTATTTGACGTTGTTGTTGTTGTTGTTGACGTTGTTGTTGTTTATGTTTATTTGATGTTGTTGTTGTTGTTGACATAGTTGTTGTTGTTTATTTCACGTTATTGTTGATGTTGACGTTGTTGTTTATATGCTGTTGTTGTTGTTGTTGTTTATTTGACGTTGTTGTTGTTGTTGTTGACATTGTTGTTGTTGTTTATTTGACGTTGTTGTTGTTGTTTATTTGACATTGTTGTTGTTGTTGACGGTGTTGTTGTTGTTGTTGTTGTTGATGTTGTTGTTGTTTATTTGACGTTGTTGTTGTTGTTTATTTGACGTTGTTGTTGTTGTTGTTTATTTGACGTTGTTGTTGTTTATTTTGTTTATTTGACGTTGTTATTGTGGTTGATGTTGTTGTTGTTGTTATTTATTTGACGTTGTTGTTGTTGTTGTTTATTTGACGTTGTTGTTGTTGTTATTTATTTGACGGTGTTGTTGTGGTTGTTGTTTATTTAACATAGTGGTTGTTGTTTATTTCACGTTGTTGTTGTTGTTAACGTTGTTGTTTATTTGA
>OX451735.1:1334812700-1334825200 GCA_948472305.1 Vicia faba | reverse complement strand
ATTTGACGGTGTTGTTGTTGTTGTTTATTTGACATTGTTGTTGTTGTTGTTGTTGTTTATTTGACGTTGTTGTTGTTGTTGTTGACGTTGTTGTTGTTTATGTTTATTTGATGTTGTTGTTGTTGTTGACATAGTTGTTGTTGTTTATTTCACGTTATTGATGTTGTTGACGTTGTTGTTTATTTGCTGTTGTTGTTGTTGTTGTTTATTTGACGTTGTTGTTGTTGTTGTTGACATTGTTGTTGTTGTTTATTTGACGTTGTTGTTGTTGTTTATTTGACATTGTTGTTGTTGTTGACGGTGTTGTTGTTGTTGTTGTTGTTGTTGATGTTGTTGTTATTTATTTGACGTTGTTGTTGTTGTTGTTTATTTGACGTTGTTGTTGTTGTTGTTTATTTGACGTTGTTGTTGTTTATTTGACTTTGTTGTTGTTGTTGTTATTGTTTATTTGACGTTGTTATTGTTGTTTATTTGACGTAGTTGTTGTTGTTGACGTTGTTGTTGTTATTATTTATTTGACGTTTTTGTTGTTGTTGATGTTGTTGTTGTTTTTGTTGTTTATTTGACGTTGTTGTTGTTGTTTATTTGACGTTGTTGTTGTTGTTTATTTGACGTTGTTGTTGTTGTTGTTTATTTGACGACGTTGTTGTTGTTGTTTATTTGACGTTGTTGTTGTTGTTGTTATTCATTTGACGTTGTTGTTTTTGTTTATTTGACGTTGTTGTTGTTGTTGTTGTTTATTTGACGTTGTTGTTGTCGTTGTTTTTGTTGTTTATTTGACGTTGTTGTTGTTGTTTATTTGACGTTGTTGTTGTTGTTGACGTTGTTATTCTTGTTTATTTGACGTTGTTTTTGTTGTTTATTTGACGTTATTGTTGTTGTTATTGATGTTGTTGTTCTTGTTGTTTATTTGACGTTGTTGTTGTTGTTGTTTTTGTTTATTTGACGTTGTTAATGTTTTTGACATTGTTGTTGTTGTTTCTGTTGTTTATTTGACGTTGTTGTTGTTGTTGTTATTGTTGGTGTTGTTGTTGTTTATTTGATGTTGTTGTTATTGTTATTTATTTGTTGTTGTTGTTGTTGTTGTATTTGTTGTTGTTGTTCTTACTTATTTGACGTTGTTGTTGTTGTTGTTGTTTGTTTGATGTTGTTGTTGCTGTTGTTTATTTGACATTGTTGTTGTCGTTGTTATTGTTTATTTGACGTTGTTGTTGTTGTTGTTGTTGTTGTTTATTTGACGTTGTTATTGTGGTTGATGTTGTTGTTGTTGTTGTTTATTTGACGTTGTTGTTGTTGTTATTTATTTGACGTTGTTGTTGTTGTTATTTATTTGACGGTGTTGTTGTTGTTGTTTATTTTACATAGTGGGTGTTGTTTATTTCACGTTGTTGTTGTTGTTGACGTTGTTGTTTATTTGACGTTGTTGTTGTTGTTTATTTGACGCTGTTGTTGTTGTTGTTGTTGACATTGTTGTTGTTGTTTATTTGACGTTGTTGTTGTTGTTGTTTATTTGACATTGTTGTTGTTGTTGACGGTGTTGTTGTTGTTGTTGTTGACGTTGTTGTTTTTTATTTGACGTTATTGTTATTGTTGTTTATTTGACGTTGTTATTGTTTATTTGACTTTGTTGTTGTTGTTGTTGTTGTTATTGTTTATTTGACGTTGTTGTTGTTGTTTATTTGACGTAGTTGTTGTTGTTGACGTTGTTGTTGTTGTTGTTGTTATTTATTTGACGTTTTTGTTGTTGTTGATGTTGTTGTTATTTTTGTTGTTGTTTATTTGACGTTGTTGTTGTTTATTTGACGTTGTTGTTGTTGTTGTTTATTTGACGTTGTTGTTGTTGTTTATTTGACGTTATTGTTGTTGTTTATTTGACGTTGTTGTTGTTGTTGTTTAATTGACGTTGTTGTTGTTTATTTGACTTTGTTGTTGTTGTGGTTATTGTTTATTTGACGTTGTTATTGTTGTTTATTTGACGTAGTTGTTGTTGTTGACGTTGTTGTTGTTATTATTTATTTGACGTTTTTGTTGTTGTTGATGTTGTTGTTGTTTTTGTTGTTGTTTATTTGACGTTGTTGTTGTTGTTTATTTGACGTTGTTGTTGTTGTTTATTTGACGTTATTGTTGTTGTTGTTTATTTGACGACGTTGTTGTTGTTGTTTATTTGACGTTGTTGTTGTTGTTGTTATTCATTTGACGTTGTTGTTTTTGTTTATTTGACGTTGTTGTTGTTGTTGTTGTTGTTTATTTGACGTTGTTGTTGTCGTTGTTTTTGTTGTTTATTTGACGTTGTTGTTGTTGTTTATTTGACGTTGTTGTTGTTGTTGACGTTGTTGTTGTTGTTGTTTATTTGACGTTATTGTTGTTGTTATTGACGTTGTTGTTCTTGTTATTTATTTGACGTTGTTGTTGTTGTTGTTATTGTTGGTGTTGTTGTTGTTGTTTATTTGATGTTGTTGTTATTGTTATTTATTTGTTGTTGTTTTTGTTATTTGACATTGTTGTTGTTGTTGTTGTTGTTGTTGTATTTGTTGTTGTTGTTGTTGCTTATTTGACGTTGTTGTTGTTGTTGTTGTTTGTTTGATGTTGTTGTTGCTGTTGTTTATTTGGCATTGTTGTTGTCGTTGTTATTGTTTATTTGACGTTGTTGTTGTTGTTGTTGTTTATTTGACGTTGTTATTGTGGTTGATGTTGTTGTTGTTGTTTATTTGACGTTGTTGTTGTTGTTGTTGTTTATTTGACGTTGTTGTTGTTGTTATTTATTTGACGGTGTTGTTGTTGTTGTTGTTTATTTTACATAGTGGTTGTTGTTTATTTCACGTTGTTGTTGTTGTTGACGTTGTTGTTTATTTGACGTTATTGTTGTTGTTTATTTGACGCTGTTGTTGTTGTTGTTGACATTGTTGTTGTTGTTTATTTGACGTTGTTGTTGTTGTTGTTGTTGTTTATTTGACATTGTTGTTGTTGTTGACGGTGTTGTTGTTGTTGTTGACGTTGTTGTTGTTTATTTGACGTTGTTGTTATTGTTGTTTATTTGACGTTGTTATTGTTTATTTGACTTTGTTGTTGTTGTTGTTATTGTTTATTTGACGTTGTTGTTGTTGTTTATTTGACGTAGTTGTTGTTGTTGACGTTGTTGTTGTTGTTGTTGTTATTTATTTGACGTTTTTATTGTTGTTGATGTTGTTGTTGTTTTTGTTGTTGTTTATTTGACGTTGTTGTTGTTTATTTGACGTTGTTGTTGTTGTTGTTGTTTATTTGACGTTGTTGTTGTTGTTTATTTGACGTTGTTGTTGTTGTTTATTTGATGTTGTTGTTGTTGTTATTCATTTGACGTTGTTGTTGTTGTTTATTTGACGTTGTTGTTGTTGTTTATTTGACGTTGTTGTTGTCGTTGTTTTTGTTGTTTATTTGACGTTGTTGTTGTTGTTTATTTAAAGTTGTTGTTGTTGTTTATTTGACGTTGTTGTTGTTTATTTGACTTTGTTGTTGTTGTTGTTATTGTTTATTTGACGTTGTTGTTGTTGTTTATTTGACGTTGTTGTTGTTGTTGACGTTGTTGTTGTTGTTTATTTGACGTTGTTGTTGTTGTTTATTTGACATTGTTGTTGTTGTATATTTGACGTTGTTGTTGTTGACGTTGTTGTTATTGTTGTTTATTTGACGTTATTGTTGTTGTTGTTGACGTTGTTGTTCTTGTTGTTTATTTGACGTTGTTGTTGTTGTTTATTTGACGTTGTTGTTGTTGTTGTTGACGTTGTTGTTGTTGTTTATTTGACGTTGTTGTTGTTGTTGACGTTGTTGTTGTTGTTTATTTGACGTTGTTGTTGTTATTGTTTATTTGACGTTGTTAATGTTTTTGACATTGTTGTTGTTGTTTTTGTTGTTTATTTGACGTTGTTGTTGTTGTTGTTATTGCTGTAGTTGTTGTTGTTGTTGTTTATTTGACGTTGTTGTTGTTATTGTTTATTTGACGTTGTTGTTGTGGTTGTTGTTTATTTGACGTTGTTGTTGTTGTTGGTTAGTTGACGTTGTTGTTGTTGTTGTTTATTTGACGTTGTTGTTGTCGTTGTTTTTGTTGTTTATTTGACGTTGTTGTTGTTGTTGTTGACGTTGTTGTTGTTGTTGTGTTTATTTGACGTTGTTATTGTTGTTGTTTATTTGACGTTGTTGTTGTTGTTGTTTATTTGACGTTGTTGTTGTCGTTGTTTTTGTTGTTTATTTGACGTTGTTGTTGTTGTTGTTGACGTTGTTGTTGTTGTTGTGTTTATTTGACGTTGTTATTGTTGTTGTTTATTCGACGTTGTTGTTGTTGTTGTTTATTTGACGTTGTTGTTGTTATTTATTTGACGGTGTTGTTGTTGTTGTTTATTTGACATTGTTGTTGTTGTTGTTGTTGTTTATTTGACGTTGTTGTTGTTGTTGTTGACGTTGTTGTTGTTTATGTTTATTTGATGTTGTTGTTGTTGTTGACATAGTTGTTGTTGTTTATTTCACGTTATTGATGTTGTTGACGTTGTTGTTTATTTGCTGTTGTTGTTGTTGTTGTTTATTTGACGTTGTTGTTGTTGTTGTTGACATTGTTGTTGTTGTTTATTTGACGTTGTTGTTGTTGTTTATTTGACATTGTTGTTGTTGTTGACGGTGTTGTTGTTGTTGTTGTTGTTGTTGATGTTGTTGTTATTTATTTGACGTTGTTGTTGTTGTTGTTTATTTGACGTTGTTGTTGTTGTTGTTTATTTGACGTTGTTGTTGTTTATTTGACTTTGTTGTTGTTGTTGTTATTGTTTATTTGACGTTGTTATTGTTGTTTATTTGACGTAGTTGTTGTTGTTGACGTTGTTGTTGTTATTATTTATTTGACGTTTTTGTTGTTGTTGATGTTGTTGTTGTTTTTGTTGTTTATTTGACGTTGTTGTTGTTGTTTATTTGACGTTGTTGTTGTTGTTTATTTGACGTTGTTGTTGTTGTTGTTTATTTGACGACGTTGTTGTTGTTGTTTATTTGACGTTGTTGTTGTTGTTGTTATTCATTTGACGTTGTTGTTTTTGTTTATTTGACGTTGTTGTTGTTGTTGTTGTTTATTTGACGTTGTTGTTGTCGTTGTTTTTGTTGTTTATTTGACGTTGTTGTTGTTGTTTATTTGACGTTGTTGTTGTTGTTGACGTTGTTATTCTTGTTTATTTGACGTTGTTTTTGTTGTTTATTTGACGTTATTGTTGTTGTTATTGATGTTGTTGTTCTTGTTGTTTATTTGACGTTGCTGTTGTTGTTGTTTTTGTTTATTTGACGTTGTTAATGTTTTTGACATTGTTGTTGTTGTTTCTGTTGTTTATTTGACGTTGTTGTTGTTGTTGTTATTGTTGGTGTTGTTGTTGTTTATTTGATGTTGTTGTTATTGTTATTTATTTGTTGTTGTTGTTGTTGTTGTATTTGTTGTTGTTGTTCTTACTTATTTGACGTTGTTGTTGTTGTTGTTGTTTGTTTGATGTTGTTGTTGCTGTTGTTTATTTGACATTGTTGTTGTCGTTGTTATTGTTTATTTGACGTTGTTGTTGTTGTTGTTGTTGTTGTTTATTTGACGTTGTTATTGTGGTTGATGTTGTTGTTGTTGTTGTTTATTTGACGTTGTTGTTGTTGTTATTTATTTGACGTTGTTGTTGTTGTTATTTATTTGACGGTGTTGTTGTTGTTGTTTATTTTACATAGTGGGTGTTGTTTATTTCACGTTGTTGTTGTTGTTGACGTTGTTGTTTATTTGACGTTGTTGTTGTTGTTTATTTGACGCTGTTGTTGTTGTTGTTGTTGACATTGTTGTTGTTGTTTATTTGACGTTGTTGTTGTTGTTGTTTATTTGACATTGTTGTTGTTGTTGACGGTGTTGTTGTTGTTGTTGTTGACGTTGTTGTTTTTTATTTGACGTTATTGTTATTGTTGTTTATTTGACGTTGTTATTGTTTATTTGACTTTGTTGTTGTTGTTGTTGTTGTTATTGTTTATTTGACGTTGTTGTTGTTGTTTATTTGACGTAGTTGTTGTTGTTGACGTTGTTGTTGTTGTTGTTGTTATTTATTTGACGTTTTTGTTGTTGTTGATGTTGTTGTTATTTTTGTTGTTGTTTATTTGACGTTGTTGTTGTTTATTTGACGTTGTTGTTGTTGTTGTTTATTTGACGTTGTTGTTGTTGTTTATTTGACGTTATTGTTGTTGTTTATTTGACGTTGTTGTTGTTGTTGTTTAATTGACGTTGTTGTTGTTTATTTGACTTTGTTGTTGTTGTGGTTATTGTTTATTTGACGTTGTTATTGTTGTTTATTTGACGTAGTTGTTGTTGTTGACGTTGTTGTTGTTATTATTTATTTGACGTTTTTGTTGTTGTTGATGTTGTTGTTGTTTTTGTTGTTGTTTATTTGACGTTGTTGTTGTTGTTTATTTGACGTTGTTGTTGTTGTTTATTTGACGTTATTGTTGTTGTTGTTTATTTGACGACGTTGTTGTTGTTGTTTATTTGACGTTGTTGTTGTTGTTGTTATTCATTTGACGTTGTTGTTTTTGTTTATTTGACGTTGTTGTTGTTGTTGTTGTTGTTTATTTGACGTTGTTGTTGTCGTTGTTTTTGTTGTTTATTTGACGTTGTTGTTGTTGTTTATTTGACGTTGTTGTTGTTGTTGACGTTGTTGTTGTTGTTGTTTATTTGACGTTATTGTTGTTGTTATTGACGTTGTTGTTCTTGTTATTTATTTGACGTTGTTGTTGTTGTTGTTATTGTTGGTGTTGTTGTTGTTGTTTATTTGATGTTGTTGTTATTGTTATTTATTTGTTGTTGTTTTTGTTATTTGACATTGTTGTTGTTGTTGTTGTTGTTGTTGTATTTGTTGTTGTTGTTGTTGCTTATTTGACGTTGTTGTTGTTGTTGTTGTTTGTTTGATGTTGTTGTTGCTGTTGTTTATTTGGCATTGTTGTTGTCGTTGTTATTGTTTATTTGACGTTGTTGTTGTTGTTGTTGTTTATTTGACGTTGTTATTGTGGTTGATGTTGTTGTTGTTGTTTATTTGACGTTGTTGTTGTTGTTGTTGTTTATTTGACGTTGTTGTTGTTGTTATTTATTTGACGGTGTTGTTGTTGTTGTTGTTTATTTTACATAGTGGTTGTTGTTTATTTCACGTTGTTGTTGTTGTTGACGTTGTTGTTTATTTGACGTTATTGTTGTTGTTTATTTGACGCTGTTGTTGTTGTTGTTGACATTGTTGTTGTTGTTTATTTGACGTTGTTGTTGTTGTTGTTGTTTATTTGACATTGTTGTTGTTGTTGACGGTGTTGTTGTTGTTGTTGACGTTGTTGTTGTTTATTTGACGTTGTTGTTATTGTTGTTTATTTGACGTTGTTATTGTTTATTTGACTTTGTTGTTGTTGTTGTTATTGTTTATTTGACGTTGTTGTTGTTGTTTATTTGACGTAGTTGTTGTTGTTGACGTTGTTGTTGTTGTTGTTGTTATTTATTTGACGTTTTTATTGTTGTTGATGTTGTTGTTGTTTTTGTTGTTGTTTATTTGACGTTGTTGTTGTTTATTTGACGTTGTTGTTGTTGTTGTTGTTTATTTGACGTTGTTGTTGTTGTTTATTTGACGTTGTTGTTGTTGTTTATTTGATGTTGTTGTTGTTGTTATTCATTTGACGTTGTTGTTGTTGTTTATTTGACGTTGTTGTTGTTGTTTATTTGACGTTGTTGTTGTCGTTGTTTTTGTTGTTTATTTGACGTTGTTGTTGTTGTTTATTTAAAGTTGTTGTTGTTGTTTATTTGACGTTGTTGTTGTTGTTGACGTTGTTGTTGTTGTAGTTTATTTGACGATGTTGTTGTTGTTGTTTATTTGACGTTATTGTTGTTGTTGTTGACGTTGTTGTTCTTATTGTTTATTTGACGTTGTTGTTGTTGTTGTTTATTTGACGTTGTTAATGTTTTTGACATTGTTGTTGTTGTTTCTGTTGTTTATTTGACGTTGTTGTTGTTGTTGTTGTTATTGTTGGTGTTGTTGTTGTTGTTGTTGTTTATTTGATGTTGTTGTTATTGTTGTTTATTTGTTGTTGTTTTTGTTATTTGACATTGTTTTAGTTGTTGTTGTATTTGTTGTTGTTGTTGTTGCTTATTTTACGTTGTTGTTGTTGTTTGTTTGATGTTGTTGTTGCTGTTGTTTATTTGACATTGTTGTTGTCGTTGTTATTGTTTATTTGACGTTGTTGTTGTTTTTGTTTATTTGACGTTGTTATTGTGGTTGATGTTGTTGTTGTTGTTGTTTATTTGACGTTGTTGTTGTTGTTGTTTATTTGACGTTGTTGTTGTTGTTATTTATTTGACGGTGTTGTTGTTGTTGTTGTTTATTTTACATAGTGGTTGTTGTTTATTTCACGTTGTTGTTGTTGTTGACGTTGTTGTTTATTTGACGTTGTTGTTGTTGTTTATTTGACGCTGTTGTTGTTGTTGTTGACATTGTTGTTGTTGTTTATTTGACGTTGCTGTTGTTGTTGTTTATTTGACATTGTTGTTGTTGTTGACGGTGTTGTTGTTGTTGTTGTTGTTGTTGTTGACGTTGTTGTTGTTTATTTGACGTTGTTGTTATTGTTGTTTATTTGACGTTGTTATTGTTTATTTGACTTTGTTGTTGTTGTTGTTATTATTTATTTGACGTTGTTGTTGTTGTTTATTTGACGTAGTTGTTGTTATTGACGTTGTTGTTGTTGTTGTTGTTATTTATTTGACGTTTTTGTTGTTGTTGATGTTGTTGTTGTTTTTGTTGTTGTTTATTTGACGTTGTTGTTGTTTATTTGACGTTGTTGTTGTTGTTGTTGTTTATTTGACGTTGTTGTTGTTGTTTATTTGACGTTGTTGTTGTTGTTGTTTATTTGATGTTGTTGTTGTTGTTATTCATTTGACGTTGTTGTTGTTGTTTATTTGACATTGTTGTTGTTGTTGTTTATTTGATGTTGTTGTTGTCGTTGTTTTTGTTGTTTATTTGACGTTGTTGTTGTTGTTTATTTGAAGTTGTTGTTGTTGTTTATTTGACGTTGTTGTTGTTGTTGTTGTTGTTGACGTTGTTGTTGTTGTAGTTTATTTGACGATGTTGTTGTTGTTGTTTATTTGACGTTATTGTTGTTGTTGTTGACGTTGTTGTTCTTATTGTTTATTTGACGTTGTTGTTGTTGTTGTTGTTTATTTGACGTTGTTAATGTTTTTGACATTGTTGTTGTTGTTTCTGTTGTTTATTTGCCGTTGTTGTTGTTGTTGTTGTTGTTGTTATTGTTGGTGTTGTTGTTGTTGTTGTTGTTTATTTGATGTTGTTGTTATTGTTGTTTATTTGTTGTTGTTTTTGTTATTTGACATTGTTTTAGTTGTTGTTGTATTTGTTGTTGTTGTTGCTTATTTTACGTTGTTGTTGTTGTTTGTTTGATGTTGTTGTTGCTGTTGTTTATTTGACGTTATTGTTGTCGTTGTTATTGTTTATTTGACGTTGTTATTGTTGTTGTTGTTTATTTGACGTTGTTATTATGGTTGACGTTGTTGTTGTTGTTGTTGTTTATTTGACGTTGTTGTTGTTGTTGTTTATTTGACGTTGTTGTTGTCGTTGTTTATTTGACGTTGTTGTTGTTGTTGTGTATTTGACATTATTGTTGTTGTTTATTTGATGTTGTTAATGTTGTTAACGTTGTTGTTGCTGTTGTATATTTCACGTTGTTGTTCTTGTTATTGTTGTTGTTGTTTATTTGACGTTATTGTTGTTGTTGTTTATTTGACGTTGTTATTGTTGTTGTTGTTGTTGTTGTTTATATGACGTTGTTGTTGTTGACGTTGTTGTTGTTGTTGTTTATTTAACGTTGTTGTTGTTGTTGTTGTTTATTTGACGTTGTTATTGTTGTTGTTGTTGTTGTTTATATGACGTTGTTGTTGTTGTTGTTGACGTTGTTGTTGTTGTTGTTGGTGTTGTTTATTTGACAATGTTGTTGTTATTGTTGTTTATTTGACGTTGTTGTTGTTGTTGTTTATTTGACGTTGTTGTTGTTGTTGTTAATTTGACGTTGTTGTTGTTGTTTATTTGACGTTGTTGTTGTTGTTGTTTATTTGACATTGTTGTTGTTGTTGTTGTTCATGTTGTTATTGATGTTGTTTATTTGACGTTGTTGTTGTTGTTGTTGTTGGTTATTTGATGTTGTTTTAGTTGTTGTTGTTTATTTGACGTTGTTGTTGTTGTTTATTTGACGTTTGATGTTTTTGTTAATTTGACGTTGTTGTTGTTGTTGTTGTTTATTTGACGTTGTTGTTGTTGTTGTTTATTTGACGATGTTGTTGTTGTTGTTTATTTAACGTTGTTGTTGTTGTTGTTGTTGTTTATTTGACGTTGGTGTTGATGTTGACGTTGTTGTTGTTGTTGTTTATTTGATGTTGTTGTTGTTAACATAGTTGTTGTTGTTTATTTCACATTGTTGTTGTTGTCGACGTTGTTGTTTATTTCACGTTGTTGTTGTTGTTTATTTGACGTTGTTGTTGTTGTTGTTGACGTTGTTGTTGTTGTTGTTTATTTGACGTTGATGTTGTTGTTGTTTATTTGACATTGTTGTTGTTGTTGTTTATTTGGCATTTTTTTTGTTATTGATGTTGTTGTTGTTTTTGTTGCTGTTTATTTGACGTTGTTGTTGTTGTTTATTTGATGTTGTTGTTGTTGTTTATTTGACGTTGTTGTTGTTGTTGTTTATTTGACGTTGTTGTTGTTATTTGACGTTGTTGTTGTTGTATTTATTGTTATTGTTGTTGTTGTTGTTTATTTGACGTTGTTGTTGTTATTTGACGTTGTTATTGTTGTTGTTGTATTTGTTGTTGTTGTTGTTGTTGTTTATTTGACGTTGTTGTTGTTGTTTATTTGACGTTATTGTTGTTGTTTATTTGACGTTGTTATTATTGTTGTTGTTGTTTATTTGACGTTATTGTTGTTGTTGACGTTGTTGTTGTTGTTTATTTGACGTTGTTGTTGTTATTGTTTATTTGACGTTGTTAATGTTTTTGACATTGTTGTTGTTGTTGTTTTTATTGTTTATTTGACGTTGTTGTTGTTGTTGTTATTGTTGGTGTTGTTGTTGTTGTTATTTATTTGACATTGTTGTTGTTTATTTGACGTTGTTGTTGTGGTTGTTGTTTATTTGATGTTGTTGTTGTTGTTTAGTTGACGTTGTTGTTGTTGTTGTTGTTTTTGTTGTTTATTTGACGTTGTATGTGTTGTTGGTGTTGTTTATTTGACATTGTTGTTGTTATTGTAGTTTATTTGACGTTGTTGTTGTTGTTTATTTGACATTGTTGTTGTTATTGTTAATTTGACGTTGTTGTTGTTGTTGTTTATTTGACGTTGTTGTTGTTGTTGTTTATTTGACATTATTGTTGTTGTTGTTGTTGTTGTTGACGTTGTTGTTGTTGTTGTTGTTGTTGTTGTTTATTTGACGTTGTTATTGTTGTTGTTGGTTATTTGATGTTGTTTTAGTTGTTGTTGTTTATTTGACGTTGTTGTTGTTGTTTATTTGACGTTGTTGTTGTTGTTGACGTTGTTGTTGTTGTTGTTGTTTATTTGATTTTGTTGTTGTTGTTTATTTCACGTTGTTGTTGTTGTTGACGTTGTTGTTTATTTGACGTTATTGTTGTTGTTGACGTTGTTGTTGTTGTTTATTTGACGTTGATGTTGTTGTTGTTTATTTGACATTGTTGTTGTTGTTGTTGATGGTGTTGTTGTTGTTGTTGTTGTTGTTTATTTAACATTGTTGTTGTTGTTGTTGTTGTTTATTTGACGTTTTTGTTGTTATTGATGTTGTTGTTGTTTTTGTTGTTGTTTATTTGACGTTGTTGTTGTTGTTTATTTCACGTTGTTGTTGTTGTTATTGTTGTTGTTGTTTATTTAACGTTGTTGTTGTTGTTTATGTGACGTTGTTGTTGTTATTTGACGTTGTTGTTGTTGTTGTATTTGTTGTTATTGTTGTTGTTGTTGTTTATTTGACGTTGTTGTTGTTATTTGACGTTGTTGTTGTTGTTGTTATTGTATTTGTTGTTGTTGTTGTTGTTGTTGTTTATTCGACGTTGTTGTTGTTGTTGTTGTTTATTTGACGTTATTGTTGTTGTTTATTTGACGTTGTTATTGTTGTTGTTGTTGTTTATTTGACGTTGTTGTTGTTGTTGACGTTGTTGTTGTTGTTTATTTGACGTTGTTGTTGTTATTGTTTATTTGACGTGGTTGTTGTTGTTATTGTTGGTGTTGTTGTTGTTGTTTATTTGACGTTGGTGTTGTTGTTGTTTATTTGACGTTGTTGTTTATTTGACGTTGTTGTTATTGTTGTTTAGTTGACGTTGTTGTTATTGTTTATTTGACGTTGTTGTTGTCGTTGTTTTTGTTGTTTATTTGACGTTGTTGTTGTTGTTGTTGACGTTGTTGTTGTTGTTGTTTATTTGACGATGTTGTTGTTGTTGTTTATTT
>OX451735.1:1334797700-1334810200 GCA_948472305.1 Vicia faba | reverse complement strand
GTTGTTATTCATTTGACGTTGTTGTTTTTGTTTATTTGACGTTGTTGTTGTTGTTGTTGTTGTTTATTTGACGTTGTTGTTGTCGTTGTTTTTGTTGTTTATTTGACGTTGTTGTTGTTGTTTATTTGACGTTGTTGTTGTTGTTGACGTTGTTGTTGTTGTTGTTTATTTGACGTTATTGTTGTTGTTATTGACGTTGTTGTTCTTGTTGTTTATTTGACGTTGTTGTTGTTGTTGTTATTGTTGGTGTTGTTGTTGTTGTTTATTTGATGTTGTTGTTATTGTTATTTATTTGTTGTTGTTTTTGTTATTTGACGTTGTTGTTGTTGTTGTTGTTGTTGTATTTGTTGTTGTTGTTGTTGCTTATTTGACGTTGTTGTTGTTGTTGTTGTTTGTTTGATGTTGTTGTTGCTGTTGTTTATTTGGCATTGTTGTTGTCGTTGTTATTGTTTATTTGACGTTGTTGTTGTTGTTGTTGTTTATTTGACGTTGTTATTGTGGTTGATGTTGTTGTTGTTGTTTATTTGACGTTGTTGTTGTTGTTGTTTATTTGACGTTGTTGTTGTTGTTATTTATTTGACGGTGTTGTTGTTGTTGTTGTTTATTTTACATAGTGGTTGTTGTTTATTTCACGTTGTTGTTGTTGTTGACGTTGTTGTTTATTTGACGTTGTTGTTGTTGTTTATTTGACGTTGTTGTTGTTGTTGTTGACATTGTTGTTGTTGTTTATTTGACGTTGTTGTTGTTGTTGTTGTTTATTTGACATTGTTGTTGTTGTTGACGGTGTTGTTGTTGTTGTTGTTGACGTTGTTGTTGTTTATTTGACGTTGTTGTTATTGTTGTTTATTTGACGTTGTTATTGTTTATTTGACTTTGTTGTTGTTGTTGTTATTGTTTATTTGACGTTGGTGTTGTTGTTTATTTGACGTAGTTGTTGTTGTTGACGTTGTTGTTGTTGTTGTTATTTATTTCACGTTGTTGTTGTTGTTGACGTTGTTGTTTATTTGACGTTGTTGTTGTTGTTTCATTAACGTTGTTGTTGTTGTTGTTGACGTTGTTGTTGTTGTTGTTTATTTGACGTTGATGTTGTTGTTGTTTATTTGACATTGTTGTTGTTGTTGTTGATGGTGTTGTTGTTGTTGTTGTTGTTGTTTATTTAACATTGTTGTTGTTGTTGTTGTTGTTTATTTGACGTTTTTGTTGTTATTGATGTTGTTGTTGTTTTTGTTGTTGTTTATTTGACGTTGTTGTTGTTGTTTATTTCACGTTGTTGTTGTTGTTATTGTTGTTGTTGTTTATTTAACGTTGTTGTTGTTGTTTATGTGACGTTGTTGTTGTTATTTGACGTTGTTGTTGTTGTTGTTGTATTTGTTGTTATTGTTGTTGTTGTTGTTTATTTGACGTTGTTGTTGTTATTTGACGTTGTTGTTGTTGTTGTTGTTGTTGTTGTTGTTGTTGTTATTGTATTTGTTGTTGTTGTTGTTGTTGTTTATTCGACGTTGTTGTTGTTGTTGTTTATTTGACGTTATTGTTGTTGTTTATTTGACGTTGTTATTGTTGTTGTTGTTGTTTATTTGACGTTGTTGTTGTTGTTGACGTTGTTGTTGTTGTTTATTTGACGTTGTTGTTGTTATTATTTATTTGACGTGGTTGTTGTTGTTATTGTTGGTGTTGTTGTTGTTGTTTATTTGACGTTGGTGTTGTTGTTGTTTATTTGACGTTGTTGTTTATTTGACGTTGTTGTTATTGTTGTTTAGTTGACGTTGTTGTTATTGTTTATTTGACGTTGTTGTTGTCGTTGTTTTTGTTGTTTATTTGACGTTGTTGTTGTTGTTGTTGACGTTGTTGTTGTTGTTGTTTATTTGACGATGTTGTTGTTGTTGTTTATTTAACGTTGTTGTTGTTGTTGTTGTTGTTTATTTGACGTTGGTGTTGATGTTGACGTTGTTGTTGTTGTTGTTTATTTGATGTTGTTGTTGTTAACATAGTTGTTGTTGTTTATTTCACATTGTTGTTGTTGTCGACGTTGTTGTTTATTTCACGTTGTTGTTGTTGTTGTTTATTTGACGTTGTTGTTGTTGTTGTTGACGTTGTTGTTGTTGTTGTTTATTTGACGTTGATGTTGTCGTTGTTTATTTGACATTGTTGTTGTTGTTGTTTATTTGGCATTTTTTTTGTTATTGATGTTGTTGTTGTTTTTGTTGTTGTTTATTTGACGTTGTTGTTGTTGTTTATTTGATGTTGTTGTTGTTGTTTATTTGACATTGTTGTTGTTGTTGTTTATTTGACGTTGTTGTTGTTATTTGACGTTGTTGTTGTTGTTGTATTTATTGTTATTGTTGTTGTTGTTGTTTATTTGACGTTGTTGTTGTTATTTGACGTTGTTATTGTTGTTGTTGTATTTGTTGTTGTTGTTGTTGTTGTTTATTTGACGTTGTTGTTGTTGTTTATTTGACGTTATTGTTGTTGTTTATTTGACGTTGTTATTATTGTTGTTGTTGTTTATTTGACGTTATTGTTGTTGTTGACGTTGTTGTTGTTGTTTATTTGACGTTGTTGTTGTTATTGTTTATTTGACGTTGTTAATGTTTTTGACATTGTTGTTGTTGTTGTTTTTGTTGTTTATTTGACGTTGTTGTTGTTGTTGTTGTTATTGTTGGTGTTGTTGTTGTTGTTATTTATTTGACGTTGTTGTTGTTTATTTGACATTGTTGTTGTGGTTGTTGTTTATTTGATGTTGTTGTTGTTGTTTAGTTGACATTGTTGTTGTTGTTGTTGTTGTTTTTGTTGTTTATTTGACGTTGTTGGTATTGTTGGTGTTGTTTATTTGACATTGTTGTTGTTATTGTAGTTTATTTGACGTTGTTGTTGTTGTTTATTTGACATTGTTGTTGTTATTGTTAATTTGACGTTGTTGTTGTTGTTGTTGTTGTTTATTTGACGTTGTTGTTGTTGTTGTTGTTGTTTATTTGACATTGTTGTTGTTGTTGTTGTTGACGTTGTTGTTGTTGTTGTTGTTGTTGTTTATTTGACGTTGTTATTGTTGTTGTTGGTTATTTGATGTTGTTTTAGTTGTTGTTGTTTATTTGACGTTGTTGTTGTTGTTTATTTGACGTTGTTGTTTTTGTTTATTTGACGTTGTTGCTGTTTATTTGACGTTGTTGTTGTTGTTGTTTATTTGATGTTGTTGTTGTTGTTTATTTGACGGTGTTGTTGTTGTTGTTTATTTGACGTTGTTGTTGTTGTTGTTGTTTATTTGACGTTGTTGTTGTTGTTGACGTTGTTGTTGTTGTTGTTGTTTATTTGATTTTGTTGTTGTTGTTAACATAGTTGTTGTTGTTTATTTCACGTTGTTGTTGTTGTTGACGTTGTTGTTTATTTGACGTTGTAGTTGTTGTTTATTTAACGTTGTTGTTGTTGTTGTTGACGTTGTTGTTGTTGTTGTTTATTTGACGTTGATGTTGTTGTTGTTTATTTGACATTGTTGTTGTTGTTGTTGATGGTGTTGTTGTTGTTGTTGTTGTTGTTGTTTATTTGACATTGTTGTTGTTGTTGTTGTTTATTTGACGTTTTTGTTGTTATTGATGTTGTTGTTGTTTTTGTTGTTGTTTATTTGACGTTGTTGTTGTTGTTTATTTCACGTTGTTGTTATTGTTATTGTTGTTGTTGTTTATTTAACGTTGTTGTTGTTGTTTATGTGACGTTGTTGTTGTTATTTGACGTTGTTGTTGTTGTTGTATTTGTTGTTATTGTTGTTATTGTTGTTTATTTGACGTTGTTGTTGTTATTTGACGTTGTTGTTGTTGTTGTTATTGTATTTGTTGTTGTTGTTGTTGTTTATTCGACGTTGTTGTTGTTGTTGTTGTTTATTTGACGTTATTGTTGTTGTTTATTTGACGTTGTTATTGTTGTTGTTGTTGTTTATTTGACGTTGTTGTTGTTGTTGACGTTGTTGTTGTTGTTTATTTGACGTTGTTGTTGTTATTGTTTATTTGATGTGGTTGTTGTTGTTATTATTGGTGTTGTTGTTGTTGTTTATTTGACGTTGGTGTTGTTGTTGTTTATTTGACGTTGTTGTTTATTTGACGTTGTTGTTATTGTTGTTTAGTTGACGTTGTTGTTATTGTTTATTTGACGTTGTTGTTGTCGTTGTTTTTGTTGTTTATTTGACGTTGTTGTTGTTGTTGTTGACGTTGTTGTTGTTGTTGTTTATTTGACGTTGTTGTTGTTGTTGTTGTTGTTTATTTGACGTTGTTGTTGTTGTTGTTTATTTAACGTTGTTGTTGTTGTTATTTATTTGACGGTGTTGTTGTTGTTGTTTATTTGACGTTGTTGTTGTTGTTGTTAATTTGACGTTGTTGTTGTTTATTTGACGTTGTTGTTGTTGTTGTTTATTTGACATTGTTGTTGTTGTTGTTGACGTTGTTGTTGTTGTTGTTTATTTGACGTTGTTGTTGTTGGTTATTTGATGTTGTTGACGTTGTTGTTGTTGTTGTTTATTTGACGTTGTTGTTGTTGTTTATTTGACGTTGTTGTTTTTGTTTATTTGACGTTGATTGTTATTTATTTGACGTTGTTGTTGTTGTTGTTTATTTGACGTTGTTGTTGTTGTTGTTTATTTGACGGTGTTGTTGTTGTTGTTGTTTATTTGACGTTGTTGTTGTTGTTGTTTATTTGACGTTGTTGTTGTTGTTGACGTTGTTGTTGTTGTTATTAACATAGTTGTTAACATAGTTGTTGTTGTTTATTTCACGTTGTTGTTGTTGTTGACGTTGTTGTTTATTTGACGTTGTTGTTGTTGTTTATTTGACGTTGTTGTTGTTGTTGACGTTGTTGTTGTTGTTGTTTATTTGACGTTGATGTTGTTGTTGTTTATTTGACATTGTTGTTGTTGTTGTTGACGGTGTTGTTGTTGTTGTTGTTTATTTGACATTGTTGTTGTTGTTGTTTATTTGACGTTTTTGTTGTTATTGATGTTGTTGTTATTTTTGTTGTTGTTTATTTGACGTTGTTGTTGTTGTTTATTTGACGTTGTTGTTGTTGTTATTGTTGTTGTTGTTTATTTAACGTTGTTGTTGTTGTTGTTATTTGACGTTGTTGTTGTTGTATTTGTTGTTATTGTTGTTGTTGTTGTTTATTTGACGTTGTTGTTGTTATTTGACGTTGTTGTTTTTGTTGTATTTGTTGTTGTTGTTGTTATTTATTTGACGTTATTGTTGTTATTGTTGTTGTTGTTTATTTGACGTTTTTGTTGTTATTGATGTTGTTGTTATTTTTGTTGTTGTTTATTTGACGTGGTTGTTGTTATTTATTTGACGTTGTTGTTGTTGTTGTTATTGTTGTTGTTGTTCATTTAACGTTGTTGTTGTTGTTTATTTGACGTTGTTGTTGTTATTTGACGTTGTTGTTGTTGTTGTATTTGTTGTTATTGTTGTTGTTGTTGTTTATTTGACGTTGTTGTGGGTATTTGACGTTGTTGTTGTTGCTGTTGTTATTGTTGGTGTTGTTGTTGTTGTTTATTTGACATTGGTGTTGTTGTTGTTTATTTGACGTTGTTGTTGTGGTTGTTGTTTATTTGACGTTGTTATTATTGTTGTTTAGTTGATGTTGTTGTTGTTGTTTATTTGACGTTGTTGTTGTTGTTGACGTTGTTGTTGTTGTTGACGTTGTTGTTGTTGTTTATTTGACGTTGTTGTTGTTGTTGTTTATTTGACGTTGTTGTTGTTGTGGTTGTTTATTTGACGCTATTGTTGTTGTTATTTATTTGACGGTGTTGTTGTTGTTGTTTATTTGACGTTGTTGTTGTTGTTGTTAATTTGACGTTGTTGTTGTTTATTTGACGTTGTTGTTGTTGTTGTTGTTTATTTGACATTGTTGTTGTTGTTGTTGTTGACGTTGTTGTTGTTGTTTATTTGACGTTGTTGTTGTTGTTGTTGGTTATTTGATGTTGTTTTAGCTGTTGTTGTTTATTTGACATTGTTGTTGTTGTTTATTTGACGTTGTTGTTTTTGTTTATTTGACGTTGTTGTTGTTTATTTGTTGTTGTTGTTGTTGTTGTCTATGTGACGCTGTTGTTATTATTGTTTATTTGACGTTGTTGTTGTTGTTGTTGTTGTTTATTTGACGTTGTTGTTGTTGTTGACGTTGTTGTTGTTGTTGTTTATTTGATGTTGTTGTTGTTGTTGTTGTTAACATAGTTGTTAACATAGTTGTTGTTGTTTATTTCACGTTGTTGTTATTGTTGACGTTGTTGTTTATTTGACGTTGTTGTTGTTGTTTATTTGTCGTTGTTGTTGTTGTTTATTTGGCGTTGATGTTGTTGTTGTTTATTTGACATTGTTGTTGTTGTTGTTGACGGTGTTGTTGTTGTTGTTGTTTATTTGACATTGTTGTTGTTGTTGTTGTTGTTTATTTGACGTCTTTGTTGTTATTGATGTTGTTGTTGTTTTTGTTGTTGTTTATTTGACGTTGTTGTTGTTGTTTATTTGACTTTGTTGTTGTTGTTTATTTGACGTTGTTGTTGTTGTTGTTGTTTATTTGACGTTGTTGTTGTTGTTGTTTATTTGACGTTGTTGTTGTTGTTGTTTATTCGACGTTGTTGTTGTTGTTGTTTGTGTATTTGACGTTGTTGTTGTTGTTGTTGTTGTTATTGTTGTTGTTGTTTATTTAACGTTGTTGTTGTTGTTGTTTATTTGACGTTGTTGTTGTTATTTGACGTTGTTGTTGTTGTTGTGTTTGTTGTTATTGTTGTTGTTGTTGTTTATTTGACGTTGTTGTTGTTATTTGACGTTGTTGTTGTTGTATTTGTTGTTGTTGTTGTTGTTTGTTTGACGTTGTTGTTGTTGTTGTTTATTTGACGTTATTATTGTTGTTTATTTGACGTTGTTGTTGTTGTTGTTGTTTATTTGACGTTATTGTTGTTGTTTATTTGACGTTGTTATTGTTGTTGTTTTTGTTTATTTGACGTTGTTGTTGTTGTTGACGTTGTTGTTGTTGTTTATTTGACGCTGTTGTTATTATTGTTTATTTGACGTTGTTAATGTTTTTGACATTGTTGTTGTTGTTTTTGTTGTTTATTTGACGTTGTTGTTGTTATTGTTGGTGTTGTTGTTGTTTTTGTTGTTTGTTTGACATTGTTGTTGTTGTTGTTTATTTGACGTTGTTGTTGTTTATTTGACGTTGTTGTTGTTGTTGTTTAGTTGACGTTCTTGTTGTTGTTGTTGTTGTTGTTGTTGTTTTTGTTGTTTATTTGACATTGTTGGTGTTGTTGGTGTTGTTTATTTGAAGTTGTTGTTGTTATTGTTGTTTATTTGACGTTGTTGTTGTTGTTGTTGTTAATTTGACGTTGTTGTTGTTGTTGTTAATTTGACGTTGTTGTTGTTGTTGTTGTTAATTTGAGGTTGTTGTTGTTGTTATTGTTGTTGATTTGACGTTGTTGTTGTTGCTATTTATTTGACATTGTTGTTGTTGTTGTTGACATTGTTGTTGTTGTTGTTTATTTGACGTTGTTGTTGTTGTTGTTGTTGTTGGTTATTTGATGTTGTTTTAGTTGTTGTTGTTTATTTGACATTGTTGTTGTTGTTTATTTGACGTTGTTGTTTTTGTTTATTTGACGTTGTTGTTGTTTATTTGACGTTGTTGTTGTTGCTGTTGTCGTTTATTTGACGTTGTTGTTGTTGTTGTTGTTGTTGTTGTTGTTTATTTGACGGTGTTGTTGTTGTTATTGTTTATTTGACGTTGTTGTTGTTGTTGTTGTTTATTTGACGTTGTTGTTGTTGTTGACGTTGTTGTTGTTGTTTATTTGATGTTGTTGTTGTTGTTGTTGTTAACATAGTTGTTAACATAGTTGTTGTTGTTTATTTCATGTTGTTGTTATTGTTGACGTTGTTGTTTATTTGACGTTGTTGTTGTTGTTTATTTGTCGTTGTTGTTGTTGTTTATTTGGCGTTGATGTTGTTGTTGTTTATTTGACATTGTTGTTGTTGTTGTTGACGGTGTTGTTGTTGTTGTTGTTTATTTGACATTGTTGTTGTTGTTGTTGTTGTTTATTTGACGTCTTTGTTGTTATTGATGTTGTTGTTGTTTTTGTTGTTGTTTATTTGACGTTGTTGTTGTTGTTTATTTGACTTTGTTGTTGTTGTTTATTTGACGTTGTTGTTGTTGTTGTTTATTTGACGTTGTTGTTGTTGTTGTTTATTTGACGTTGTTGTTGTTGTTGTTTATTCGACGTTGTTGTTGTTGTTGTTTGTGTATTTGACGTAGTTGTTGTTGTTGTTGTTATTGTTGTTGTTGTTTATTTAACGTTGTTGTTGTTGTTTATTTGACGTTGTTGTTGTTATTTGACGTTGTTGTTGTTGTTGTATTTGTTGTTATTGTTGTTGTTGTTGTTTATTTGACGTTGTTGTTGTTGTTGTATTTGTTGTTGTTGTTGTTGTTTGTTTGACGTTGTTGTTGTTGTTGTTTATTTGACGTTATTATTGTTGTTTATTTGACGTTGTTGTTGTTGTTGTTGTTTATTTGACGTTATTGTTGTTGTTTATTTGACGTTGTTATTGTTGTTGTTTTTGTTTATTTGACGTTGTTGTTGTTGTTGACGTTGTTGTTGTTGTTTATTTGACGCTATTGTTATTATTGTTTATTTGACGTTGTTAATGTTTTTGACATTGTTGTTGTTGTTTTTGTTGTTTATTTGACGTTGTTGTTGTTATTGTTGGTGTTGTTGTTGTTGTTGTTTGTTTGACATTGTTGTTGTTGTTGTTTATTTGACGTTGTTGTTGTTTATTTGACGTTGTTGTTGTTGTTGTTTAGTTGACGTTCTTGTTGTTGTTGTTGTTGTTGTTTTTGTTGTTTTTGTTGTTTATTTGACGTTGTTGGTGTTGTTGGTGTTGTTTATTTGACGTTGTTGTTGTTATTGTTGTTTATTTGACATTGTTGTTGTTGTTGTTAATTTGACGTTGTTGTTGTTGTTGTTAATTTGACGTTGTTGTTGTTGTTGTTGTTAATTTGAGGTTGTTGTTGTTGTTATTGTTGTTGATTTGACGTTGTTGTTGTTGCTATTTATTTGACATTGTTGTTGTTGTTGTTGACGTTGTTATTGTTGTTGTTTATTTGACGTTGTTGTTGTTGTTGTTGTTGTTGGTTATTTGACGTTGTTTTAGTTGTTGTTGTTTATTTGACGTTGTTGTTGTTTATTTGACGTTGTTGTTTTTGTTTATTTGACGTTGTTGTTGTTGTTGGTTATTTGATGTTGTTTTAGTTGTTGTTGTTTATTTGACGTTGTTGTTGTTGTTTATTTGACGTTGTTGTTTTTGTTTATTTGACGTTGTTGTTGTTTATTTGACGTTATTGTTGTTGTTGTTGTTGTTTATTTGACGTTGTTGTTGTTGTTGTTTATTTGACGGTGTTGTTGTTGTTGTTGTTTATTTGACGTTGTTGTTGTTGTTGTTTATTTGACGTTGTTGTTGTTGTTATTTATTTGATGTTGTTGTTGTTGTTAACGTAGTTGTTTTTGTTTATTTCACGTTGTTTTTGTTGTGTACGTTGTTGTTTATTTGACGTTGTTGTTGTTGTTTATTTGACGTTGTTGTTGTTGTTGTTGACGTTGTTGTTATTGTTGTTTATTTGACGTTGATGTTGTTGTTTATTTGACATTGTTATTGTTGTTGTTGACGGTGTTGTTGTTGTTTATTTGACATTGTTGTTGTTGTTGTTGTTGTTTATTTGATGTTGTTGTTGTTATTGATGTTGTTGTTGTTTTTGTTGTTGTTTATTTGACGTTGTTGTTGTTGTTTATTTGACGTTGTTTTTGTTGTTGTTGTTTATTTGACGTTGTTGTTGTTGTTGTTATTGTTGTTGTTGTTGTTGTTTATTTTACGTTGTTGTTGTTATTTGACGTTGTTGTTGTTGTTGTATTTGTTGTTATTGTTGTTGTTGTTGTTTATTTGACGTTGTTGTTGTTATTTGACGTTGTTGTTGTTGTTGTTGTTGTTGTTGTTGTTGTTGTTGTATTTGTTGTTGTTGTTCTTGTTGTTTATTTGACGTTGTTGTTATTGTTTATTTGACGTTGTTGTTGTCGTTGTTTTTGTTGTTTATTTGACGTTGTTGTTGTTGTTGACGTTGTTGTTGTTGTTGTTTATTTGACGTTGTTGTTGTTGTTGTTGTTGTTTATTTGACGTTGTTGTTGTTGTTGTTTATTTAACGTTGTTGTTGTTGTTATTTATTTGACGGTGTTGTTGTTGTTGTTTATTTGACGTTGTTGTTGTTGTTGTTAATTTGACGTTGTTGTTGTTTATTTGACGTTGTTGTTGTTGTTGTTTATTTGACATTGTTGTTGTTGTTGTTGACGTTGTTGTTGTTGTTGTTTATTTGACGTTGTTGTTGTTGGTTATTTGATGTTGTTGACGTTGTTGTTGTTGTTGTTTATTTGACGTTGTTGTTGTTGTTTATTTGACGTTGTTGTTTTTGTTTATTTGACGTTGATTGTTATTTATTTGACGTTGTTGTTGTTGTTGTTTATTTGACGTTGTTGTTGTTGTTGTTTATTTGACGGTGTTGTTGTTGTTGTTGTTTATTTGACGTTGTTGTTGTTGTTGTTTATTTGACGTTGTTGTTGTTGTTGACGTTGTTGTTGTTGTTATTAACATAGTTGTTAACATAGTTGTTGTTGTTTATTTCACGTTGTTGTTGTTGTTGACGTTGTTGTTTATTTGACGTTGTTGTTGTTGTTTATTTGACGTTGTTGTTGTTGTTGACGTTGTTGTTGTTGTTGTTTATTTGACGTTGATGTTGTTGTTGTTTATTTGACATTGTTGTTGTTGTTGTTGACGGTGTTGTTGTTGTTGTTGTTTATTTGACATTGTTGTTGTTGTTGTTTATTTGACGTTTTTGTTGTTATTGATGTTGTTGTTATTTTTGTTGTTGTTTATTTGACGTTGTTGTTGTTGTTTATTTGACGTTGTTGTTGTTGTTATTGTTGTTGTTGTTTATTTAACGTTGTTGTTGTTGTTGTTATTTGACGTTGTTGTTGTTGTATTTGTTGTTATTGTTGTTGTTGTTGTTTATTTGACGTTGTTGTTGTTATTTGACGTTGTTGTTTTTGTTGTATTTGTTGTTGTTGTTGTTATTTATTTGACGTTATTGTTGTTATTGTTGTTGTTGTTTATTTGACGTTTTTGTTGTTATTGATGTTGTTGTTATTTTTGTTGTTGTTTATTTGACGTGGTTGTTGTTATTTATTTGACGTTGTTGTTGTTGTTGTTATTGTTGTTGTTGTTTATTTAACGTTGTTGTTGTTGTTGTTTATTTGACGTTGTTGTTGTTATTTGACGTTGTTGTTGTTGTTGTATTTGTTGTTATTGTTGTTGTTGTTGTTTATTTGACGTTGTTGTGGGTATTTGACGTTGTTGTTGTTGCTGTTGTTATTGTTGGTGTTGTTGTTGTTGTTTATTTGACATTGGTGTTGTTGTTGTTTATTTGACGTTGTTGTTGTGGTTGTTGTTTATTTGACGTTGTTATTATTGTTGTTTAGTTGATGTTGTTGTTGTTGTTTATTTGACGTTGTTGTTGTTGTTGACGTTGTTGTTGTTGTTGACGTTGTTGTTGTTGTTTATTTGACGTTGTTGTTGTTGTTGTTTATTTGACGTTGTTGTTGTTGTGGTTGTTTATTTGACGCTATTGTTGTTGTTATTTATTTGACGGTGTTGTTGTTGTTGTTTATTTGACGTTGTTGTTGTTGTTGTTAATTTGACGTTGTTGTTGTTTATTTGACGTTGTTGTTGTTGTTGTTGTTTATTTGACATTGTTGTTGTTGTTGTTGTTGACGTTGTTGTTGTTGTTTATTTGACGTTGTTGTTGTTGTTGTTGGTTATTTGATGTTGTTTTAGCTGTTGTTGTTTATTTGACATTGTTGTTGTTGTTTATTTGACGTTGTTGTTTTTGTTTATTTGACGTTGATTGTTATTTATTTGACGTTGTTGTTGTTGTTGTTTATTTGACGTTGTTGTTGTTGTTGTTTATTTGACGGTGTTGTTGTTGTTGTTGTTTATTTGACGTTGTTGTTGTTGTTGTTTATTTGACGTTGTTGTTGTTGTTGACGTTGTTGTTGTTGTTATTAACATAGTTGTTAACATAGTTGTTGTTGTTTATTTCACGTTGTTGTTGTTGTTGACGTTGTTGTTTATTTGACGTTGTTGTTGTTGTTTATTTGACGTTGTTGTTGTTGTTGACGTTGTTGTTGTTGTTGTTTATTTGACGTTGATGTTGTTGTTGTTTATTTGACATTGTTGTTGTTGTTGTTGACGGTGTTGTTGTTGTTGTTGTTTATTTGACATTGTTGTTGTTGTTGTTTATTTGACGTTTTTGTTGTTATTGATGTTGTTGTTATTTTTGTTGTTGTTTATTTGACGTTGTTGTTGTTGTTTATTTGACGTTGTTGTTGTTGTTATTGTTGTTGTTGTTTATTTAACGTTGTTGTTGTTGTTGTTATTTGACGTTGTTGTTGT
>OX451735.1:1334785200-1334787700 GCA_948472305.1 Vicia faba | reverse complement strand
GTTTATTTGACTTTGTTGTTGTTGTTTATTTGACGTTGTTGTTGTTGTTGTTTATTTGACGTTGTTGTTGTTGTTGTTTATTTGACGTTGTTGTTGTTGTTGTTTATTCGACGTTGTTGTTGTTGTTGTTTGTGTATTTGACGTTGTTGTTGTTGTTGTTGTTATTGTTGTTGTTGTTTATTTAACGTTGTTGTTGTTGTTTATTTGACGTTGTTGTTGTTATTTGACGTTGTTGTTGTTGTTGTATTTGTTGTTATTGTTGTTGTTGTTGTTTATTTGACGTTGTTGTTGTTGTTGTATTTGTTGTTGTTGTTGTTGTTTGTTTGACGTTGTTGTTGTTGTTGTTTATTTGACGTTATTATTGTTGTTTATTTGACGTTGTTGTTGTTGTTGTTGTTTATTTGACGTTATTGTTGTTGTTTATTTGACGTTGTTATTGTTGTTGTTTTTGTTTATTTGACGTTGTTGTTGTTGTTGACGTTGTTGTTGTTGTTTATTTGACGCTATTGTTATTATTGTTTATTTGACGTTGTTAATGTTTTTGACATTGTTGTTGTTGTTTTTGTTGTTTATTTGACGTTGTTGTTGTTATTGTTGGTGTTGTTGTTGTTGTTGTTTGTTTGACATTGTTGTTGTTGTTGTTTATTTGACGTTGTTGTTGTTTATTTGACGTTGTTGTTGTTGTTGTTTAGTTGACGTTCTTGTTGTTGTTGTTGTTGTTTTTGTTGTTTTTGTTGTTTATTTGACGTTGTTGGTGTTGTTGGTGTTGTTTATTTGACGTTGTTGTTGTTATTGTTGTTTATTTGACATTGTTGTTGTTGTTGTTAATTTGACGTTGTTGTTGTTGTTGTTAATTTGACGTTGTTGTTGTTGTTGTTGTTAATTTGAGGTTGTTGTTGTTGTTATTGTTGTTGATTTGACGTTGTTGTTGTTGCTATTTATTTGACATTGTTGTTGTTGTTGTTGACGTTGTTATTGTTGTTGTTTATTTGACGTTGTTGTTGTTGTTGTTGTTGTTGGTTATTTGACGTTGTTTTAGTTGTTGTTGTTTATTTGACGTTGTTGTTGTTTATTTGACGTTGTTGTTTTTGTTTATTTGACGTTGTTGTTGTTGTTGGTTATTTGATGTTGTTTTAGTTGTTGTTGTTTATTTGACGTTGTTGTTGTTGTTTATTTGACGTTGTTGTTTTTGTTTATTTGACGTTGTTGTTGTTTATTTGACGTTATTGTTGTTGTTGTTGTTGTTTATTTGACGTTGTTGTTGTTGTTGTTTATTTGACGGTGTTGTTGTTGTTGTTGTTTATTTGACGTTGTTGTTGTTGTTGTTTATTTGACGTTGTTGTTGTTGTTATTTATTTGATGTTGTTGTTGTTGTTAACGTAGTTGTTTTTGTTTATTTCACGTTGTTTTTGTTGTGTACGTTGTTGTTTATTTGACGTTGTTGTTGTTGTTTATTTGACGTTGTTGTTGTTGTTGTTGACGTTGTTGTTATTGTTGTTTATTTGACGTTGATGTTGTTGTTTATTTGACATTGTTATTGTTGTTGTTGACGGTGTTGTTGTTGTTTATTTGACATTGTTGTTGTTGTTGTTGTTGTTTATTTGATGTTGTTGTTGTTATTGATGTTGTTGTTGTTTTTGTTGTTGTTTATTTGACGTTGTTGTTGTTGTTTATTTGACGTTGTTTTTGTTGTTGTTGTTTATTTGACGTTGTTGTTGTTGTTGTTATTGTTGTTGTTGTTGTTGTTTATTTTACGTTGTTGTTGTTATTTGACGTTGTTGTTGTTGTTGTATTTGTTGTTATTGTTGTTGTTGTTGTTTATTTGACGTTGTTGTTGTTATTTGACGTTGTTGTTGTTGTTGTTGTTGTTGTTGTTGTTGTTGTTGTTGTATTTGTTGTTGTTGTTCTTGTTGTTTATTTGACGTTATTGTTGTTGTTTATTTGACGTTATTGTTGTTGTTGTTGTTGTTTATTTGACGTTTTTTTTGTTATTGATGTTGTTTTTGTTTTTGTTGTTGTTTATTTGACATTGTTGTTGTTGTTTATTTGACGTTGTTGTTGTTTTTGTAATTGTTGCTGTTGTTTATTTAACGTTGTTGTTGTTGTCTATTTGACGTTGTTGTTGTTATTTGACGTTGTTGTTGTTGTTGTTGTATTTGTTGTTATTGTTGTTGTTGTTGTTTATTTGACGTTGTTGTTGTTATTTGACGTTGTTGTTGTTGTATTTGTTGTTGTTGTTGTTGTTGTTGTTTATTTGACGTTGTTGTTGTTGTTGTTTATTTGACGTTATTGTTGTTGTTTATTTGACGTTGTTATTGTTGTTGTTGTTATTTAGTTGACGTTGTTGTTGTTGTTGTTGACGTTGTTGTTGTTGTTTATTTGACGTTGTTGTTGTTATTGTATATTTGACGTTGTTAATGTTTTTGACATTGTTGTTGTTGTTTTTGTTGTTTATTTGACGTTGTTGCTGTTGTTATTGTTGTTGTTGTTGTTTATTTGA
>OX451735.1:1334765200-1334780200 GCA_948472305.1 Vicia faba | reverse complement strand
TTGACGTTGGTGTTGTTGTTGTTTATTTGACGTTGTTGTTGTTGTGGTTGTTTTTTTGACGCTGTTGTTGTTGTTATTTATTTGACGGTGTTGTTGTTGTTGTTCTTTATTTGACGTTGTTGTTGTTGTTGTTAATTTGACGTTGTTGTGGTTTATTTGACGTTGTTGTTGTTGTTGTTTATTTGACATTGTTGTTGTTGTTGTTGACGTTGTTGTTGTTGTTGTTTATTTGACGTTGTTGTTGTTGTTGTTGGTTATTTGATGTTGTTTTAGTTGTTGTTGTTTATTTGACGTTGTTGTTGTTGTTTATTTGACGTTGTTGTTTTTGTTTATTTGACGTTGTTGTTGTTTATTTGACGTTGTTGTTGTTGCTGTTGTCATTTATTTGACGTTGTTGTTGTTGTTGTTTATTTGACAGTGTTGTTGTTGTTATTGTTTATTTGACGTTGTTGTTGTTGTTGTTGTTTATTTGATGTTGTTGTTGTTGTTGACGTTGTTGTTGACGTTGTTGTTGTTTTTGTTTATTTGATGTTGTTGTTGTTGTTGTTAACATAGTTGTTAACATAGTTGTTGTTGTTTATTTCACGTTGTTGTTGTTGTTGACGTTGTTGTTTATTTGACGTTGTTGTTGTTGTTTATTTGACGTTGTTGTTGTTGTTGTTTATTTGGCGTTGATGTTGTTGTTATTTATTTGACATTGTTGTTGTTGTTGTTGACGGTGTTGTTGTTGTTGTTTATTTGACATTGTTGTTGTTGTTGTTGTTGTTGTTTATTTGACGTTTTTGTTGTTATTGATGTTGTTGTTGTTTGTGTTGTTGTTTATTTGACGTTGTTGTTGTTGTTTATTTGACTTTGTTGTTGTTGTTTATTTGACGTTGTTATTGTTGTTGTTTATTTGACGTTGATGTTGTTGTTGTATATTTGACATTGTTATTGTTGTTGTTGACGGTGTTGTTGTTGTTTATTTTACATTGTTGTTGTTGTTGTTGTTGTTGTTTATTTGATGTTTTTGTTGTTATTGATGTTGTTGTTGTTTTTGTTGTTGTTTATTTGACGTTGTTGTTGTTGATGTTTATTTGACGTTGTTGTTGTTGTTGTTTATTTGACGTTATTGTTGTTGTTGTTTATTTGACGTTGTTGTTGTTGTTGTTGTTGTTAATGTTGTTGTTGTTTATTTAACGTTGTTGTTGTTGTTGTTTATATGATGTTGTTGTTGTTATTTGACGTTGTTGTTGTTGTTGTATTTGTTGTTATTGTTGTTGTTGTTGTTTATTTGACGTTGTTGCTGTTATTTGACGTTGTTGTTGTTGTTGTTGTATTTGTTGTTGTTGTTATTGTTGTTTGTTTGACGTTGTTGTTGTTGTTGTTTATTTGACGTTATTATTGTTGTTTATTTGACGTTGTTGTTGTCGTTGTTTATTTGACGTTATTGTTGTTGTTTATTTGACGTTGTTATTGTTGTTGTTTTTGTTTATTTGACATTGTTGTTGTTGTTGACGTTGTTGTTGTTGTTTATTTGACGCTGTTGTTGTTATTGTTTATTTGACGTTGTTAATGTTTTAGACATTGTTGTTGTTGTTTTTGTTGTTTATTTGACGTTGATGTTGTTGTTGTTGTTTATTTGACATTGTTGTTGTTGTTGTTGACGGTGTTGTTGTTGTTGTTGTTTATTTGACATTGTTGTTGTTGTTGTTGTTGCTGTTGTTTATTTGACGTTTTTGTTGTTGTTGATGTTGTTGTTGTTTTTGTTGTTGTTTATTTGACGTTGTTGTTGTTGTTTATTTGACGTTATTGTTGTTATTTATTTGACGTTGTTGTTGTTGTTGTTGTTATTGTTGTTGTTGTTTATTTAACGTTGTTGTTGTTGTTTATTTGACGTTGTTGTTGTTATTTGACGTTGTTGTTGTTGTTGTATTTGTTGTTATTGTTGTTGTTGTTGTTGTTTATTTGACGTTGTTGTTGTTATTTGACGTTGTTGTTGTTGTTGTTGTATTTGTTGTTGTTGTTCTTGTTGTTTATTTGACGTTATTGTTGTTGTTTATTTGACGTTATTGTTGTTGTTATTTGACGTTGTTGTTGTTGTTGTATTTGTTGTTATTGTTGTTGTTGTTGTTTATTTGACGTTGTTGCTGTTGTTGACGTTGTTGTTGTTGTTGACATTGTTTTTGTTGTTTATTTGACGTTGGTGTTGTTGTTGTTTATTTGACGTTGTTGTTGTTGTGGTTGTTTTTTTGACGCTGTTGTTGTTGTTATTTATTTGACGGTGTTGTTGTTGTTGTTCTTTATTTGACGTTGTTGTTGTTGTTGTTAATTTGACGTTGTTGTGGTTTATTTGACGTTGTTGTTGTTGTTGTTTATTTGACATTGTTGTTGTTGTTGTTGACGTTGTTGTTGTTGTTGTTTATTTGACGTTGTTGTTGTTGTTGTTGGTTATTTGATGTTGTTTTAGTTGTTGTTGTTTATTTGACGTTGTTGTTGTTGTTTATTTGACGTTGTTGTTTTTGTTTATTTGACGTTGTTGTTGTTTATTTGACGTTGTTGTTGTTGCTGTTGTCATTTATTTGACGTTGTTGTTGTTGTTGTTTATTTGACAGTGTTGTTGTTGTTATTGTTTATTTGACGTTGTTGTTGTTGTTGTTGTTGTTTATTTGACGTTGTTGTTGTTGTTGACGTTGTTGTTGACGTTGTTGTTGTTTTTGTTTATTTGATGTTGTTGTTGTTGTTGTTAACATAGTTGTTAACATAGTTGTTGTTGTTTATTTCACGTTGTGGTTGTTGTTGACGTTGTTGTTTATTTGACGTTGTTGTTGTTGTTTATTTGACGTTGTTGTTGTTGTTGTTTATTTGGCGTTGATGTTGTTGTTATTTATTTGACATTGTTGTTGTTGTTGTTGACGGTGTTGTTGTTGTTGTTTATTTGACATTGTTGTTGTTGTTGTTGTTGTTTATTTGACGTTTTTGTTGTTATTGATGTTGTTGTTGTTTGTGTTGTTGTTTATTTGACGTTGTTGTTGTTGTTTATTTGACTTTGTTGTTGTTGTTTATTTGACGTTGTTGTTGTTGTTGTTTATTTGACGTTGATGTTGTTGTTGTATATTTGACATTGTTATTGTTGTTGTTGACGGTGTTGTTGTTGTTTATTTTACATTGTTGTTGTTGTTGTTGTTGTTTATTTGATGTTTTTGTTGTTATTGATGTTGTTGTTGTTTTTGTTGTTGTTTATTTGACGTTGTTGTTGTTGATGTTTATTTGACGTTGTTGTTGTTGTTGTTGTTGTTAATGTTGTTGTTGTTTATTTAACGTTGTTGTTGTTGTTGTTTATATGATGTTGTTGTTGTTATTTGACGTTGTTGTTGTTGTTGTATTTGTTGTTATTGTTGTTGTTGTTGTTTATTTGACGTTGTTGCTGTTATTTGACGTTGTTGTTGTTGTTGTTGTATTTGTTGTTGTTGTTATTGTTGTTTGTTTGACGTTGTTGTTGTTTATTTGACGTTATTATTGTTGTTTATTTGACGTTGTTGTTGTCGTTGTTTATTTGACGTTATTGTTGTTGTTTATTTGACGTTGTTATTGTTGTTGTTTTTGTTTATTTGACATTGTTGTTGTTGTTGACGTTGTTGTTGTTGTTTATTTGACGCTGTTGTTGTTATTGTTTATTTGACGTTGTTAATGTTTTTGACATTGTTGTTGTTGTTTTTGTTGTTTATTTGACGTTGTTGTTGTTGTTGTTGTTTATTTGACATTGTTGTTGTTGTTGTTGACGGTGTTGTTGTTGTTGTTGTTTATTTGACATTGTTGTTGTTGTTGTTGTTGCTGTTGTTTATTTGACGTTTTTGTTGTTGTTGATGTTGTTGTTGTTTTTGTTGTTGTTTATTTGACGTTGTTGTTGTTGTTTATTTGACGTTATTGTTGTTATTTATTTGACGTTGTTGTTGTTGTTGTTGTTATTGTTGTTGTTGTTTATTTAACGTTGTTGTTGTTGTTTATTTGACGTTGTTGTTGTTATTTGACGTTGTTGTTGTTGTTGTATTTGTTGTTATTGTTGTTGTTGTTGTTTATTTGACGTTGTTGTTGTTATTTGACGTTGTTGTTGTTGTTGTATTTGTTGTTGTTGTTCTTGTTGTTTATTTGACGTTATTGTTGTTGTTTATTTGACGTTATTGTTGTTGTTGTTGTTGTTGTTTATTTGACATTTTTGTTGTTATTGATGTTGTTGTTGTTTTTGTTGTTGTTTATTTGATGTTGTTGTTGTTGTTTATTTGATGTTGTCGTTGTTGTTGTTATTGTTGTTGTTGTTTATTTAACATTGTTGTTGTTGTTGTTTATTTGACGTTGTTGTTGTTATTTGACGTTCTTGTTGTTGTTGTATTTGTTGTTATTGTTGTTGTTGTTGTTTATTTGACGTTGTTGTCGTTATTTGACGTTGTTGTTGTTGTTGTATTTGTTGTTGTTGTTGTTGTTTATTTGACGTTGTTGTTTTTGTTGTTTATTTGACGTTATTGTTGTTGTTTATTTGACGTTGTTGTTGTTGTTGTTGTTGTTTATTTGACGTTGTTGTTGTTGTTGACGTTGTTGTTGTTGTTTATTTGACGTTGTTGTTGTTATTGTTTATTTGACGTTGTTAATGTTTTTGACATTGTTGTTGTTGTTTTTGTTGTTTATTTGACGTTGTTGCTGTTGTTATTGTTGGTGTTGTTGTTGTTGTTTATTTGACGTTGGTGTTGTTCTTGTTTATTTGACGTTGTTGTTGTGGTTGTTGTTTATTTGACGTTGTTGTTGTTTAGTTGATGTTGTTGTTGTTGTTGTTTATTTGACGTTGTTGTTGTTGACGTTGTTGTTGTTGTTGACATTGTTTTTGTTGTTTATTTGACGTTGTTGTTGTTGTTGTTGTTGTTTATTTGACGTTGTTGTTGTTGTGGTTGTTTTTTTGACGCTGTTGTTGTTGTTATTTATTTGACGGTGTTGTTGTTGTTGTTGTTTATTTGACGTTGTTGTTGTTGTTGTTAATTTGACGTTGTTGTGGTTTATTTGACGTTGTTGTTGTTGTTGTTTATTTGACATTGTTGTTGTTGTTGTTGTTGACGTTGTTGTTGTTGTTGTTTATTTGACGTTGTTGTTGTTGTTGTTGGTTATTTGATGTTGTTTTAGTTGTTGTTGTTTATTTGACGTTGCTGTTGTTGTTTATTTGACGTTGTTGTTTTTGTTTATTTGACGTTGTTGTTGTTTATTTGACGTTGTTGTTGTTGCTGTTGTCATTTATTTGACGTTGTTGTTGTTGTTGTTTATTTGACAGTGTTGTTGTTGTTATTGTTTATTTGACGTTGTTGTTGTTGTTGTTGTTTATTTGACGTTGTTGTTGTTGTTGACGTTGTTGTTGTTGTTGTTTATTTGATGTTGTTGTTGTTGTTGTTAACATAGTTGTTAACATAGTTGTTGTTGTTTATTTCACGTTGTTGTTGTTGTTGACGTTGTTGTTTATTTGACGTTGTTGTTGTTGTTTATTTGACGTTGTTGTTGTTGTTTATTTGGCGTTGATGTTGTTGTTATTTATTTGACATTGTTGTTGTTGTTGTTGACGGTGTTGTTGTTGTTGTTGTTTATTTGACATTGTTGTTGTTGTTGTTGTTTATTTGACGTTTTTGTTGTTATTGATGTTGTTGTTGTTTTTGTTGTTGTTTATTTGACGTTGTTGTTGTTGTTTATTTGACTTTTTTGTTGTTGTTTATTTGACTTTGTTGTTGTTATTTATTTGACGTTGTTGTTGTTGTTGTTGTTGTTTATTTGACGATGATGTTGTTGTTGTATATTTGACATTGTTATTGTTGTTGTTGACGGTGTTGTTGTTGTTTATTTTACATTGTTGTTGTTGTTGTTGTTGTTTATTTGATGTTTTTGTTGTTATTGATGTTTATGTTGTTTTTGTTGTTGTTCATTTGACGTTGTTGTTGTTGATGTTTATTTGACGTTGTTGTTTATTTGACGTTGTTGTTGTTGTTGTTTATTTGACGTTGTTGTTGTTGTTGTTGTTATTGTTGTTGTTGTTTATTTAACGTTGTTGTTGTTGTTGTTTATTTGATGTTGTTGTTGTTATTTGACGTTGTTGTTGTTGTCGTATTTGTTGTTATTGTTGTTGTTGTTGTTTATTTGACGTTGTTGCTGTTATTTGACGTTGTTGTTGTTGTTGTTGTATTTGTTGTTGTTGTTATTGTTGTTTGTTTGACGTTGTTGTTGTTTATTTGACGTTATTATTGTTGTTTATTTGACGTTGTTGTTGTCGTTGTTTATTTGACGTTATTGTTGTTGTTTATTTGACGTTGTTATTGTTGTTGTTTTTGTTTATTTGACATTGTTGTTGTTGTTGACGTTGTTGTTGTTGTTTATTTGACGCTGTTGTTGTTATTGTTTATTTGACGTTGTTAATGTTTTTGACATTGTTGTTGTTGTTTTTGTTGTTTATTTGACGTTGTTGTTGTTGTTGTTGTTTATTTGACATTGTTGTTGTTGTTGTTGACGGTGTTGTTGTTGTTGTTGTTTATTTGACATTGTTGTTGTTGTTGTTGTTGCTGTTGTTTATTTGACGTTTTTGTTGTTGTTGATGTTGTTGTTGTTTTTGTTGTTGTTTATTTGACGTTGTTGTTGTTGTTTATTTGACGTTATTGTTGTTATTTATTTGACGTTGTTGTTGTTGTTGTTGTTATTGTTGTTGTTGTTTATTTAACGTTGTTGTTGTTGTTTATTTGACGTTGTTGTTGTTATTTGACGTTGTTGTTGTTGTTGTATTTGTTGTTATTGTTGTTGTTGTTGTTTATTTGACGTTGTTGTTGTTATTTGACGTTGTTGTTGTTGTTGTTGTTGTATTTGTTGTTGTTGTTCTTGTTGTTTATTTGACGTTATTGTTGTTGTTTATTTGACGTTATTGTTGTTGTTGTTGTTGTTGTTTATTTGACATTTTTGTTGTTATTGATGTTGTTGTTGTTTTTGTTGTTGTTTATTTGATGTTGTTGTTGTTGTTTATTTGATGTTGTCGTTGTTGTTGTTATTGTTGTTGTTGTTTATTTAACATTGTTGTTGTTGTTGTTTATTTGACGTTGTTGTTGTTATTTGACGTTCTTGTTGTTGTTGTATTTGTTGTTATTGTTGTTGTTGTTGTTTATTTGACGTTGTTGTCGTTATTTGACGTTGTTGTTGTTGTTGTATTTGTTGTTGTTGTTGTTGTTTATTTGACGTTGTTGTTTTTGTTGTTTATTTGACGTTATTGTTGTTGTTTATTTGACGTTGTTGTTGTTGTTGTTGTTGTTTATTTGACGTTGTTGTTGTTGTTGACGTTGTTGTTGTTGTTTATTTGACGTTGTTGTTGTTATTGTTTATTTGACGTTGTTAATGTTTTTGACATTGTTGTTGTTGTTTTTGTTGTTTATTTGACGTTGTTGCTGTTGTTATTGTTGGTGTTGTTGTTGTTGTTTATTTGACGTTGGTGTTGTTCTTGTTTATTTGACGTTGTTGTTGTGGTTGTTGTTTATTTGACGTTGTTGTTGTTTAGTTGATGTTGTTGTTGTTGTTGTTTATTTGACGTTGTTGTTGTTGACGTTGTTGTTGTTGTTGACATTGTTTTTGTTGTTTATTTGACGTTGTTGTTGTTGTTGTTGTTGTTTATTTGACGTTGTTGTTGTTGTGGTTGTTTTTTTGACGCTGTTGTTGTTGTTATTTATTTGACGGTGTTGTTGTTGTTGTTGTTTATTTGACGTTGTTGTTGTTGTTGTTAATTTGACGTTGTTGTGGTTTATTTGACGTTGTTGTTGTTGTTGTTTATTTGACATTGTTGTTGTTGTTGTTGTTGACGTTGTTGTTGTTGTTGTTTATTTGACGTTGTTGTTGTTGTTGTTGGTTATTTGATGTTGTTTTAGTTGTTGTTGTTTATTTGACGTTGCTGTTGTTGTTTATTTGACGTTGTTGTTTTTGTTTATTTGACGTTGTTGTTGTTTATTTGACGTTGTTGTTGTTGCTGTTGTCATTTATTTGACGTTGTTGTTGTTGTTGTTTATTTGACAGTGTTGTTGTTGTTATTGTTTATTTGACGTTGTTGTTGTTGTTGTTGTTTATTTGACGTTGTTGTTGTTGTTGACGTTGTTGTTGTTGTTGTTTATTTGATGTTGTTGTTGTTGTTGTTAACATAGTTGTTAACATAGTTGTTGTTGTTTATTTCACGTTGTTGTTGTTGTTGACGTTGTTGTTTATTTGACGTTGTTGTTGTTGTTTATTTGACGTTGTTGTTGTTGTTTATTTGGCGTTGATGTTGTTGTTATTTATTTGACATTGTTGTTGTTGTTGTTGACGGTGTTGTTGTTGTTGTTGTTTATTTGACATTGTTGTTGTTGTTGTTGTTTATTTGACGTTTTTGTTGTTATTGATGTTGTTGTTGTTTTTGTTGTTGTTTATTTGACGTTGTTGTTGTTGTTTATTTGACTTTTTTGTTGTTGTTTATTTGACTTTGTTGTTGTTATTTATTTGACGTTGTTGTTGTTGTTGTTGTTGTTTATTTGACGATGATGTTGTTGTTGTATATTTGACATTGTTATTGTTGTTGTTGACGGTGTTGTTGTTGTTTATTTTACATTGTTGTTGTTGTTGTTGTTGTTTATTTGATGTTTTTGTTGTTATTGATGTTTATGTTGTTTTTGTTGTTGTTCATTTGACGTTGTTGTTGTTGATGTTTATTTGACGTTGTTGTTTATTTGACGTTGTTGTTGTTGTTGTTTATTTGACGTTGTTGTTGTTGTTGTTGTTATTGTTGTTGTTGTTTATTTAACGTTGTTGTTGTTGTTGTTTATTTGATGTTGTTGTTGTTATTTGACGTTGTTGTTGTTGTCGTATTTGTTGTTATTGTTGTTGTTGTTGTTTATTTGACGTTGTTGCTGTTATTTGACGTTGTTGTTGTTGTTGTTGTATTTGTTGTTGTTGTTATTGTTGTTTGTTTGACGTTGTTGTTGTTTATTTGACGTTATTATTGTTGTTTATTTGACGTTGTTGTTGTCGTTGTTTATTTGACGTTATTGTTGTTGTTTATTTGACGTTGTTATTGTTGTTGTTTTTGTTTATTTGACATTGTTGTTGTTGTTGACGTTGTTGTTGTTGTTTATTTGACGCTGTTGTTGTTATTGTTTATTTGACGTTGTTAATGTTTTTGACATTGTTGTTGTTGTTTTTGTTGTTTATTTGACGTTGTTGTTGTTGTTGTTGTTTATTTGACATTGTTGTTGTTGTTGTTGACGGTGTTGTTGTTGTTGTTGTTTATTTGACATTGTTGTTGTTGTTGTTGTTGCTGTTGTTTATTTGACGTTTTTGTTGTTGTTGATGTTGTTATTGTTTTTGTTGTTGTTTATTTGACGTTGTTGTTGTTGTTTATTTGACGTTATTGTTGTTATTTATTTGACGTTGTTGTTGTTGTTGTTGTTATTGTTGTTGTTGTTTATTTAACGTTGTTGTTGTTGTTTATTTGACGTTGTTGTTGTTATTTGACGTTGTTGTTGTTGTTGTATTTGTTGTTATTGTTGTTGTTGTTGTTTATTTGACGTTGTTGTTGTTATTTGACGTTGTTGTTGTTGTTGTTGTATTTGTTGTTGTTGTTCTTGTTGTTTATTTGACGTTATTGTTGTTGTTTATTTGACGTTATTGTTGTTGTTGTTGTTGTTTATTTGACATTTTTGTTGTTATTGATGTTGTTGTTGTTTTTGTTGTTGTTTATTTGATGTTGTTGTTGTTGTTTATTTGATGTTGTCGTTGTTGTTGTTATTGTTGTTGTTGTTTATTTAACATTGTTGTTGTTGTTGTTTATTTGACGTTGTTGTTGTTATTTGACGTTCTTGTTGTTGTTGTATTTGTTGTTATTGTTGTTGTTGTTGTTTATTTGACGTTGTTGTCGTTATTTGACGTTGTTGTTGTTGTTGTATTTGTTGTTGTTGTTGTTGTTTATTTGACGTTGTTGTTTTTGTTGTTTATTTGACGTTATTGTTGTTGTTTATTTGACGTTGTTGTTGTTGTTGTTGTTGTTTATTTGACGTTGTTGTTGTTGTTGACGTTGTTGTTGTTGTTTATTTGACGTTGTTGTTGTTATTGTTTATTTGACGTTGTTAATGTTTTTGACATTGTTGTTGTTGTTTTTGTTGTTTATTTGACGTTGTTGCTGTTGTTATTGTTGGTGTTGTTGTTGTTGTTTATTTGACGTTGGTGTTGTTCTTGTTTATTTGACGTTGTTGTTGTGGTTGTTGTTTATTTGACGTTGTTGTTGTTTAGTTGATGTTGTTGTTGTTGTTGTTTATTTGACGTTGTTGTTGTTGACGTTGTTGTTGTTGTTGACATTGTTTTTGTTGTTTATTTGACGTTGTTGTTGTTGTTGTTGTTGTTTATTTGACGTTGTTGTTGTTGTGGTTGTTTTTTTGACGCTGTTGTTGTTGTTATTTATTTGACGGTGTTGTTGTTGTTGTTGTTTATTTGACGTTGTTGTTGTTGTTGTTAATTTGACGTTGTTGTGGTTTATTTGACGTTGTTGTTGTTGTTGTTTATTTGACATTGTTGTTGTTGTTGTTGTTGACGTTGTTGTTGTTGTTGTTTATTTGACGTTGTTGTTGTTGTTGTTGGTTATTTGATGTTGTTTTAGTTGTTGTTGTTTATTTGACGTTGCTGTTGTTGTTTATTTGACGTTGTTGTTTTTGTTTATTTGACGTTGTTGTTGTTTATTTGACGTTGTTGTTGTTGCTGTTGTCATTTATTTGACGTTGTTGTTGTTGTTGTTTATTTGACAGTGTTGTTGTTGTTATTGTTTATTTGACGTTGTTGTTGTTGTTGTTGTTTATTTGACGTTGTTGTTGTTGTTGACGTTGTTGTTGTTGTTGTTTATTTGATGTTGTTGTTGTTGTTGTTAACATAGTTGTTAACATAGTTGTTGTTGTTTATTTCACGTTGTTGTTGTTGTTGACGTTGTTGTTTATTTGACGTTGTTGTTGTTGTTTATTTGACGTTGTTGTTGTTGTTTATTTGGCGTTGATGTTGTTGTTATTTATTTGACATTGTTGTTGTTGTTGTTGACGGTGTTGTTGTTGTTGTTGTTTATTTGACATTGTTGTTGTTGTTGTTGTTTATTTGACGTTTTTGTTGTTATTGATGTTGTTGTTGTTTTTGTTGTTGTTTATTTGACGTTGTTGTTGTTGTTTATTTGACTTTTTTGTTGTTGTTTATTTGACTTTGTTGTTGTTATTTATTTGACGTTGTTGTTGTTGTTGTTGTTGTTTATTTGACGATGATGTTGTTGTTGTATATTTGACATTGTTATTGTTGTTGTTGACGGTGTTGTTGTTGTTTATTTTACATTGTTGTTGTTGTTGTTGTTGTTGTTTATTTGATGTTTTTGTTGTTATTGATGTTTATGTTGTTTTTGTTGTTGTTCATTTGACGTTGTTGTTGTTGATGTTTATTTGACGTTATTGTTTATTTGACGTTGTTGTTGTTGTTGTTTATTTGACGTTGTTGTTGTTGTTGTTGTTATTGTTGTTGTTGTTTATTTAACGTTGTTGTTGTTGTTGTTTATTTGATGTTGTTGTTGTTATTTGACGTTGTTGTTGTTGTCGTATTTGTTGTTATTGTTGTTGTTGTTGTTTATTTGACGTTGTTGCTGTTATTTGACGTTGTTGTTGTTGTTGTTGTATTTATTGTTGTTGTTATTGTTGTTTGTTTGACGTTGTTGTTGTTGTTGTTTATTTGACGTTATTATTGTTGTTTATTTGACGTTGTTGTTGTTGTTGTTGTTTATTTGACGTTTTTGTTGTTGTTTATTTGACGTTGTTATTGTTGTTGTTTTTGTTTATTTGACATTGCTGTTGTTGTTGACGTTGTTGTTGTTGTTTATTTGACGCTGTTGTTGTTATTGTTTATTTGACGTTGTTAATGTTTTTGACATTGTTGTTGTTGTTTTTGTTGTTTATTTGACGTTGTTGTTGTTATTGTTGGTGTTGTTGTTGTTGTTGTTGTTTATTTGACAATGTTGTTGTTGTTGTTTATTTGACGTTGTTGTTGTGGTTGTTGTTTATTTGACGTTGTTGTTGATGTTTAGTTGACGTTGTTGTTGTTGTTGTTGTTGTTTTTGTTGTTTATTTGACGTTGTTGGTGTTGTTGGTGTTGTTTATTTAACGTTGTTATTGTTATTGTTGTTTATTGGACGTTGTTGTTGTTGTTAATTTGACGTTGTTGTTGTTGTTGTTAATTTGACGTTGTTGTTGTTGTTGTTAATTTGAGGTTGTTGTTGTTGTTGTTGTTGTTGTTTATTTGACGTTGTTGTTGTTGCTATTTATTTGACATTGTTGTTGTTGTTGTTGACGTTGTTGTTGTTGTTTTTTATTTGACGTTGTTGTTGGTTATTTGATGTTGTTTTAGTTGTTGTTGTTTATTTGACATTGTTGTTGTTGTTTATTTCACGTTGTTGTTTTTGTTTATTTGACGTTGTTGTTATTGTTGTTGTTGTTGGTTATTTGATGTTGTTTTAGTTGTTGTTGTTTATTTGACGTTGTTGTTGTTGTTTATTTGACGTTGTTGTTTTTGTTTATTTGACGTTGTTGTTGTTTATTTGACGTTATTGTTGTTGTTGTTGTTTATTTGACGTTGTTGTTGTTGTTGTTTATTTGACGGTGTTGTTGTTGTTGTTGTTTATTTGACGTTGTTGTTGTTGTTTATTTGATGTTGTTGTTGTTGTTGACGTTGTTGTTGTTGTTGTTTATTTGATGTTGTTATTGTTGTTAACGTAGTTGTTTTTGTTTATTTCACGTTGTTGTTGTTGTTGACGTTGTTGTTTATTTGACGTTGTTGTTGTTGTTGTTTATTTGACGTTGTTGTTGTTGTTGTTGACGTTGTTGTTATTGTTGTTTATTTGACGTTGATGTTGTTGTTTATTTGACATTGTTATTGTTGTTGTTGGCGGTGTTGTTGTTGTTTATTTGACATTGTTGTTGTTGTTGTTGTTGTTTATTTGATGTTTTTGTTGTTATTGATGTTGTTGTTGTTTTTGTTGTTGTTTATTTGACGTTGTTGTTGTTGTTTATTTGACGTTGTTGTTGTTGTTGTTTATTTGACGTTGTTGTTGTTGTTGTTATTGTTGTTGTTGTTTATTTAACGTTGTTTTTGTTGTTTATTTGACGTTGTTGTTGTTATTTGACGTTGTTGTTGTTGTTGTATTTGTTATTATTGTTGTTATTGTTGTTTATTTGACGTCGTTGTTTTTATTTGACGTTGTTGTTGTTGTTGTATTTGTTGTTGTTGTTGTTGTTTATTTGACGTTGTTGTTGTTGTTGTTGTTTATTTGACGTTATTGTTGTTGTTTATTTGACGTTGTTATTGTTGTTGTTGTTGTTTTTTTGGCGTTGTTGTTGTTGACGTTGTTGTTGTTGTTTATTTGACGTTGTTGTTGTTATTGTTTATTTGACGTTGTTAATGTTTTTGACATTGTTGTTGTTATTTTTGTTGTTTATTTGACGTTGTTGTTGTTGTTGTTGTTATTGTTGGTGTTGTTGTTGTTGTTTATTTGACGTTGGTGTTGTTGTTGTTTATTTGACGTTGTTGTTGTGGTTGTTGTTTATTTGACGTTGATGTTGTTGTTGTTTAGTTGACGTTGTTGTTGTTGTTGTTTATTTGACGTTGTTGTCGTCGTTGTTTTTGTTGTTTATTTGACGTTGTTTTTGTTGTTGTTGACGTTGTTGTTGTTGTTTATTTGACTTTGTTGTTGTTGTTGTTGTTTATTTGACGTTGTTGTTGTTGTTATTTATTTGACGGTGTTGTTGTTGTTGTTGTTTATTTCACGTTGTTGTTGTTGTTGACGTTGTTGTTTATTTGACGTTGTTGTTGTTGTTGTTTATTTGACGTTGTTGTTGTTGTTGTTGAAGTTGTTGTTATTGTTGTTTATTTGACGTTGATGTTGTTGTTTATTTGACATTGTTATTGTTGTTGTTGACGGTGTTGTTGTTGTTTATTTGACATTGTTGTTGTTGTTGTTGTTTATTTGATGTTTTTGTTGTTATTGATGTTGTTGTTGTTTTTGTTGTTGTTTATTTGACGTTGTTGTTGTTGTTTATTTGACGTTGTTGTTGTTGTTTATTTGACGTTGTTGTTGTTGTTGTTTATTTGACGTTGTTGTTGTTGTTGTTATTGTTGTTGTTGTTTATTTAACGTTGTTGTTGTTGTTGTTGACGTTGTTGTTGTTGTTGTTGACGTTGTTGTTGTTGTTTTTTATTTGACGTTGTTGTTGTTGTTGTTGGTTATTTGATGTTGTTTTAGTTGTTGTTGTTTATTTGACATTGTTGTTGTTGTTTATTTCACGTTGTTGTTTTTGTTTATTTGACGTTGTTGTTGTTGTTGTTGTTGTTGGTTATTTGATGTTGTTTTAGTTGTTGTTGTTTATTTGACGTTGTTGTTGTTGTTTATTTGAAGTTGTTGTTTTTGTTTATTTGACGTTGTTGTTGTTTATTTGACGTTATTGTTGTTGTTGTTGTTTATTTGACGTTGTTGTTGTTGTTGTTTATTTGACGGTGTTGTTGTTGTTGTTGTTTATTTGACGTTGTTGTTGTTGTTTATTTGATGTTGTTGTTGTTGTTGACGTTGTTGTTGTTGTTGTTTATTTGATGTTGTTATTGTTGTTAACGTAGTTGTTTTTGTTTAATTCACGTTGTTGTTGTTGTTGACGTTGTTGTTTATTTGACGTTGTTGTTGTTGTTGTTTATTTGACGTTGTTGTTGTTGTTGTTGACGTTGTTGTTATTGTTGTTTATTTGATGTTGATGTTGTTGTTTATTTGTCATTGTTATTGTTGTTGTTGGCGGTGTTGTTGTTGTTTATTTGACATTGTTGTTGTTGTTGTTGTTGTTTATTTGATGTTTTTGTTGTTATTGATGTTGTTGTTGTTTTTGTTGTTGTTTATTTGACGTTGTTGTTGTTGTTTATTTGACGTTGTTGTTGTTGTTGTTAT
>OX451735.1:1334737700-1334762700 GCA_948472305.1 Vicia faba | reverse complement strand
AATGTTTTTGACGTTGTTGTTGTTGTTTCTGTTGTTTATTTGACATTGTTGTTGTTGTTGTTATTGTTGGTGTTGTTGTTGTTTATTTGATGTTGTTGTTGTTGTTGTTGTTTATTTGTTATCGTTTTTGTTATTTGACGTTGTTGTTGTTGTTGTATTTGTTGTTGTTGTTGTTGTTGCTTATTTGACGTTGTTGTTGTTGTTATTTGTTTGATGTTGTTGTTGCTGTTGTTTATTTGACGTTGTTGTTGTCGTTGTTATTGTTTATTTGACGTTGTTGTTGTTGTTGTTGTTTATTTGACGTTGTTATTGTGGTTGACGTTGTTGTTTTTGTTGTTTATTTGACGTTGTTGTTGTTGTTGTTGTTTATTTGACGTTGTTAATGTTGTTAACGTTGTTGCTGTTGTTTATTTCACGTTGTTGTTATTGTTGTTGTTGTTGTTATTGTTTGTTTGACGTTGCTGTTGTTGTTATTTATTTGACGTTGTTGTTGTCGTTGTTTATTTGACGTTGTTGTTGTGTATTTGACATTGTTGTTGTTGTTTATTTGATGTTGTTAATGTTGTTGACGTTGTTGTTATTGTTGTTTATTTGACGTTGTTGTTGTTGTTTATTTGACATTGTTATTGTTGTTGTTGACGGTGTTGTTGTTGTTTATTTGACATTGTTGTTGTTGTTGTTGTTGTTTATTTGATGTTTTTGTTGTTATTGATGTTGTTGTTGTTTTTGTTGTTGTTTATTTGACGTTGTTGTTGTTGTTTATTTGACGTTGTTGTTGTTGTTTATTTGACGTTGTTGTTGTTGTTGTTTATTTGATGTTGTTGTTGTTGTTGTTATTGTTGTTGTTGTTTATTTAACGTTGTTGTTGTTGTTGTTGACGTTGTTGTTGTTGTTGTTGACGTTGTTGTTGTTGTTTTTTATTTGACGTTGTTGTTGTTGTTGTTGGTTATTTGATGTTGTTTTAGTTGTTGTTGTTTATTTGACATTGTTGTTGTTGTTTATTTCACGTTGTTGTTTTTGTTTATTTGACGTTGTTGTTGTTGTTGTTGTTGTTGTTGGTTATTTGATGTTGTTGTTGTTGTTGTTAACATAGTTGTTAACATAGTTGTTGTTGTTTATTTCACGTTGTTGTTGTTGTTGACGTTGTTGTTTATTTGACGTTGTTGTTGTTGTTTATTTGACGTTGTTGTTGTTGTTTATTTGGCGTTGATGTTGTTGTTATTTATTTGACATTGTTGTTGTTGTTGTTGACGGTGTTGTTGTTGTTGTTGTTTATTTGACATTGTTGTTGTTGTTGTTGTTTATTTGACGTTTTTGTTGTTATTGATGTTGTTGTTGTTTTTGTTGTTGTTTATTTGACGTTGTTGTTGTTGTTTATTTGACTTTGTTGTTGTTGTTTATTTGACTTTGTTGTTGTTATTTATTTGACGTTGTTGTTGTTGTTGTTGTTGTTTATTTGACGATGATGTTGTTGTTGTATATTTGACATTGTTATTGTTGTTGTTGACGGTGTTGTTGTTGTTTATTTTACATTGTTGTTGTTGTTGTTGTTGTTTATTTGATGTTTTTGTTGTTATTGATGTTTATGTTGTTTTTGTTGTTGTTCATTTGACGTTGTTGTTGTTGATGTTTATTTGACGTTGTTGTTTATTTGACGTTGTTGTTGTTGTTGTTTATTTGACGTTGTTGTTGTTGTTGTTGTTATTGTTGTTGTTGTTTATTTAACGTTGTTGTTGTTGTTGTTTATTTGATGTTGTTGTTGTTATTTGACGTTGTTGTTGTTGTCGTATTTGTTGTTATTATTGTTGTTGTTGTTTATTTGACGTTGTTGCTGTTATTTGACGTTGTTGTTGTTGTTGTTGTATTTATTGTTGTTGTTATTGTTGTTTGTTTGACGTTGTTGTTGTTGTTGTTTATTTGACGTTATTATTGTTGTTTATTTGACGTTGTTGTTGTTGTTGTTGTTTATTTGACGTTATTGTTGTTGTTTATTTGACGTTGTTATTGTTGTTGTTTTTGTTTATTTGACATTGCTGTTGTTGTTGACGTTGTTGTTGTTGTTTATTTGACGCTGTTGTTGTTATTGTTTATTTGACGTTGTTAATGTTTTTGACATTGTTGTTGTTGTTTTTGTTGTTTATTTGACGTTGTTGTTGTTATTGTTGGTGTTGTTGTTGTTGTTGTTATTTATTTGACAATGTTGTTGTTGTTGTTTATTTGACGTTGTTGTTGTGGTTGTTGTTTATTTGACGTTGTTGTTGTTGTTTAGTTGACGTTGTTGTTGTTGTTGTTGTTGTTTTTGTTGTTTATTTGACGTTGTTGGTGTTGTTGGTGTTGTTTATTTAACATTGTTATTGTTATTGTTGTTTATTGGACGTTGTTGTTGTTGTTAATTTGACGTTGTTGTCGTTGTTGTTAATTTGACGTTGTTGTTGTTGTTGTTAATTTGAGGTTGTTGTTGTTGTTGTTGTTGTTTATTTGACGTTGTTGTTGTTGCTATTTATTTGACATTGTTGTTGTTGTTGTTGACGTTGTTGTTGTTGTTTTTTATTTGACGTTGTTGTTGTTGTTTATTTCACATTGTTGTTTTTGTTTATTTGACGTTGTTGTTATTGTTGTTGTTGTTGGTTATTTGATGTTGTTTTAGTTGTTGTTGTTTATTTGACGTTGTTGTTGTTGTTTATTTGACGTTGTTGTTTTTGTTTATTTGACGTTGTTGTTGTTTATTTGACGTTATTGTTGTTGTTGTTGTTTATTTGACGTTGTTGTTGTTGTTGTTTATTTGACGGTGTTGTTGTTGTTGTTGTTTATTTGACGTTGTTGTTGTTGTTTATTTGATGTTGTTGTTGTTGTTGACGTTGTTGTTGTTGTTGTTTATTTGATGTTGTTATTGTTGTTAACGTAGTTGTTTTTGTTTATTTCACGTTGTTGTTGTTGTTGTTGACGTTGTTGTTTATTTGACGTTGTTGTTGTTGTTGTTGTTTATTTGACGTTGTTGTTGTTGTTGTTGACGTTGTTGTTATTGTTGTTTATTTGACGTTGATGTTGTTGTTTATTTGACATTGTTATTGTTGTTGTTGGCGGTGTTGTTGTTGTTTATTTGACATTGTTGTTGTTGTTGTTGTTGTTGTTTATTTGATGTTTTTGTTGTTATTGATGTTGTTGTTGTTTTTGTTGTTGTTTATTTGACGCTGTTGTTGTTATTGTTTATTTGACGTTGTTAATGTTTTTGACATTGTTGTTGTTGTTTTTGTTGTTTATTTGACGTTGTTGTTGTTGTTGTTGTTTATTTGACATTGTTGTTGTTGTTGTTGACGGTGTTGTTGTTGTTGTTGTTTATTTGACATTGTTGTTGTTGTTGTTGTTGCTGTTGTTTATTTGACGTTTTTGTTGTTGTTGATGTTGTTGTTGTTTTTGTTGTTGTTTATTTGACGTTGTTGTTGTTGTTTATTTGACGTTATTGTTGTTATTTATTTGACGTTGTTGTTGTTGTTGTTGTTATTGTTGTTGTTGTTTATTTAACGTTGTTGTTGTTGTTTATTTGACGTTGTTGTTGTTATTTGACGTTGTTGTTGTTGTTGTATTTGTTGTTATTGTTGTTGTTGTTGTTTATTTGACGTTGTTGTTGTTATTTGACGTTGTTGTTGTTGTTGTTGTATTTGTTGTTGTTGTTCTTGTTGTTTATTTGACGTTATTGTTGTTGTTTATTTGACGTTATTGTTGTTGTTGTTGTTGTTGTTTATTTGACATTTTTGTTGTTATTGATGTTGTTGTTGTTTTTGTTGTTGTTTATTTGATGTTGTTGTTGTTGTTTATTTGATGTTGTCGTTGTTGTTGTTATTGTTGTTGTTGTTTATTTAACATTGTTGTTGTTGTTGTTTATTTGACGTTGTTGTTGTTATTTGACGTTCTTGTTGTTGTTGTATTTGTTGTTATTGTTGTTGTTGTTGTTTATTTGACGTTGTTGTCGTTATTTGACGTTGTTGTTGTTGTTGTATTTGTTGTTGTTGTTGTTGTTTATTTGACGTTGTTGTTTTTGTTGTTTATTTGACGTTATTGTTGTTGTTTATTTGACGTTGTTGTTGTTGTTGTTGTTGTTGTTTATTTGACGTTGTTGTTGTTGTTGACGTTGTTGTTGTTGTTTATTTGACGTTGTTGTTGTTATTGTTTATTTGACGTTGTTAATGTTTTTGACATTGTTGTTGTTGTTTTTGTTGTTTATTTGACGTTGTTGCTGTTGTTATTGTTGGTGTTGTTGTTGTTGTTTATTTGACGTTGGTGTTGTTCTTGTTTATTTGACGTTGTTGTTGTGGTTGTTGTTTATTTGACGTTGTTGTTGTTTAGTTGATGTTGTTGTTGTTGTTTATTTGACGTTGTTGTTGTTGACGTTGTTGTTGTTGTTGACATTGTTTTTGTTGTTTATTTGACGTTGTTGTTGTTGTTGTTGTTTATTTGACGTTGTTGTTGTTGTGGTTGTTTTTTTGACGCTGTTGTTGTTGTTATTTATTTGACGGTGTTGTTGTTGTTGTTGTTGTTTATTTGACGTTGTTGTTGTTGTTGTTAATTTGACGTTGTTGTGGTTTATTTGACGTTGTTGTTGTTGTTGTTTATTTGACATTGTTGTTGTTGTTGTTGTTGACGTTGTTGTTGTTGTTGTTTATTTGACGTTGTTGTTGTTGTTGTTGGTTATTTGATGTTGTTTTAGTTGTTGTTGTTTATTTGACGTTGCTGTTGTTGTTTATTTGACGTTGTTGTTTTTGTTTATTTGACGTTGTTGTTGTTTATTTGACGTTGTTGTTGTTGCTGTTGTCATTTATTTGACGTTGTTGTTGTTGTTGTTTATTTGACAGTGTTGTTGTTGTTATTGTTTATTTGACGTTTTTGTTGTTATTGATGTTGTTGTTGTTTTTGTTGTTGTTTATTTGACGTTGTTGTTGTTGTTGTTTATTTGATGTTGTTGTTGTTGTTGTTAACATAGTTGTTAACATAGTTGTTGTTGTTTATTTCACGTTGTTGTTGTTGTTGACGTTGTTGTTTATTTGACGTTGTTGTTGTTGTTTATTTGACGTTGTTGTTGTTGTTTATTTGGCGTTGATGTTGTTGTTATTTATTTGACATTATTGTTGTTGTTGTTGACGGTGTTGTTGTTGTTGTTGTTTATTTGACATTGTTGTTGTTGTTGTTGTTTATTTGACGTTTTTGTTGTTATTGATGTTGTTGTTGTTTTTGTTGTTGTTTATTTGACGTTGTTGTTGTTGTTTATTTGACTTTGTTGTTGTTGTTTATTTGACTTTGTTGTTGTTATTTATTTGACGTTGTTGTTGTTGTTGTTGTTGTTTATTTGACGATGATGTTGTTGTTGTATATTTGACATTGTTATTGTTGTTGTTGACGGTGTTGTTGTTGTTTATTTTACATTGTTGTTGTTGTTGTTGTTGTTTATTTGATGTTTTTGTTGTTATTGATGTTTATGTTGTTTTTGTTGTTGTTCATTTGACGTTGTTGTTGTTGATGTTTATTTGACGTTGTTGTTTATTTGACGTTGTTGTTGTTGTTGTTTATTTGACGTTGTTGTTGTTGTTGTTGTTATTGTTGTTGTTGTTTATTTAACGTTGTTGTTGTTGTTGTTTATTTGATGTTGTTGTTGTTATTTGACGTTGTTGTTGTTGTCGTATTTGTTGTTATTGTTGTTGTTGTTGTTTATTTGACGTTGTTGCTGTTATTTGACGTTGTTGTTGTTGTTGTTGTATTTATTGTTGTTGTTATTGTTGTTTGTTTGACGTTGTTGTTGTTGTTGTTTATTTGACGTTATTATTGTTGTTTATTTGACGTTGTTGTTGTTGTTGTTGTTTATTTGACGTTATTGTTGTTGTTTATTTGACGTTGTTATTGTTGTTGTTTTTGTTTATTTGACATTGCTGTTGTTGTTGACGTTGTTGTTATTGTTTATTTGACGCTGTTGTTGTTATTGTTTATTTGACGTTGTTAATGTTTTTGACATTGTTGTTGTTGTTTTTGTTGTTTATTTGACGTTGTTGTTGTTATTGTTGGTGTTGTTGTTGTTGTTGTTGTTTATTTGACAATGTTGTTGTTGTTGTTTATTTGACGTTGTTGTTGTGGTTGTTGTTTATTTGACGTTGTTGTTGTTGTTTAGTTGACGTTGTTGTTGTTGTTGTTGTTGTTTTTGTTGTTTATTTGACGTTGTTGGTGTTGTTGGTGTTGTTTATTTAACGTTGTTATTGTTATTGTTGTTTATTGGACGTTGTTGTTGTTGTTAATTTGACGTTGTTGTTGTTGTTGTTAATTTGACGTTGTTGTTGTTGTTGTTAATTTGAGGTTGTTGTTGTTGTTGTTGTTGTTTATTTGACGTTGTTGTTGTTGCTATTTATTTGACATTGTTGTTGTTGTTGTTGACGTTGTTGTTGTTGTTTTTTATTTGACGTTGTTGTTGGTTATTTGATGTTGTTTTAGTTGTTGTTGTTTATTTGACATTGTTGTTGTTGTTTATTTCACGTTGTTGTTTTTGTTTATTTGACGTTGTTGTTATTGTTGTTGTTGTTGGTTATTTGATGTTGTTTTAGTTGTTGTTGTTTATTTGACGTTGTTGTTGTTGTTTATTTGACGTTGTTGTTTTTGTTTATTTGACGTTGTTGTTGTTTATTTGACGTTATTGTTGTTGTTGTTGTTTATTTGACGTTGTTGTTGTTGTTGTTTATTTGACGGTGTTGTTGTTGTTGTTGTTTATTTGACGTTGTTGTTGTTGTTTATTTGATGTTGTTGTTGTTGTTGACGTTGTTGTTGTTGTTGACATTGTTTTTGTTGTTTATTTGACGTTGTTGTTGTTGTTGTTGTTTATTTGACGTTGTTGTTGTTGTGGTTGTTTTTTTGACGCTGTTGTTGTTGTTATTTATTTGACGGTGTTGTTGTTGTTGTTGTTTATTTGACGTTGTTGTTGTTGTTGTTAATTTGACGTTGTTGTGGTTTATTTGACGTTGTTGTTGTTGTTGTTTATTTGACATTGTTGTTGTTGTTGTTGTTGACGTTGTTGTTGTTGTTGTTTATTTGACGTTGTTGTTGTTGTTGTTGGTTATTTGATGTTGTTTTAGTTGTTGTTGTTTATTTGACGTTGCTGTTGTTGTTTATTTGACGTTGTTGTTTTTGTTTATTTGACGTTGTTGTTGTTTATTTGACGTTGTTGTTGTTGCTGTTGTCATTTATTTGACGTTGTTGTTGTTGTTGTTTATTTGACAGTGTTGTTGTTGTTATTGTTTATTTGACGTTGTTGTTGTTGTTGACGTTGTTGTTGTTGTTGTTTATTTGATGTTGTTGTTGTTGTTGTTAACATAGTTGTTAACATAGTTGTTGTTGTTTATTTCACGTTGTTGTTGTTGTTGACGTTGTTGTTTATTTGACGTTGTTGTTGTTGTTTATTTGACGTTGTTGTTGTTGTTTATTTGGCGTTGATGTTGTTGTTATTTATTTGACATTGTTGTTGTTGTTGTTGACGGTGTTGTTGTTGTTGTTGTTTATTTGACATTGTTGTTGTTGTTGTTGTTTATTTGACGTTTTTGTTGTTATTGATGTTGTTGTTGTTTTTGTTGTTGTTTATTTGACGTTGTTGTTGTTGTTTATTTGACTTTGTTGTTGTTATTTATTTGACTTTGTTGTTGTTATTTATTTGACGTTGTTGTTGTTGTTGTTGTTGTTTATTTGACGATGATGTTGTTGTTGTATATTTGACATTGTTATTGTTGTTGTTGACGGTGTTGTTGTTGTTTATTTTACATTGTTGTTGTTGTTGTTGTTGTTTATTTGATGTTTTTGTTGTTATTGATGTTTATGTTGTTTTTGTTGTTGTTCATTTGACGTTGTTGTTGTTGATGTTTATTTGACGTTGTTGTTTATTTGACGTTGTTGTTGTTGTTGTTTATTTGACGTTGTTGTTGTTGTTGTTGTTATTGTTGTTGTTGTTTATTTAACGTTGTTGTTGTTGTTGTTTATTTGATGTTGTTGTTGTTATTTGACGTTGTTGTTGTTGTCGTATTTGTTGTTATTGTTGTTGTTGTTGTTTATTTGACGCTGTTGCTGTTATTTGACGTTGTTGTTGTTGTTGTTGTATTTATTGTTGTTGTTATTGTTGTTTGTTTGACGTTGTTGTTGTTGTTGTTTATTTGACGTTATTATTGTTGTTTATTTGACGTTGTTGTTGTTGTTGTTGTTTATTTGACGTTATTGTTGTTGTTTATTTGACGTTGTTATTGTTGTTGTTTTTGTTTATTTGACATTGCTGTTGTTGTTGACGTTGTTGTTGTTGTTTATTTGACGCTGTTGTTGTTATTGTTTATTTGACGTTGTTAATGTTTTTGACATTGTTGTTGTTGTTTTTGTTGTTTATTTGACGTTGTTGTTGTTATTGTTGGTGTTGTTGTTGTTGTTGTTGTTTATTTGACAATGTTGTTGTTGTTGTTTATTTGACGTTGTTGTTGTGGTTGTTGTTTATTTGACGTTGTTGTTGTTGTTTAGTTGACGTTGTTGTTGTTGTTGTTGTTGTTTTTGTTGTTTATTTGACGTTGTTGGTGTTGTTGGTGTTGTTTATTTAACGTTGTAATTGTTATTGTTGTTTATTGGACGTTGTTGTTGTTGTTGTTAATTTGACGTTGTTGTTGTTGTTGTTAATTTGACGTTGTTGTTGTTGTTGTTAATTTGAGGTTGTTGTTGTTGTTGTTGTTGTTTATTTGACGTTGTTGTTGTTGCTATTTATTTGACATTGTTGTTGTTGTTGTTGACGTTGTTGTTGTTGTTTTTTATTTGACGTTGTTGTTGGTTATTTGATGTTGTTTTAGTTGTTGTTGTTTATTTGACATTGTTGTTGTTGTTTATTTCACGTTGTTGTTTTTGTTTATTTGACGTTGTTGTTATTGTTGTTGTTGTTGGTTATTTGATGTTGTTTTAGTTGTTGTTGTTTATTTGACGTTGTTGTTGTTGTTTATTTGACGTTGTTGTTTTTGTTTATTTGACGTTGTTGTTGTTTATTTGACGTTATTGTTGTTGTTGTTGTTTATTTGACGTTGTTGTTGTTGTTGTTGTTTATTTGACGGTGTTGTTGTTGTTGTTGTTTATTTGACGTTGTTGTTGTTGTTTATTTGATGTTGTTGTTGTTGTTGACGTTGTTGTTGTTGTTATTGATGTTGTTGTTGTTTTTGTTGTTGTTTATTTGACGTTGTTGTTGTTGTTTATTTGACGTTGTTGTTGTTGTTGTTGTTTATTTGACGTTGTTGTTGTTGTTGTTATTGTTGTTGTTGTTTATTTAACGTTGTTGTTGTTGTTTATTTGACGTTGTTGGTGTTGTTGTTGTTGTTGTTATTTATTTGACAATGTTGTTGTTGTTGTTTATTTGACGTTGTTGTTGTGGTTGTTGTTTATTTGACGTTGTTGTTGTTGTTTAGTTGACGTTGTTGTTGTTGTTGTTGTTGTTTTTGTTGTTTATTTGACGTTGTTGGTGTTGTTGGTGTTGTTTATTTAACGTTGTTATTGTTATTGTTGTTTATTGGACGTTGTTGTTGTTGTTAATTTGACGTTGTTGTCGTTGTTGTTAATTTGACGTTGTTGTTGTTGTTGTTAATTTGAGGTTGTTGTTGTTGTTGTTGTTGTTTATTTGACGTTGTTGTTGTTGCTATTTATTTGACATTGTTGTTGTTGTTGTTGACGTTGTTGTTGTTGTTTTTTATTTGACGTTGTTGTTGTTGTTTATTTCACATTGTTGTTTTTGTTTATTTGACGTTGTTGTTATTGTTGTTGTTGTTGGTTATTTGATGTTGTTTTAGTTGTTGTTGTTTATTTGACGTTGTTGTTGTTGTTTATTTGACGTTGTTGTTTTTGTTTATTTGACGTTGTTGTTGTTTATTTGACGTTATTGTTGTTGTTGTTGTTTATTTGACGTTGTTGTTGTTGTTGTTTATTTGACGGTGTTGTTGTTGTTGTTGTTTATTTGACGTTGTTGTTGTTGTTTATTTGATGTTGTTGTTGTTGTTGACGTTGTTGTTGTTGTTGTTTATTTGATGTTGTTATTGTTGTTAACGTAGTTGTTTTTGTTTATTTCACGTTGTTGTTGTTGTTGTTGACGTTGTTGTTTATTTGACGTTGTTGTTGTTGTTGTTTATTTGACGTTGTTGTTGTTGTTGTTGACGTTGTTGTTATTGTTGTTTATTTGACGTTGATGTTGTTGTTTATTTGACATTGTTATTGTTGTTGTTGGCGGTGTTGTTGTTGTTTATTTGACATTGTTGTTGTTGTTGTTGTTGTTTATTTGATGTTTTTGTTGTTATTGATGTTGTTGTTGTTTTTGTTGTTGTTTATTTGACGCTGTTGTTGTTATTGTTTATTTGACGTTGTTAATGTTTTTGACATTGTTGTTGTTGTTTTTGTTGTTTATTTGACGTTGTTGTTGTTGTTGTTGTTTATTTGACATTGTTGTTGTTGTTGTTGACGGTGTTGTTGTTGTTGTTGTTTATTTGACATTGTTGTTGTTGTTGTTGTTGCTGTTGTTTATTTGACGTTTTTGTTGTTGTTGATGTTGTTGTTGTTTTTGTTGTTGTTTATTTGACGTTGTTGTTGTTGTTTATTTGACGTTATTGTTGTTATTTATTTGACGTTGTTGTTGTTGTTGTTGTTATTGTTGTTGTTGTTTATTTAACGTTGTTGTTGTTGTTTATTTGACGTTGTTGTTGTTATTTGACGTTGTTGTTGTTGTTGTATTTGTTGTTATTGTTGTTGTTGTTGTTTATTTGACGTTGTTGTTGTTATTTGACGTTGTTGTTGTTGTTGTTGTATTTGTTGTTGTTGTTCTTGTTGTTTATTTGACGTTATTGTTGTTGTTTATTTGACGTTATTGTTGTTGTTGTTGTTGTTGTTTATTTGACATTTTTGTTGTTATTGATGTTGTTGTTGTTTTTGTTGTTGTTTATTTGATGTTGTTGTTGTTGTTTATTTGATGTTGTCGTTGTTGTTGTTATTGTTGTTGTTGTTTATTTAACATTGTTGTTGTTGTTGTTTATTTGACGTTGTTGTTGTTATTTGACGTTCTTGTTGTTGTTGTATTTGTTGTTATTGTTGTTGTTGTTGTTTATTTGACGTTGTTGTCGTTATTTGACGTTGTTGTTGTTGTTGTATTTGTTGTTGTTGTTGTTGTTTATTTGACGTTGTTGTTTTTGTTGTTTATTTGACGTTATTGTTGTTGTTTATTTGACGTTGTTGTTGTTGTTGTTGTTGTTGTTTATTTGACGTTGTTGTTGTTGTTGACGTTGTTGTTGTTGTTTATTTGACGTTGTTGTTGTTATTGTTTATTTGACGTTGTTAATGTTTTTGACATTGTTGTTGTTGTTTTTGTTGTTTATTTGACGTTGTTGCTGTTGTTATTGTTGGTGTTGTTGTTGTTGTTTATTTGACGTTGGTGTTGTTCTTGTTTATTTGACGTTGTTGTTGTGGTTGTTGTTTATTTGACGTTGTTGTTGTTTAGTTGATGTTGTTGTTGTTGTTTATTTGACGTTGTTGTTGTTGACGTTGTTGTTGTTGTTGACATTGTTTTTGTTGTTTATTTGACGTTGTTGTTGTTGTTGTTGTTTATTTGACGTTGTTGTTGTTGTGGTTGTTTTTTTGACGCTGTTGTTGTTGTTATTTATTTGACGGTGTTGTTGTTGTTGTTGTTTATTTGACGTTGTTGTTGTTGTTGTTAATTTGACGTTGTTGTGGTTTATTTGACGTTGTTGTTGTTGTTGTTTATTTGACATTGTTGTTGTTGTTGTTGTTGACGTTGTTGTTGTTGTTGTTTATTTGACGTTGTTGTTGTTGTTGGTTATTTGATGTTGTTTTAGTTGTTGTTGTTTATTTGACGTTGCTGTTGTTGTTTATTTGACGTTGTTGTTTTTGTTTATTTGACGTTGTTGTTGTTTATTTGACGTTGTTGTTGTTGCTGTTGTCATTTATTTGACGTTGTTGTTGTTGTTGTTTATTTGACAGTGTTGTTGTTGTTATTGTTTATTTGACGTTGTTGTTGTTGTTGTTGTTTATTTGACGTTGTTGTTGTTGTTGACGTTGTTGTTGTTGTTGTTTATTTGATGTTGTTGTTGTTGTTGTTAACATAGTTGTTAACATAGTTGTTGTTGTTTATTTCACGTTGTTGTTGTTGTTGACGTTGTTGTTTATTTGACGTTGTTGTTGTTGTTTATTTGACGTTGTTGTTGTTGTTTATTTGGCGTTGATGTTGTTGTTATTTATTTGACATTGTTGTTGTTGTTGTTGACGGTGTTGTTGTTGTTGTTGTTTATTTGACATTGTTGTTGTTGTTGTTGTTTATTTGACGTTTTTGTTGTTATTGATGTTGTTGTTGTTTTTGTTGTTGTTTATTTGACGTTGTTGTTGTTGTTTATTTGACTTTGTTGTTGTTGTTTATTTGACTTTGTTGTTGTTATTTATTTGACGTTGTTGTTGTTGTTGTTGTTGTTTATTTGACGATGATGTTGTTGTTGTATATTTGACATTGTTATTGTTGTTGTTGACGGTGTTGTTGTTGTTTATTTTACATTGTTGTTGTTGTTGTTGTTGTTTATTTGATGTTTTTGTTGTTATTGATGTTTATGTTGTTTTTGTTGTTGTTCATTTGACGTTGTTGTTGTTGATGTTTATTTGACGTTGTTGTTTATTTGACGTTGTTGTTGTTGTTGTTTATTTGACGTTGTTATTGTTGTTGTTGTTATTGTTGTTGTTGTTTATTTAACGTTGTTGTTGTTGTTGTTTATTTGATGTTGTTGTTGTTATTTGACGTTGTTGTTGTTGTCGTATTTGTTGTTATTGTTGTTGTTGTTGTTTATTTGACGTTGTTGCTGTTATTTGACGTTGTTGTTGTTGTTGTTGTATTTATTGTTGTTGTTATTGTTGTTTGTTTGACGTTGTTGTTGTTGTTGTTTATTTGACGTTATTATTGTTGTTTATTTGACGTTGTTGTTGTTGTTGTTGTTGTTTATTTGACGTTATTGTTGTTGTTTATTTGACGTTGTTATTGTTGTTGTTTTTGTTTATTTGACATTGCTGTTGTTGTTGACGTTGTTGTTGTTGTTTATTTGACGCTGTTGTTGTTATTGTTTATTTGACGTTGTTAATGTTTTTGACATTGTTGTTGTTGTTTTTGTTGTTTATTTGACGTTGTTGTTGTTATTGTTGGTGTTGTTGTTGTTGTTGTTTATTTGACAATGTTGTTGTTGTTGTTGTTTATTTGACGTTGTTGTTGTGGTTGTTGTTTATTTGACGTTGTTGTTGTTGTTTAGTTGACGTTGTTGTTGTTGTTGTTGTTTTTGTTGTTTATTTGACGTTGTTGGTGTTGTTGGTGTTGTTTATTTAACGTTGTTATTGTTATTGTTGTTTATTGGACGTTGTTGTTGTTGTTAATTTGACGTTGTTGTTGTTGTTGTTAATTTGACGTTGTTGTTGTTGTTGTTAATTTGAGGTTGTTGTTGTTGTTGTTGTTGTTGTTTATTTGACGTTGTTGTTGTTGCTATTTATTTGACATTGTTGTTGTTGTTGTTGACGTTGTTGTTGTTGTTTTTTATTTGACGTTGTTGTTGGTTATTTGATGTTGTTTTAGTTGTTGTTGTTTATTTGACATTGTTGTTGTTGTTTATTTCACGTTGTTGTTTTTGTTTATTTGACGTTGTTGTTATTGTTGTTGTTGTTGGTTATTTGATGTTGTTTTAGTTGTTGTTGTTTATTTGACGTTGTTGTTGTTGTTTATTTGACGTTGTTGTTTTTGTTTATTTGACGTTGTTGTTGTTTATTTGACGTTATTGTTGTTGTTGTTGTTTATTTGACGTTGTTGTTGTTGTTGTTGTTTATTTGACGGTGTTGTTGTTGTTGTTGTTTATTTGACGTTGTTGTTGTTGTTTATTTGATGTTGTTGTTGTTGTTGACGTTGTTGTTGTTGTTGTTTATTTGATGTTGTTATTGTTGTTAACGTAGTTGTTTTTGTTTATTTCACGTTGTTGTTGTTGTTGACGTTGTTGTTTATTTGACGTTGTTGTTGTTGTTGTTTATTTGACGTTGTTGTTGTTGTTGTTGACGTTGTTGTTATTGTTGTTTATTTGACGTTGATGTTGTTGTTTATTTGACATTGTTATTGTTGTTGTTGGCGGTGTTGTTGTTGTTTATTTGACATTGTTGTTGTTGTTGTTGTTGTTTATTTGATGTTTTTGTTGTTATTGATGTTGTTGTTGTTTTTGTTGTTGTTTATTTGACGTTGTTGTTGTTGTTTATTTGACGTTGTTGTTGTTGTTGTTGTTTATTTGACGTTGTTGTTGTTGTTGTTATTGTTGTTGTTGTTTATTTAACGTTGTTGTTGTTGTTTATTTGACGTTGTTGTTGTTATTTGACGTTGTTGTTGTTGTTGTATTTGTTATTATTGTTGTTGTTGTTGTTTATTTGACGTCGTTGTTTTTATTTGACGTTGTTGTTGTTGTTGTATTTGTTGTTGTTGTTGTTGTTTATTTGACGTTGTTGTTGTTGTTGTTGTTTATTTGACGTTATTGTTGTTGTTTATTTGACGTTGTTATTGTTGTTGTTGTTGTTTATTTGGCGTTGTTGTTGTTGACGTTGTTGTTGTTGTTTATTTGACGTTGTTGTTGTTATTGTTTATTTGACGTTGTTAATGTTTTTGACATTGTTGTTGTTATTTTTGTTGTTTATTTGACGTTGTTGTTGTTGTTGTTGTTATTGTTGGTGTTGTTGTTGTTGTTTATTTGACGTTGGTGTTGTTGTTGTTTATTTGACGTTGTTGTTGTGGTTGTTGTTTATTTGACGTTGATGTTGTTGTTGTTTAGTTGACGTTGTTGTTGTTGTTGTTTATTTGACGTTGTTGTCGTCGTTGTTTTTGTTGTTTATTTGACGTTGTTTTTGTTGTTGTTGACGTTGTTGTTGTTGTTTATTTGACTTTGTTGTTGTTGTTGTTGTTTATTTGACGTTGTTGTTGTTGTTATTTATTTGACGGTGTTGTTGTTGTTGTTGTTTATTTCACGTTGTTGTTGTTGTTGTTGACGTTGTTGTTTATTTGACGTTGTTGTTGTTGTTGTTTATTTGACGTTGTTGTTGTTGTTGTTGAAGTTGTTGTTATTGTTGTTTATTTGACGTTGATGTTGTTGTTTATTTGACATTGTTATTGTTGTTGTTGACGGTGTTGTTGTTGTTTATTTGACATTGTTGTTGTTGTTGTTGTTGTTTATTTGATGTTTTTGTTGTTATTGATGTTGTTGTTGTTTTTGTTGTTGTTTATTTGACGTTGTTGTTGTTGTTTATTTGACGTTGTTGTTGTTGTTTATTTGACGTTGTTGTTGTTGTTGTTTATTTGACGTTGTTGTTGTTGTTGTTATTGTTGTTGTTGTTTATTTAACGTTGTTGTTGTTGTTGTTGACGTTGTTGTTGTTGTTGTTGACGTTGTTGTTGTTGTTTTTTATTTGACGTTGTTGTTGTTGTTGTTGGTTATTTGATGTTGTTTTAGTTGTTGTTGTTTATTTGACATTGTTGTTGTTGTTTATTTCACGTTGTTGTTTTTGTTTATTTGACGTTGTTGTTGTTGTTGTTGTTGTTGGTTATTTGATGTTGTTTTAGTTGTTGTTGTTTATTTGACGTTGTTGTTGTTGTTTATTTGACGTTGTTGTTTTTGTTTATTTGACGTTGTTGTTGTTTATTTGACGTTATTGTTGTTGTTGTTGTTTATTTGACGTTGTTGTTGTTGTTGTTTATTTGACGGTGTTGTTGTTGTTGTTGTTTATTTGACGTTGTTGTTGTTGTTTATTTGATGTTGTTGTTGTTGTTGACGTTGTTGTTGTTGTTGTTTATTTGATGTTGTTATTGTTGTTAACGTAGTTGTTTTTGTTTATTTCACGTTGTTGTTGTTGTTGACGTTGTTGTTTATTTGACGTTGTTGTTGTTGTTGTTTATTTGACGTTGTTGTTGTTGTTGACGTTGTTGTTATTGTTGTTTATTTGATGTTGATGTTGTTGTTTATTTGACATTGTTATTGTTGTTGTTGGCGGTGTTGTTGTTGTTTATTTGACATTGTTGTTGTTGTTGTTGTTGTTTATTTGATGTTTTTGTTGTTATTGATGTTGTTGTTGTTTTTGTTGTTGTTTATTTGACGTTGTTGTTGTTGTTTATTTGACGTTGTTGTTGTTGTTGTTATTGGTGTTGTTGTTTATTTAACGTTGTTGTTGTTGTTTATTTGACGTTGTTGTTGTTATTTGACGTTGTTGTTGTTGTTGTATTTGTTATTATTGTTGTTGTTGTTGTTTATTTGACGTCGTTGTTTTTATTTGACGTTGTTGTTGTTGTTGTATTTGTTGTTGTTGTTGTTGTTGTTTATTTGACGTTGTTGTTGTTGTTGTTTATTTGACGTTATTGTTGTTGTTTATTTGACGTTGTTATTGTTGTTGTTGTTGTTGTTTATTTGGCGTTGTTGTTGTTGACGTTGTTGTTGTTGTTTATTTGACGTTGTTGTTGTTATTGTTTATTTGACGTTGTTAATGTTTTTGACATTGTTGTTGTTATTTTTGTTGTTTATTTGACGTTGTTGTTGTTGTTGTTGTTGTTATTGTTGGTGTTGTTGTTGTTGTTGTTTATTTGACGTTGGTGTTGTTGTTGTTTATTTGACGTTGTTGTTGTGGTTGTTGTTTATTTGACGTTGATGTTGTTGTTGTTTAGTTGACGTTGTTGTTGTTGTTGTTTATTTGACGTTGTTGTCGTCGTTGTTTTTGTTGTTTATTTGACGTTGTTTTTGTTGTTGTTGACGTTGTTGTTGTTGTTTATTTGACTTTGTTGTTGTTGTTGTTGTTTATTTGACGTTGTTGTTGTTGTTATTTATTTGACGGTGTTGTTGTTGTTGTTGTTTATTTCACGTTGTTGTTGTTGTTGACGTTGTTTTTTTATTTGACGTTGTTGTTGTTGTTGTTGACGTTGTTGTTATTGTTGTTTATTTGACGTTGATGTTGTTGTTTATTTGACATTGTTATTGTTGTTGTTGACGGTGTTGTTGTTGTTTATTTGACATTGTTGTTGTTGTTGTTGTTGTTTATTTGATGTTTTTGTTGTTATTGATGTTGTTGTTGTTTTTGTTGTTGTTTATTTGACGTTGTTGTTGTTGTTGTTTATTTGACGTTGTTGTTGTTGTTTATTTGACGTTGTTGTTGTTGTTGTTTATTTGACGTTGTTGTTGTTGTTGTTATTGTTGTTGTTGTTTATTTAACGTTGTTGTTGTTGTTTATTTGACGTTGTTGTTGTTATTTGACGTTGTTGTTGTTGTATTTGTTATTATTGTTGTTGTTGTTGTTTATTTGACGTCGTTGTTTTTATTTGACGTTGTTGTTGTTGTTGTATTTGTTGTTGTTGTTGTTGTTGTTGTTTATTTGACGTTGTTGTTGATGTTGTTGTTGTTTATTTGACGTTATTGTTGTTGTTTATTTGACGTTGTTATTGTTGTTGTTGTTGTTTAGTTGACGTTGTTGTTGTTGTTGTTTATTTGACGTTGTTGTCGTTGTTGTTTTTGTTGTTTATTTGACGTTGTTTTTGTTGTTGTTGACGTTGTTGTTGTTGTTTATTTTACTTTGTTGTTGTTGTTATTGTTTATTTGACGTTGTTGTTGTTGTTATTTATTTGACGGTGTTGTTGTTGTTGTTGTTATTTGACGTTGTTGTTGTTGTTGTTGTTTATTTGACGTTGTTATTGTTGTTGTTGTTGACGTTGTTGTTGTTGTTGTTTATTTGATGTTGTTGTTGTTGTTGTTGACATAATTGTTGTTGTTTATTTCACGTTGTTATTGTTGTTGACGTTGTTGTTTATTTGACGTTGTTGTTGTTGTTTATTTGACGCTGTTGTTGTTGTTATTTATTTGACGTTCTTGTTGTTGTTGTTGTTTATTTGACATTGTTGTTGTCGTTGACGGTGTTATTGTTGTTGTTGACGGTGTTGTTGTTTATTTGACGTTGTTGTTGTTGTTGTTGTTGTTTATTTGACGTTGTTGTTGTTGTTGTTTATTTGACGTTGTTGTTGTTTATTTGACTTTGATGTTGTTGTTGTTGTTATTGTTTATTTGACGTTGTTGTTGTTGTTGTTTATTTGACGTAGTTGTTGTTGTTGACGTTGTTGTTGTTGTTGTTATTTATTTGACGTTTTTGTTGTTGTTGATGTTGTTGTTGTTTTTGTTATTGTTTATTTGACGTTGTTGTTGTTGTTTATTTGACGTTGTTGTTGTTGTTTATTTGACGTTGTTGTTGTTGGTTATTTGACGTTGTTGTTGTTGTTGTTATTCATTTGACATTGTTGTTGTTGTTGTTTATTTGACGTTGTTGTTGTTGTTGTTTATTTGACGTTGTTGTTGTCGTTGTTTTTGTTGTTTATTTGACGTTGTTGTTGTTTATTTGACGTTGTTGTTGTTGTTTATTTGACGTTGCTGTTGTTGTTTATTTGACTATGTTGTTGTCGTTGTTTTTGTTGTTTATTTGACGTTGTTATTGTTGTTTATTTGACGTTGTTGTTGTTGTTGTTTATTTGACAATGTTGTTATTGTTGACGTTGTTGTTGTTGTTCTTTATTTGACGATGTTGTTGTTGTTGTTGTTTATTTGACGTTATTGTTATTGTTGTTGACGTTGTTGTTCTTGTTGTTTATTTGACGTTGTTGTTTTTTATTTGACGTTGTTGTTGTTGTTGTTGGTTATTTGATGTTGTTTTAGTTGTTGTTGTTTATTTGACATTGTTGTTGTTGTTTATTTCACGTTGTTGTTTTTGTTTATTTGACGTTGTTGTTGTTGTTGTTGTTGTTGGTTATTTGATGTTGTTTTAGTTGTTGTTGTTTATTTGACGTTGTTGTTGTTGTTTATTTGACGTTGTTGTTTTTGTTTATTTGACGTTGTTGTTGTTTATTTGACGTTATTGTTGTTGTTGTTGTTGTTTATTTGACGTTGTTGTTGTTGTTGTTTATTTGACGGTGTTGTTGTTGTTGTTGTTTATTTGACGTTGTTGTTGTTGTTTATTTGATGTTGTTGTTGTTGTTGACGTTGTTGTTGTTGTTGTTTATTTGATGTTGTTATTGTTGTTAACGTAGTTGTTTTTGTTTATTTCACGTTGTTGTTGTTGTTGACGTTGTTGTTTATTTGACGTTGTTGTTGTTGTTGTTTATTTGACGTTGTTGTTGTTGTTGACGTTGTTGTTATTGTTGTTTATTTGATGTTGATGTTGTTGTTTATTTGACATTGTTATTGTTGTTGTTGGCGGTGTTGTTGTTGTTGTTTATTTGACATTGTTGTTGTTGTTGTTGTTGTTTATTTGATGTTTTTGTTGTTATTGATGTTGTTGTTGTTTTTGTTGTTGTTTATTTGACGTTGTTGTTGTTGTTTATTTGACGTTGTTGTTGTTGTTGTTATTGTTGTTGTTGTTTATTTAACGTTGTTGTTGTTGTTTATTTGACGTTGTTGTTGTTATTTGACGTTGTTGTTGTTGTTGTATTTGTTATTATTGTTGTTGTTGTTGTTTATTTGACGTCGTTGTTTTTATTTGACGTTGTTGTTGTTATTGTATTTGTTGTTGTTGTTGTTGTTTATTTGACGTTGTTGTTGTTGTTGTTTATTTGACGTTATTGTTGTTGTTTATTTGACGTTGTTATTGTTGTTGTTGTTGTTTATTTGGCGTTGTTGTTGTTGACGTTGTTGTTGTTGTTTATTTGACGTTGTTGTTGTTATTGTTTATTTGACGTTGTTAATGTTTTTGACATTGTTGTTGTTATTTTTGTTGTTTATTTGACGTTGTTGTTGTTGTTGTTGTTGTTATTGTTGGTGTTGTTGTTGTTGTTTATTTGACGTTGGTGTTGTTGTTGTTTATTTGACGTTGTTGTTGTGGTTGTTGTTTATTTGACGTTGATGTTGTTGTTGTTTAGTTGACGTTGTTGTTGTTGTTGTTTATTTGACGTTGTTGTCGTCGTTGTTTTTGTTGTTTATTTGACGTTGTTTTTGTTGTTGTTGACGTTGTTGTTGTTGTTTATTTGACTTTGTTGTTGTTGTTGTTGTTTATTTGACGTTGTTGTTGTTGTTATTTATTTGACGGTGTTGTTGTTGTTGTTGTTTATTTCACGTTGTTGTTGTTGTTGACGTTGTTTTTTTATTTGACGTTGTTGTTGTTGTTTATTTGACGTTGTTGTTGTTGTTGTTGACGTTGTTGTTATTGTTGTTTATTTGACGTTGATGTTGTTGTTTATTTGACATTGTTATTGTTGTTGTTGACGGTGTTGTTGTTGTTTATTTGACATTGTTGTTGTTGTTGTTGTTGTTTATTTGATGTTTTTGTTGTTATTGATGTTGTTGTTGTTTTTGTTGTTGTTTATTTGACGTTGTTGTTGTTGTTGTTTATTTGACGTTGTTGTTGTTGTTTATTTGACGTTGTTGTTGTTGTTGTTTATTTGACGTTGTTGTTGTTGTTATTGTTGTTGTTGTTTATTTAACGTTGTTGTTGTTGTTTATTTGACATTGTTGTTGTTATTTGACGTTGTTGTTGTTGTATTTGTTATTATTGTTGTTGTTGTTGTTTATTTGACGTCGTTGTTTTTATTTGACGTTGTTGTTGTTGTTGTATTTGTTGTTGTTGTTGTTGTTGTTTATTTGACGTTGTTGTTGATGTTGTTGTTGTTTATTTGACGTTATTGTTGTTGTTTATTTGACGTTGTTATTGTTGTTGTTGTTGTTTAGTTGACGTTGTTGTTGTTGTTGTTTATTTGACGTTGTTGTCGTTGTTGTTTTTGTTGTTTATTTGACGTTGTTTTTGTTGTTGTTGACGTTGTTGTTGTTGTTTATTTTACTTTGTTGTTGTTGTTATTGTTTATTTGACGTTGTTGTTGTTGTTATTTATTTGACGGTGTTGTTGTTGTTGTTGTTATTTGACGTTGTTGTTGTTGTTGTTGTTTATTTGACGTTGTTATTGTTGTTGTTGTTGACGTTGTTGTTGTTGTTGTTTATTTGATGTTGTTGTTGTTGTTGTTGACATAATTGTTGTTGTTTATTTCACGTTGTTGTTGTTTATTTGACGTTGTTGTTGTTGTTTATTTGACGCTGTTGTTGTTGTTGTTTATTTGACGTTCTTGTTGTTGTTGTTGTTTATTTGACATTGTTGTTGTCGTTGACGGTGTTATTGTTGTTGTTGACGGTGTTGTTGTTTATTTGACGTTGTTGTTGTTGTTGTTGTTGTTTATTTGACGTTGTTGTTGTTGTTGTTTATTTGACGTTGTTGTTGTTTATTTGACTTTGATGTTGTTGTTGTTGTTATTGTTTATTTGACGTTGTTGTTGTTGTTGTTTATTTGACGTAGTTGTTGTTGTTGACGTTGTTGTTGTTGTTGTTGTTATTTATTTGACGTTTTTGTTGTTGTTGATGTTGTTGTTGTTTTTGTTATTGTTTATTTGACGTTGTTGTTGTTGTTTATTTGACGTTGTTGTTGTTGTTTATTTGACGTTGTTGTTGTTGGTTATTTGACGTTGTTGTTGTTGTTGTTGTTATTCATTTGACATTGTTGTTGTTGTTGTTTATTTGACGTTGTTGTTGTTGTTGTTTATTTGACGTTGTTGTTGTCGTTGTTTTTGTTGTTTATTTGACGTTGTTGTTGTTTATTTGACGTTGTTGTTGTTGTTTATTTGACGTTGCTGTTGTTGTTTATTTGACTATGTTGTTGTCGTTGTTTTTGTTGTTTATTTGACGTTGTTATTGTTGTTTATTTGACGTTGTTGTTGTTGTTGTTTATTTGACAATGTTGTTATTGTTGACGTTGTTGTTGTTGTTCTTTATTTGACGATGTTGTTGTTGTTGTTGTTTATTTGACGTTATTGTTATTGTTGTTGACGTTGTTGTTCTTGTTGTTTATTTGACGTTGTTGTTCTTGTTGTTTATTTGACGTTGTTAATGTTTTTGACGTTGTTGTTGTTGTTTCTGTTGTTTATTTGACATTGTTGTTGTTGTTGTTATTGTTGGTGTTGTTGTTGTTTATTTGATGTTGTTGTTGTTGTTGTTGTTTATTTGTTATCGTTTTTGTTATTTGACGTTGTTGTTGTTGTTGTTGTATTTGTTGTTGTTGTTGTTGTTGCTTATTTGACGTTGTTGTTGTTGTTATTTGTTTGATGTTGTTGTTGCTGTTGTTTATTTGACGTTGTTGTTGTCGTTGTTATTGTTTATTTGACGTTGTTGTTGTTGTTGTTGTTTATTTGACGTTGTTATTGTGGTTGACGTTGTTGTTTTTGTTGTTTATTTGACGTTGTTGTTGTTGTTGTTGTTTATTTGACGTTGTTAATGTTGTTAACGTTGTTGCTGTTGTTTATTTCACGTTGTTGTTATTGTTGTTGTTGTTGTTATTGTTTGTTTGACGTTGCTGTTGTTGTTATTTATTTGACGTTGTTGTTGTCGTTGTTTATTTGACGTTGTTGTTGTGTATTTGACATTGTTGTTGTTGTTTATTTGATGTTGTTAATGTTGTTGACGTTGTTGTTATTGTTGTTTATTTGACGTTGTTGTTGTTGTTTATTTGACATTGTTATTGTTGTTGTTGACGGTGTTGTTGTTGTTTATTTGACATTGTTGTTGTTGTTGTTGTTGTTTATTTGATGTTTTTGTTGTTATTGATGTTGTTGTTGTTTTTGTTGTTGTTTATTTGACGTTGTTGTTGTTGTTTATTTGACGTTGTTGTTGTTGTTTATTTGACGTTGTTGTTGTTGTTGTTTATTTGACGTTGTTGTTGTTGTTGTTATTGTTGTTGTTGTTTATTTAACGTTGTTGTTGTTGTTGTTGACGTTGTTGTTGTTGTTGTTGACGTTGTTGTTGTTGTTTTTTATTTGACGTTGTTGTTGTTGTTGTTGGTTATTTGATGTTGTTTTAGTTGTTGTTGTTTATTTGACATTGTTGTTGTTGTTTATTTCACGTTGTTGTTTTTGTTTATTTGACGTTGTTGTTGTTGTTGTTGTTGTTGGTTATTTGATGTTGTTTTAGTTGTTGTTGTTTATTTGACGTTGTTGTTGTTGTTTATTTGACGTTGTTGTTTTTGTTTATTTGACGTTGTTGTTGTTTATTTGACGTTATTGTTGTTGTTGTTGTTTATTTGACGTTGTTGTTGTTGTTGTTTATTTGACGGTGTTGTTGTTGTTGTTGTTTATTTGACGTTGTTGTTGTTGTTTATTTGATGTTGTTGTTGTTGTTGACGTTGTTGTTGTTGTTTATTTGATGTTGTTATTGTTGTTAACGTAGTTGTTTTTGTTTATTTCACGTTGTTGTTGTTGTTGACGTTGTTGTTTATTTGACGTTGTTGTTGTTGTTGTTTATTTGACGTTGTTGTTGTTGTTGACGTTGTTGTTATTGTTGTTTATTTGATGTTGATGTTGTTGTTTATTTGACATTGTTATTGTTGTTGTTGGCGGTGTTGTTGTTGTTTATTTGACATTGTTGTTGTTGTTGTTGTTGTTTATTTGATGTTTTTGTTGTTATTGATGTTGTTGTTGTTTTTGTTGTTGTTTATTTGACGTTGTTGTTGTTGTTTATTTGACGTTGTTGTTGTTGTTGTTATTGTTGTTGTTGTTTATTTAACGTTGTTGTTGTTGTTTATTTGACGTTGTTGTTGTTATTTGACGTTGTTGTTGTTGTTGTATTTGTTATTATTGTTGTTGTTGTTGTTTATTTGACGTCGTTGTTTTTATTTGACGTTGTTGTTGTTGTTGTATTTGTTGTTGTTGTTGTTGTTTATTTGACGTTGTTGTTGTTGTTGTTTATTTGACGTTATTGTTGTTGTTTATTTGACGTTGTTATTGTTGTTGTTGTTGTTTATTTGACGTTGTTGTTGTTATTGTTTATTTGACGTTGTTAATGTTTTTGACATTGTTGTTGTTATTTTTGTTGTTTATTTGACGTTGTTGTTGTTGTTGTTGTTGTTATTGTTGGTGTTGTTGTTGTTGTTTATTTGACGTTGGTGTTGTTGTTGTTTATTTGACGTTGTTGTTGTGGTTGTTGTTTATTTGACGTTGATGTTGTTGTTGTTTAGTTGACGTTGTTGTTGTTGTTGTTTATTTGACGTTGTTGTCGTCGTTGTTTTTGTTGTTTATTTGACGTTGTTTTTGTTGTTGTTGACGTTGTTGTTGTTGTTTATTTGACTTTGTTGTTGTTGTTGTTGTTTATTTGACGTTGTTGTTGTTGTTATTTATTTGACGGTGTTGTTGTTGTTGTTGTTTATTTCACGTTGTTGTTGTTGTTGACGTTGTTGTTTATTTGACGTTGTTGTTGTTGTTGTTTATTTGACGTTGTTGTTGTTGTTGTTGTTGAAGTTGTTGTTATTGTTGTTTATTTGACGTTGATGTTGTTGTTTATTTGACATTGTTATTGTTGTTGTTGACGGTGTTGTTGTTGTTTATTTGACATTGTTGTTGTTGTTGTTGTTTATTTGATGTTTTTGTTGTTATTGATGTTGTTGTTGTTTTTGTTGTTGTTTATTTGACGTTGTTGTTGTTGTTTATTTGACGTTGTTGTTGTTGTTTATTTGACGTTGTTGTTGTTGTTGTTTATTTGACGTTGTTGTTGTTGTTGTTATTGTTGTTGTTGTTTATTTAACGTTGTTGTTGTTGTTGTTGACGTTGTTGTTGTTGTTGTTGACGTTGTTGTTGTTGTTTTTTATTTGACGTTGTTGTTGTTGTTGTTGGTTATTTGATGTTGTTTTAGTTGTTGTTGTTTATTTGACATTGTTGTTGTTGTTTATTTCACGTTGTTGTTTTTGTTTATTTGACGTTGTTGTTGTTGTTGTTGTTGTTGGTTATTTGATGTTGTTTTAGTTGTTGTTGTTTATTTGACGTTGTTGTTGTTGTTTATTTGAAGTTGTTGTTTTTGTTTATTTGACGTTGTTGTTGTTTATTTGACGTTATTGTTGTTGTTGTTGTTTATTTGACGTTGTTGTTGTTG
>OX451735.1:1334727700-1334735200 GCA_948472305.1 Vicia faba | reverse complement strand
TATTGTTTATTTGACGTTGTTGTTGTTGTTTATTTGACGTTGTTGTTGTTGTTTATTTGACGTTGTTGTTGTTGGTTATTTGACGTTGTTGTTGTTGTTGTTATTCATTTGACATTGTTGTTGTTGTTGTTTATTTGACGTTGTTGTTGTTGTTGTTTATTTGACGTTGTTGTTGTCGTTGTTTTTGTTGTTTATTTGACGTTGTTGTTGTTTATTTGACGTTGTTGTTGTTGTTTATTTGATGTTGCTGTTGTTGTTTATTTGACTATGTTGTTGTCGTTGTTTTTGTTGTTTATTTGACGTTGTTATTGTTGTTTATTTGACGTTGTTGTTGTTGTTGTTTATTTGACAATGTTGTTATTGTTGACGTTGTTGTTGTTGTTCTTTATTTGACGATGTTGTTGTTGTTGTTGTTTATTTGACGTTATTGTTATTGTTGTTGACGTTGTTGTTCTTGTTGTTTATTTGACGTTGTTGTTCTTGTTGTTTATTTGACGTTGTTAATGTTTTTGACGTTGTTGTTGTTGTTTCTGTTGTTTATTTGACATTGTTGTTGTTGTTGTTATTGTTGGTGTTGTTGTTGTTTATTTGATGTTGTTGTTGTTGTTGTTGTTTATTTGTTATCGTTTTTGTTATTTGACGTTGTTGTTGTTGTTGTTGTATTTGTTGTTGTTGTTGTTGTTGCTTATTTGACGTTGTTGTTGTTGTTATTTGTTTGATGTTGTTGTTGCTGTTGTTTATTTGACGTTGTTGTTGTCGTTGTTATTGTTTATTTGACGTTGTTGTTGTTGTTGTTGTTTATTTGACGTTGTTATTGTGGTTGACGTTGTTGTTTTTGTTGTTTATTTGACGTTGTTGTTGTTGTTGTTGTTTATTTGACGTTGTTAATGTTGTTAACGTTGTTGCTGTTGTTTATTTCACGTTGTTGTTATTGTTATTGTTGTTGTTATTGTTTGTTTGACGTTGCTGTTGTTGTTATTTATTTGACGTTGTTGTTGTCGTTGTTTATTTGACGTTGTTGTTGTGTATTTGACATTGTTGTTGTTGTTTATTTGATGTTGTTAATGTTGTTGACGTTGTTGTTATTGTTGTTTATTTGACGTTGTTGTTGTTGTTTATTTGACATTGTTATTGTTGTTGTTGACGGTGTTGTTGTTGTTTATTTGACATTGTTGTTGTTGTTGTTGTTGTTGTTTATTTGATGTTTTTGTTGTTATTGATGTTGTTGTTGTTTTTGTTGTTGTTTATTTGACGTTGTTGTTGTTGTTTATTTGACGTTGTTGTTGTTGTTTATTTGACGTTGTTGTTGTTGTTGTTTATTTGACGTTGTTGTTGTTGTTGTTATTGTTGTTGTTGTTTATTTAACGTTGTTGTTGTTGTTGTTGACGTTGTTGTTGTTGTTGTTGACGTTGTTGTTGTTGTTTTTTATTTGACGTTGTTGTTGTTGTTGTTGGTTATTTGATGTTGTTTTAGTTGTTGTTGTTTATTTGACATTGTTGTTGTTGTTTATTTCACGTTGTTGTTTTTGTTTATTTGACGTTGTTGTTGTTGTTGTTGTTGTTGGTTATTTGATGTTGTTTTAGTTGTTGTTGTTTATTTGACGTTGTTGTTGTTGTTTATTTGACGTTGTTGTTTTTGTTTATTTGACGTTGTTGTTGTTTATTTGACGTTATTGTTGTTGTTGTTGTTTATTTGACGTTGTTGTTGTTGTTGTTTATTTGACGGTGTTGTTGTTGTTGTTGTTTATTTGACGTTGTTGTTGTTGTTTATTTGATGTTGTTGTTGTTGTTGACGTTGTTGTTGTTGTTGTTTATTTGATGTTGTTATTGTTGTTAACGTAGTTGTTTTTGTTTATTTCACGTTGTTGTTGTTTTTGACGTTGTTGTTTATTTGACGTTGTTGTTGTTGTTGTTTATTTGACGTTGTTGTTGTTGTTGACGTTGTTGTTATTGTTGTTTATTTGATGTTGATGTTGTTGTTTATTTGACATTGTTATTGTTGTTGTTGGCGGTGTTGTTGTTGTTTATTTGACATTGTTGTTGTTGTTGTTGTTGTTTATTTGATGTTTTTGTTGTTATTGATGTTGTTGTTGTTTTTGTTGTTGTTTATTTGACGTTGTTGTTGTTGTTTATTTGACGTTGTTGTTGTTGTTGTTATTGTTGTTGTTGTTTATTTAACGTTGTTGTTGTTGTTTATTTGACGTTGTTGTTGTTATTTGACGTTGTTGTTGTTGTTGTATTTGTTATTATTGTTGTTGTTGTTGTTTATTTGACGTCGTTGTTTTTATTTGACGTTGTTGTTGTTGTTGTATTTGTTGTTGTTGTTGTTGTTTATTTGACGTTGTTGTTGTTGTTGTTTATTTGACGTTATTGTTGTTGTTTATTTGACGTTGTTATTGTTGTTGTTGTTGTTTATTTGGCGTTGTTGTTGTTGACGTTGTTGTTGTTGTTTATTTGACGTTGTTGTTGTTATTGTTTATTTGACGTTGTTAATGTTTTTGACATTGTTGTTGTTATTTTTGTTGTTTATTTGACGTTGTTGTTGTTGTTGTTATTGTTGGTGTTGTTGTTGTTGTTTATTTGACGTTGGTGTTGTTGTTGTTTATTTGACGTTGTTGTTGTGGTTGTTGTTTATTTGACGTTGATGTTGTTGTTGTTTAGTTGACGTTGTTGTTGTTGTTGTTTATTTGACGTTGTTGTCGTCGTTGTTTTTGTTGTTTATTTGACGTTGTTTTTGTTGTTATTGACGTTGTTGTTGTTGTTTATTTGACTTTGTTGTTGTTGTTGTTGTTTATTTGACGTTGTTGTTGTTGTTATTTATTTGACGGTGTTGTTGTTGTTGTTGTTTATTTCACGTTGTTGTTGTTGTTGACGTTGTTTTTTTATTTGACGTTGTTGTTGTTGTTTATTTGACGTTGTTGTTGTTGTTGTTGACGTTGTTGTTATTGTTGTTTATTTGACGTTGATGTTGTTGTTTATTTGACATTGTTATTGTTGTTGTTGACGGTGTTGTTGTTGTTTATTTGACATTGTTGTTGTTGTTGTTGTTGTTTATTTGATGTTTTTGTTGTTATTGATGTTGTTGTTGTTTTTGTTGTTGTTTATTTGACGTTGTTGTTGTTGTTGTTTATTTGACGTTGTTGTTGTTGTTTATTTGACGTTGTTGTTGTTGTTGTTTATTTGACGTTGTTGTTGTTGTTGTTATTGTTGTTGTTGTTTATTTAACGTTGTTGTTGTTGTTTATTTGACGTTGTTGTTGTTATTTGACGTTGTTGTTGTTGTATTTGTTATTATTGTTGTTGTTGTTGTTTATTTGACGTCGTTGTTTTTATTTGACGTTGTTGTTGTTGTTGTATTTGTTGTTGTTGTTGTTGTTGTTTATTTGACGTTGTTGTTGATGTTGTTGTTGTTTATTTGACGTTATTGTTGTTGTTTATTTGACGTTGTTATTGTTGTTGTTGTTGTTTAGTTGACGTTGTTGTTGTTGTTGTTTATTTGACGTTGTTGTCGTCGTTGTTTTTGTTGTTTATTTGACGTTGTTTTTGTTGTTGTTGACGTTGTTGTTGTTGTTTATTTGACTTTGTTGTTGTTGTTATTGTTTATTTGACGTTGTTGTTGTTGTTATTTAATTGACGGTGTTGTTGTTGTTGTTGTTTATTTGACGTTGTTGTTGTTGTTGTTGTTTATTTGACGTTGTTATTGTTGTTGTTGTTGACGTTGTTGTTGTTGTTGTTTATTTGATGTTGTTGTTGTTGTTGTTGACATAATTGTTGTTGTTTATTTCACGTTGTTGTTGTTGTTGACGTTGTTGTTTCTTTGACGTTGTTGTTGTTGTTTATTTGACGCTGTTGTTGTTGTTGTTTATTTGACGTTCTTGTTGTTGTTGTTTATTTGACATTGTTGTTGTCGTTGACGGTGTTATTGTTGTTGTTGACGGTGTTGTTGTTTATTTGACGTTTTTGTTGTTGTTGTTGTTTATTTGACGTTGTTGTTGTTGTTTATTTGACGTTGTTGTTGTTTATTTGACTTTGATGTTGTTGTTGTTGTTATTGTTTATTTGACGTTGTTGTTGTTGTTGTTTATTTGACGTAGTTGTTGTTGTTGACGTTGTTGTTGTTGTTGTTATTTATTTGACGTTTTTGTTGTTGTTGATGTTGTTGTTGTTTTTGTTATTGTTTATTTGACGTTGTTGTTGTTGTTTATTTGACGTTGTTGTTGTTGTTTATTTGACGTTGTTGTTGTTGGTTATTTGACGTTGTTGTTGTTGTTGTTATTCATTTGACATTGTTGTTGTTGTTGTTTATTTGACGTTGTTGTTGTTGTTGTTTATTTGACGTTGTTGTTGTTGTTGTTTATTTGACGTTGTTGTTGTCGTTGTTTTTGTTGTTTATTTGACGTTGTTGTTGTTTATTTGACGTTGTTGTTGTTGTTTATTTGACGTTGTTGTTGTTGTTTATTTGACTATATTGTTGTCGTTGTTTTTGTTGTTTATTTGACGTTGTTATTGTTGTTTATTTGACGTTGTTGTTGTTGTTGTTTATTTGACAATGTTGTTATTGTTGACGTTGTTGTTGTTGTTCTTTATTTGACGATGTTGTTGTTGTTGTTGTTGTTTATTTGACGTTATTGTTATTGTTGTTGACGTTGTTGTTCTTGTTGTTTATTTGACGTTGTTGTTCTTGTTGTTTATTTGACGTTGTTAATGTTTTTGACGTTGTTGTTGTTGTTTCTGTTGTTTATTTGACATTGTTGTTGTTGTTGTTATTGTTGGTGTTGTTGTTGTTTATTTGATGTTGTTGTTGTTGTTGTTGTTTATTTGTTATCGTTTTTGTTATTTGACGTTGTTGTTGTTGTTGTTGTATTTGTTGTTGTTGTTGTTGTTGCTTATTTGACGTTGTTGTTGTTGTTATTTGTTTGATGTTGTTGTTGCTGTTGTTTATTTGACGTTGTTGTTGTCGTTGTTATTGTTTATTTGACGTTGTTGTTGTTGTTGTTGTTGTTTATTTGACGTTGTTATTGTGGTTGACGTTGTTGTTTTTGTTGTTTATTTGACGTTGTTGTTGTTGTTGTTGTTGTTTATTTGACGTTGTTAATGTTGTTAACGTTGTTGCTGTTGTTTATTTCACGTTGTTGTTATTGTTGTTGTTGTTGTTGTTGTTGTTTGTTTGACGTTGTTGTTGTTGTTATTTATTTGACGTTGTTGTTGTCGTTGTTTATTTGACGTTGTTGTTGTGTATTTGACATTGTTGTTGTTGTTTATTTGATGTTGTTAATGTTGTTGACGTTGTTGTTACTGTTGTTTATTTCACGTTGTTGTTGTTGTTGTTATTGTTGTTGTTGTTTATTTGACGTTATTGTTGTTGTTGTTTATTTGACGTTGTTATTGTTGTTTATATGACGTTGTTGTTGTTGACGTTGTTGTTGTTGTTGTTGTTGTTGTTTATTTAACGTTGTTGTTGTTGTTGTTTATTTGACGTTGTTAATGTTGTTGTTGTTGTTTTTGTTCTTTATTTGACGATGTTGTTGGTGTTGGTTATTTGACGTTGTTGTTGTTGTTGGTTATTTGATGTTGTTTTAGTTGTTGTTGTGTATTTGACATTGTTGTTGTTTTTTATTTGACGTTGTTGTTTTTGTTAATTTGACGTTGTTGTTGTTTATTTGACGTTGTTGTTGTTGTTGTTGTTTATTTGACGGTGTTGTTGTTGTTGTTTATTTGATGTTGTGGTTGTTGTTGTTGTTTATTTGACGTTGTTGTTGTTGACGTTGTTGTTGTTGTTGTTGTTTATTTGATGTTGTTGTTGTTGTTGTTAACATAGTTGTTAATATAGTTGTTGTTGTTTATTTCACGTTGTTGTTATTGTTGACGTTGTTGTTTATTTAACGTTGTTGTTGTGGTTTATTTGACGTTGTTGTGGTTGTTGTTGACGTTGTTGTTGTGGTTATTTATTTGACGTTGATGTTGTCGTTGTTTATTTGACATTGTTGTTGTTGTTGTTGACGGTGTTGTTGTTGTTGTTGTTTATTTGACATTGTTGTTGTTGTTGTCGTTGTTTATTTGACGTTTTTGTTGTTATTGATGTTGTTGTTGTTTTTGTTGTTGTTTATTTGACGTTGTTGTTGTTGTTTATTTGACGTTGTTGTTGTTGTTGTTTATTTGACGTTGTTGTTGTTGTTGTTATTGTTGTTGTTGTTGTTTATTTAACGTTGTTGTTGTTGTTTATTTTACGTTGTTGTTGTTATTTGACGTTGTTGTTGTTGTATTTGTTGTTATTGTTGTTGTTGTTGACGTTGTTGTTGTTATTTGACGTTGTTGTTGTTGTTGTTGTTGTATTTGTTGTTGTTGTTCTTGTTGTTTATTTGACGTTATTGTTGTTGTTTATTTGACGTTATTGTTGTTGTTGTTGTTTATTTGACGTTTTTGTTGTTATTGATGTTGTTTTTGTTTTTGTTGTTGTTTATTTGACGTTGTTGTTGTTGTTTATTTGACGTTGTTGTTGTTTTTGTAATTGTAGTTGTTGTTTATTTAACGTTGTTGTTGTTGTTGTTTATTTGACGTTGTTGTTGTTATTTGACGTTCTTGTTGTTGTTGTTTTTGTTGTTTTTGTTGTTGTTGTTGTTGTTGTTTATTTGACGTTGTTGTTGTTATTTGACGTTGTTGTTGCTGTTGTTGTTGTTGTATTTGTTGTTGTTGTTGTTCTTGTTGTTTATTTGATGTTGTTGTTGTTGTTGTTGTTTATTTGACGTTATTGTTGTTGTTTATTTGACGTTGTTGTTGTTATTGTTTATTTGACGTTGTTAATGTTTTTGACATTGTTGTTGTTGTTTTTGTTGTTTATTTGACGTTGTTGTTGTTGTTATTGTTGTTCTTGTTGTTGTTGTTTATTTGACGTTGGTGTTGTTGTTGTTTATTTGACGTTGTTGTTGTGGTTGTTGTTTATTTGACGTTGTTGTTGTTGTTGTTGTTTAGTTGACGTTGTTATTGTTGTTTATTTGACGTTGTTGTTGTCGTTTTTGTTGTTGTTTATTTGACGTTGTTGTTGTTGTTGATGTTGTTGTTGTTGTTTATTTGACGATGTTGTTGTTGTTGTTGTTTATTTGACATTGTTATTGTTGTTGTTGTTGTTTATTTGACGTTGTTGTTGTTGTTATTTATTTGACGGTGTTGTTGTTGTTGTTGTTGTTGTTTATTTGACGTTGTTGTTGTTAATTTGACGTTGTTGTTGTTTATTTGACGTTGTTGTTGATGTTGTCGTTGTTTATTTGACATTGTTGTTGTTTATTTGACATTGTTGTTGTTGTTGTTGACGTTGTTGTTGTTGTTGTTTATTTGACGTTGTTGTTGGTGTTGTTTGTTATTTTATGTTGTTTTAGTTGTTGTTGTTTATTTGACATTGTTGTTGTTGTTTATTTGACGTTGTTGTTTTTGTTTATTTGACGTTGTTGTTGTTTATTTGACGTTGTTGTTGTTTATTTGACGTTGTTGTTGTTGTTGTTGTTTATT
>OX451735.1:1334707700-1334725200 GCA_948472305.1 Vicia faba | reverse complement strand
TTTCTTGTTGTTGTTGTTGTTTATTTGATGTTGTTGTTGTTGTTATTTATTTGACGGTGTTGTTGTTGTTGTTGTTTATTTCACGTTGTTGTTGTTGTTGACGTTGTTGTTGTTGTTTATTTGACGTTGTTGTTGTTGTTGTTGACGTTGTTGTTATTGTTGTTTATTTGACGTTGATGTTGTTGTTTATTTGACATTGTTATTGTTGTTAATGACGGTGTTGTTGTTGTTTATTTGACATTGTTGTTGTTGTTGTTGTTGTTTATTTGATGTTTTTGTTGTTATTGATGTTGTTGTTGTTTTTGTTGTTGTTTATTTGACGTTGTTGTTGTTGTTTATTTGACGTTGTTGTTGTTGTTTATTTGACGTTGTTGTTTATTTGACGTTGTTGTTGTTGTTGTTATTGTTGTTGTTGTTTATTTAACGTTGTTGTTGTTGTTTATTTGACGTTGTTGTTGTTATTTGACGTTGTTGTTGTTGTTGTATTTGTTATTATTGTTGTTGTTGTTGTTTATTTGACGTCGTTGTTTTTATTTGACGTTGTTGTTGTTGTTGTATTTGTTGTTGTTGTTGTTGTTTATTTGACGTTGTTGTTGATGTTGTTGTTGTTTATTTGACGTTATTGTTGTTGTTTATTTGACGTTGTTATTGTTGTTGTTGTTGTTTATTTGACGTTGTTGTTGTTGACGTTGTTGTTGTTGTTTATTTGACGTTGTTGTTGTTATTGTTTATTTGACGTTGTTAATGTTTTTGACATTGTTGTTGTTATTTTTGTTGTTTATTTGACGTTGTTGTTGTTGTTGTTGTTATTGTTGGTGTTGTTGTTGTTGTTGTTTATTTGACGTTGTTGTCGTCGTTGTTTATTTGACGTTGTTGTTGTGGTTGTTGTTTATTTGACGTTGATGTTGTTGTTGTTTAGTTGACGTTGTTGTTGTTGTTGTTTATTTGACGTTGTTGTCGTCGTTGTTTTTGTTGTTAATTTGACGTTGTTTTTGTTGTTGTTGACGTTGTTGTTGTTGTTTATTTGACTTTGTTGTTGTTGTTGTTGTTTATTTGACGTTGTTGTTGTTGTTATTTATTTGACGGTGTTGTTGTTGTTGTTGTTTATTTGACGTTATTGTTGTTGTTGTTGTTTATTTGACGTTGTTATTGTTGTTGTTGTTGACGTTGTTGTTGTTGTTGTTGTTTATTTGATGTTGTTGTTGTTGTTGTTGACATAATTGTTGTTGTTTATTTCACGTTGTTGTTGTTGTTGACGTTGTTGTTTATTTGACGTTGTTGTTGTTGTTTATTTGACGCTGTTGTTGTTGTTGTTGTTGTTTATTTGACGTTGTTGTTGTTGTTGTTTATTTGACATTGTTGTTGTCGTTGACGGTGTTGTTGTTGTCGTTGACGGTGTTGTTGTTTATTTGACGGTGTTGTTGTTTATTTGACGTTGTTGTTGTTGTTGTTGTTGTTTATTTGACGTTGTTGTTGTTGTTGTTTGTTTGACGTTGTTGTTGTTTATTTGAATTTGATGTTGTTGTTGTTGTTATTGTTTATTTGACGTTGTTGTTGTTGTTTATTTGACGTAGTTGTTGTTGTTGACGTTGTTGTTGTTGTTGTTATTTATTTGACGTTTTTGTTGTTGTTGATGTTGTTGTTGTTTTTGTTATTGTTTATTTGACGTTGTTGTTGTTGTTTATTTGACGTTGTTGTTGTTGTTTATTTGACGTTGTTGTTGTTGGTTATTTGACGTTGTTGTTGTTGTTGTTATTCATTTGACATTGTTGTTAGTGTTGTTTATTTGACGTTGTTGTTGTTGTTTATTTGACGTTGTTATTGTCGTTGTTTTTGTTGTTTATTTGACATTGTTGTTGTTTATTTGACGTTGTTGTTGTTGTTTATTTGACGTTGTTATTGTCGTTGTTTTTGTTGTTTATTTGACATTGTTGTTGTTTATTTGACGTTGTTGTTGTTGTTTATTTGACGTTGCTGTTGTTGTTTATTTGACGTTGTTGTTGTCGTTGTTTTTGTTGTTTATTTGACATTGTTATTGTTGTTTATTTGACGTTGTTGTTGTTGTTGTTTATTTGACAATGTTGTTATTGTTGACGTTGTTGTTGTTCTTTATTTGACGATGTTGTTGTTGTTGTTGTTGTTTATTTAACGTTATTGTTATTGTTGTTGACGTTGTTGTTCTTGTTGTTTATTTGATGTTGTTGTTGTTGTTGTTTATTTGACGTTGTTAATGTTTTTGACGTTGTTGTTGTTGTTTCTGTTGTTTATTTGACGTTGTTGTTGTTGTTGTTATTGTTGGTGTTGTTGTTGTTTATTTGATGTTGTTGTTGTTGTTGTTTATTAGTTGTCGTTTTTGTTATTGGACGTTGTTGTTGTTGTTGTTGTATTTGTTGTTGTTGTTGTTGTTGCTTATTTGACGTTGTTGTTGTTGTTATTTGTTTGATGTTGTTGTTGCTGTTGTTTATTTGACGTTGTTGTTGTCGTTGTTATTGTTTATTTGACATTGTTGTTGTTGTTGTTTATTTGACGTTGTTATTGTGGTTGACGTTGTTGTTGTTGTTGTTGTTTATTTGACGTTGTTGTTGTTGTTGTTGTTTATTTGACGTTGTTAATGTTGTTAACGTTGTTGCTGTTGTTTATTTCACGTTGTTGTTGTTATTGTTGTTGTTGTTGTTGTTTGTTTGACGTTGTTGTTGTTGTTATTTATTTGACGTTGTTGTTGTCGTTGTTTATTTGACGTTGTTGTTGTGTATTTGACATTGTTGTTGTTGTTTATTTGATGTTGTTAATGTTGTTGACGTTGTTGTTGCTGTTGTTTATTTCACGTTGTTGTTGTTGTTGTTATTGTTGTTGTTGTTTATTTGACGTTATTGTTGTTGTTGTTTATTTGACGTTGTTATTGTTGTTTATATGACGTTGTTATTGTTGACGTTGTTGTTGTTGTTGTTGTTGTTGTTTATTTAACGTTGTTGTTGTTGTTGTTTATTTGACGTTGTTAATGTTGTTGTTGTTGTTTTTGTTCTTTATTTGACGATGTTGTTGGTGTTGGTTATTTGACGTTGTTGTTGTTGTTGGTTATTTGATGTTGTTTTAGTTGTTGTTGTGTATTTGACATTGTTGTTGTTTTTTATTTGACGTTGTTGTTTTTGGTAATTTGACGTTGTTGTTGTTTATTTGACGTTGTTGTTGTTGTTGTTTATTTAACGTTGTTGTTGTTGTTGATGTTTATTTGACGGTGTTGTTGTTGTTGTTTATTTGATGTTGTGGTTGTTGTTGTTGTTTATTTGACGTTGTTGTTGTTGACGTTGTTGTTGTTGTTGTTTATTTGATGTTGTTGTTGTTATTGTTAACATAGTTGTTGTTGTTTATTTCACGTTGTTGTTGTTGTTGACGTTGTTGTTTATTTAACGTTGTTGTTGTGGTTTATTTGACGTTGTTGTGGTTGTTGTTGACGTTGTTGTTGTGGTTATTTATTTGACGTTGATGTTGTCGTTGTTTATTTGACATTGTTGTTGTTGTTGTTGACGGTGTTGTTGTTGTTGTTGTTTATTTGACATTGTTGTTGTTGTTGTCGTTGTTTATTTGACGTTTTTGTTGTTATTGATGTTGTTGTTGTTTTTGTTGTTGTTTATTTGACGTTGTTGTTGTTGTTTATTTGACGTTGTTGTTGTTGTTGTTTTTTTGACGTTGTTGTTGTTGTTGTTGTTATTGTTGTTGTTGTTGTTTATTTAATGTTGTTGTTGTTGTTTATTTTACGTTGTTGTTGTTATTTGACGTTGTTGTTGTTGTATTTGTTGTTATTGTTGTTGTTGTTGACGTTGTTGTTGTTATTTGACATTGTTGTTGTTGTTGTTGTATTTGTTGTTGTTGTTCTTGTTGTTTATTTGACGTTATTGTTGTTGTTTATTTGACGTTATTGTTGTTGTTGTTTATTTGACGTTTTTGTTGTTATTGATGTTGTTTTTGTTTTTGTTGTTGTTTATTTGACGTTGTTGTTGTTGTTTATTTGACGTTGTTGTTGTTTTTGTAATTGTTGTTGTTGTTTATTTAACGTTGTTGTTGTTGTTGTTTATTTGACGTTGTTGTTGTTATTTGACGTTCTTGTTGTTGTTGTATTTGTTGTTTTTGTTGTTGTTGTTGTTGTTGTTGTTTATTTGACGTTGTTGTTGTTATTTGACGTTGTTGTTGTTGTTGTTGTTGTTTATTTGACGTTGTTGTTGTTGGTTATTTGACGTTGTTGTTGTTGTTGTTATTCATTTGACATTGTTGTTAGTGTTGTTTATTTGACGTTGTTGTTGTTGTTTATTTGACGTTGTTATTGTCGTTGTTTTTGTTGTTTATTTGACATTGTTGTTGTTTATTTGACGTTGTTGTTGTTGTTTATTTGACGTTGTTATTGTCGTTGTTTTTGTTGTTTATTTGACATTGTTGTTGTTTATTTGACGTTGTTGTTGTTGTTTATTTGACGTTGCTGTTGTTGTTTATTTGACGTTGTTGTTGTCGTTGTTTTTGTTGTTTATTTGACATTGTTATTGTTGTTTATTTGACGTTGTTGTTGTTGTTGTTGTTTATTTGACAATGTTGTTATTGTTGACGTTGTTGTTGTTCTTTATTTGACGATGTTGTTGTTGTTGTTGTTGTTTATTTGACGTTATTGTTATTGTTGTTGACGTTGTTGTTCTTGTTGTTTATTTGATGTTGTTGTTGTTGTTGTTTATTTGACGTTGTTAATGTTTTTGACGTTGTTGTTGTTGTTTCTGTTGTTTATTTGACGTTGTTGTTGTTGTTGTTATTGTTGGTGTTGTTGTTGTTTATTTGATGTTGTTGTTGTTGTTGTTTATTAGTTGTCGTTTTTGTTATTTGACGTTGTTGTTGTTGTTGTTGTATTTGTTGTTGTTGTTGTTGTTGCTTATTTGACGTTGTTGTTGTTGTTATTTGTTTGATGTTGTTGTTGCTGTTGTTTATTTGACGTTGTTGTTGTCGTTGTTATTGTTTATTTGACATTGTTGTTGTTGTTGTTTATTTGACGTTGTTATTGTGGTTGACGTTGTTGTTGTTGTTGTTGTTTATTTGACGTTGTTGTTGTTGTTGTTGTTTATTTGACGTTGTTAATGTTGTTAACGTTGTTGCTGTTGTTTATTTCACGTTGTTGTTGTTATTGTTGTTGTTGTTGTTGTTTGTTTGACGTTGTTGTTGTTGTTATTTATTTGACGTTGTTGTTGTCGTTGTTTATTTGACGTTGTTGTTGTGTATTTGACATTGTTGTTGTTGTTTATTTGATGTTGTTAATGTTGTTGACGTTGTTGTTGTTGTTGTTTATTTCACGTTGTTGTTGTTGTTGTTATTGTTGTTGTTGTTTATTTGACGTTATTGTTGTTGTTGTTTATTTGACGTTGTTATTGTTGTTTATATGACGTTGTTATTGTTGACGTTGTTGTTGTTGTTGTTGTTGTTGTTTATTTAACGTTGTTGTTGTTGTTGTTTATTTGACGTTGTTAATGTTGTTGTTGTTGTTTTTGTTCTTTATTTGACGATGTTGTTGGTGTTGGTTATTTGACGTTGTTGTTGTTGTTGGTTATTTGATGTTGTTTTAGTTGTTGTTGTGTATTTGACATTGTTGTTGTTTTTTATTTGACGTTGTTGTTTTTGGTAATTTGACGTTGTTGTTGTTTATTTGACGTTGTTGTTGTTGTTGTTTATTTAACGTTGTTGTTGTTGTTGATGTTTATTTGACGGTGTTGTTGTTGTTGTTTATTTGATGTTGTGGTTGTTGTTGTTGTTTATTTGACGTTGTTGTTGTTGACGTTGTTGTTGTTGTTGTTTATTTGATGTTGTTGTTGTTATTGTTAACATAGTTGTTGTTGTTTATTTCACGTTGTTGTTGTTGTTGACGTTGTTGTTTATTTAACGTTGTTGTTGTGGTTTATTTGACGTTGTTGTGGTTGTTGTTGACGTTGTTGTTGTGGTTATTTATTTGACGTTGATGTTGTTGTTGTTTATTTGACATTGTTGTTGTTGTTGTTGACGGTGTTGTTGTTGTTGTTGTTTATTTGACATTGTTGTTGTTGTTGTCGTTGTTTATTTGACGTTTTTGTTGTTATTGATGTTGTTGTTGTTTTTGTTGTTGTTTATTTGACGTTGTTGTTGTTGTTTATTTGACGTTGTTGTTGTTGTTGTTTTTTTGACGTTGTTGTTGTTGTTGTTGTTATTGTTGTTGTTGTTGTTTATTTAATGTTGTTGTTGTTGTTTATTTTACGTTGTTGTTGTTATTTGACGTTGTTGTTGTTGTATTTGTTGTTATTGTTGTTGTTGTTGACGTTGTTGTTGTTATTTGACATTGTTGTTGTTGTTGTTGTATTTGTTGTTGTTGTTCTTGTTGTTTATTTGACGTTATTGTTGTTGTTTATTTGACGTTATTGTTGTTGTTGTTGTTTATTTGACGTTTTTGTTGTTATTGATGTTGTTTTTGTTTTTGTTGTTGTTTATTTGACGTTGTTGTTGTTGTTTATTTGACGTTGTTGTTGTTTTTGTAATTGTTGTTGTTGTTTATTTAACGTTGTTGTTGTTGTTGTTTATTTGACGTTGTTGTTGTTATTTGACGTTCTTGTTGTTGTTGTATTTGTTGTTTTTGTTGTTGTTGTTGTTGTTGTTGTTTATTTGACGTTGTTGTTGTTATTTGACGTTGTTGTTGTTGTTGTTGTTGTTGTATTTGTTGTTGTTGTTGTTCTTGTTGTTTATTTGATGTTGTTGTTGTTGTTGTTTATTTGACGTTATTGTTGTTGTTTATTTGACGTTGTTGTTGTTATTGTTTATTTGACGTTGTTAATGTTTTTGACATTGTTGTTGTTGTTTTTGTTGTTTATTTGACGTTGTTGCTGTTGTTATTGTTGTTATTGTTATTGTTGTTTATTTGACGTTGGTGTTGTTGTTGTTTATTTGACGTTGGTGTTGTTGTTGTTTATTTGACGTTGTTGTTGTGGTTGTTGTTTATTTGACGTTGTTGTTGTTGTTGTTTAGTTGACGTTGTTGTTGTTGTTTATTTGACGTTGTTGTTGTCGTTTTTTTTTGTTGTTTATTTGACGTTGTTGTTGTTGTTGATGTTGTTGTTGTTGTTTATTTGACGATGTTGTTGTTGTTGTTTATTTGACATTGTTGTTGTTGTTGTTGTTGTTTATTTGACGTTGTTGTTGTTGTTATTTATTTGACGGTGTTGTTGTTGTTGTTGTTGTTTATTTGACGTTGTTGTTGTTAATTTGACGTTGTTGTTGTTTATTTGACGTTGTTGTTGTTGTTATTTATTTGACGGTGTTGTTGTTGTTGTTGTTGTTGTTTATTTGACGTTGTTGTTGTTAATTTGACGTTGTTGTTGTTTATTTGACGTTGTTGTTGATGTTGTCGTTGTTTATTTGACATTGTTGTTGTTTATTTGACATTGTTGTTGTTGTTGTTGTTGACGTTGTTGTTATTGTTGTTTATTTGACGTTGTTGTTGTTGTTGTTTGTTATTTGATGTTGTTTTAGTTGTTGTTGTTTATTTGACGTTGTTGTTGTTGTTTATTTGACGTTGTTGTTTTTGTTTATTTGACGTTGTTGTTGTTTATTTGACATTGTTGTTGTTTATTTGACGTTGTTGTTGTTTATTTGACGTTGTTGTTGTTGTTGTTTATTTGACGGTGTTGTTGTTGTTGATTATTTGACGTTGTTGTTGTTTATTTGACGTTTTTGTTGTTGTTGTTTATTTGACGGTGTTGTTGTTGTTCTTTATTTGACATTGTTGTTGTTGTTGTTGTTGTTGTTTATTTGACGTTGTTATTGTTGTTTATATGACGTTGTTGTTGTTGACGTTGTTGTTGTTGTTTTTGTTCTTTATTTGACGTTGTTGGTGTTGTTGGTGTTGTTTATTTGACGTTGTTGTTGTTGTTGGTCATTTGATGTTGTTTTAGTTGTTGTTGTTTATTTGACATTGTTGTTGTTGTTTATTTGACGTTGTTGTTTTTCTTTATTTGACGTTGTTGTTGTTTAATTAACGTTGTTGTTGTTGTTGTTGTTATTTATTTGACGTTGTTGTTGTTGTTGTTTATTTGACGGTGTTGTTGTTGTTTATTTGATGTTGTTGTTGTTGTTTATTTGACGGTGTTGTTGTTGTTTATTTGATGTTGTTGTTGTTGTTGTTGTTTATTTGACGTTGTTGTTGTTGTTGTTGTTGTTGTTTATTTGATGTTGTTGTTGTTGTTGTTAACATAGTTGTTAACATAGTTGTTGTTGTTTATTTCACGTTGTTGTTGTTGTTGACGTTGTTGTTTATTTAACGTTGTTGTTGTAGTTTATTTGACGTTGTTGTGGTTGTTGTTGACGTTGTTGTTGTTGTTATTTATTTGACGTTGATGTTGTCGTTGTTTATTTGACATTGTTGTTGTTATTGTTGTTGACGGTGTTGTTGTTGTTGTTGTTGTTGTTTATTTGACATTGTTGTTGTTGTTGTTGTTGTTTATTTGACGTTTTTGTTGTTATTGATGTTGTTGTTGTTTTTGTTGTTGTTTATTTGACGTTGTTGTTGTTGTTTATTTGACGTTGTTGTTGTTATTGTTGTTGTTGTTTATTTAACGTTGTTGTTGTTGTTTATTTTACGTTGTTGTTGTTGTTGTATTTGTTGTTATTGTTGTTGTTGTTGTTGTTGTTTATTTGACGTTGTTGTTGTTATTTGACGTTGTTGTTGTTGTTGTTGTATTTGTTGTTGTTGTTCTTGGTGTTTATTTGACGTTATTGTTGTTGTTTATTTGACGTTATTGTTGTTGTTGTTGTTTATTTGACGTTTTTGTTGTTATTGATGTTGTTTTTGTTTTTGTTGTTGTTTATTTGACGTTGTTTTGTTGTTTATTTGACGTTGTTATTGTTTTTGTAATTGTTGTTGTTGTTTATTTAACGTTGTTGTTGTTGTTTATTTGACGTTGTTGTTGTTATTTGACGTTGTTATTGTTATTTGACGTTGTTGTTGTTGTTGTATTTGTTGTTTTTGTTGTTGTTGTTGTTTATTTGACGTTGTTGTTGTTATTTGACGTTGTTGTTGTTGTTGTTGTATTTGTTGTTGTTGTTGTTGTTGTTGTTGTTGTTGTTTATTTGATGTTGTTGTTGTTGTTGTTTATTTGACGTTATTGTTGTTGTTTATTTGACGTTGTTATTGTTGTTGTTGTTATTTATTTGACGTTGTTGTTGTTGACGTTGTTGTTGTTGTTTATTTGACGTTGTTGTTGTTATTGTTTATTTGACGTTGTTAATATTTTTGACATTGTTGTTGTTGTTTTTGTTGTTTATTTGACGTTGTTGCTGTTGTTATTGTTGTTATTGTTGTTGTTGTTTATTTGACGTTGGTGTTGTTGTTGTTTATTTGACGTTGTTGTTGTGGTTGTTGTTTATTTGACGTTGTTGTTGTTGTTGTTTAGTTGACGTTGTTGTTGTTGTTTATTTGACGTTGTTGTTGTCGTTTTTTTTGTTGTTTATTTGACGTTGTTGTTGTTGTTGTTGACGTTGTTGTTGTTGTTTATTTGACGCTGTTGTTGTTGTTGTTTATTTGACGTTGTTGTTGTTGTTGTTTATTTGACGTTGTTGTTGTTGTTATTTATTTGACGGTGTTGTTGTTGTTGTTGTTTATTTGACGTTGTTGTTGTTGTTAATTTGACGTTGTTGTTGTTGTTTATTTGACGTTGTTGTTGTTGTTGTTTATTTGACGTTGTTGTTGTTTATTTGACATTGTTGTTATTGTTGTTGTTGACGTTGTTGTTGTTGTTGTTTATTTGACGTTGTTGTTGTTGTTGTTGGTTATTTGATGTTGTTTTAGTTGTTGTTGTTTATTTGACGTTGTTGTTGTTGTTTATTTGACGTTGTTGTTTTTGTTTATTTGACGTTGTTGTTGTTTATTTGACGTTGTTGTTTTTGTTGTTGTTTATTTGACGGTGTTGTTGTTGTTATTTATTTGACGTTGTTGTTGTTTATTTGACGTTGTTGTTGTTGTTGTTTATTTGACGGTGTTGTTGTTGTTGTTTATTTAACGTTGTTGTTGTTGTTGTTGTTGTTTATTTGACGTTGTTGTTGTTGTTGACGTTGTTGTTGTTGTTGTTTATTTGATGTTGTTGTTGTTGTTAACATAGTTGTTGTTGTTTATTTCACGTTGTTAATGTTGTTGACGTTGTTGTTTATTTGACGTTGTTGTTGTTGTTTATTTAACGTTGTTGTTGTTGTTGTTGACGTTGTTGTTGTTGTTTATTTGACGTTGATGTTGTTGTTGTTTATTTGACATTGTTGTTGTTGTTGTTGACGGTGTTGTTGTTGTTGTTTATTTGACATTGTTGTTGTTGCTGTTGTTTATTTGACATTTTTGTTGTTATTGATGTTGTTGTTGTTTTTGTTGTTGTTTATTTGACGTTATTGTTGTTGTTTATTTGACGTTGTTGTTGTTGTTTATTTGACGTTGTTGTTGTTTTTGTAATTGTTGTTGTTGTTTATTTAACGTTGTTGTTGTTGTTGTTTATTTGACGTTGTTGTTGTTATTTGACGTTCTTGTTGTTGTTGTATTTGTTGTTTTTGTTGTTGTTGTTGTTGTTTATTTGACGTTGTTGTTGTTATTTGACATTGTTGTTGTTGTTGTTGTTGTTGTATTTGTTGTTGTTGTTGTTCTTGTTGTTTATTTGATGTTGTTGTTGTTGTTGTTTATTTGACGTTATTGTTGTTGTTTACTTGACGTTGTTGTTGTTATTGTTTATTTGACGTTGTTAATGTTTTTGACATTGTTGTTGTTGTTTTTGTTGTTTATTTGACGTTGTTGCTGTTGTTATTGTTGTTATTGTTGTTGTTGTTTATTTGACGTTGGTGTTGTTGTTGTTTATTTGACGTTGTTGTTGTGGTTGTTGTTTATTTGACGTTGTTGTTGTTGTTGTTTAGTTGACGTTGTTGTTGTTGTTTATTTGACGTTGTTGTTGTCGTTTTTGTTGTTGTTTATTTGACGTTGTTGTTGTTGTTGTTGACGTTGTTGTTGTTGTTTATTTGACGCTGTTGTTGTTGTTGTTTATTTGACGTTGTTGTTGTTGTTGTTTATTTGACGTTGTTGTTGTTGTTATTTATTTGACGTTGTTGTTGTTGTTGTTGTTTATTTGACGTTGTTGTTGTTGTTAATTTGACGTTGTTGTTGTTTATTTGACGTTGTTGTTGTTGTTGTTTATTTGACGTTGTTGTTGTTTATTTGACATTGTTGTTATTGTTGTTGTTGACGTTGTTGTTGTTGTTGTTTATTTGACGTTGTTGTTGTTGTTGTTGTTGGTTATTTGATGTTGTTTTAGTTGTTGTTGTTTATTTGACGTTGTTGTTGTTGTTTATTTGACGTTGTTGTTTTTGTTTATTTGACGTTGTTGTTGTTTATTTGACGTTGTTGTTTTTGTTGTTGTTTATTTGACGGTGTTGTTGTTGTTATTTATTTGACGTTGTTGTTGTTTATTTGACGTTGTTGTTGTTGTTGTTTATTTGACGTTGTTGTTGTTGTTGTTTATTTAACGTTGTTGTTGTTGTTGTTGTTGTTGTTTATTTGACGTTGTTGTTGTTGTTGACGTTGTTGTTGTTGTTGTTTATTTGATGTTGTTATTGTTGTTAACATAGTTGTTGTTGTTTATTTCACGTTGTTAATGTTGTTGACGTTGTTGTTTATTTGACGTTGTTGTTGTTGTTTATTTGACGTTGTTGTTGTTGTTGTTGACGTTGTTGTTGTTGTTTATTTGACGTTGATGTTGTTGTTGTTTATTTGACATTGTTGTTGTTGTTGTTGACGGTGTTGTTGTTGTTGTTTATTTGACATTGTTGTTGTTGCTGTTGTTTATTTGACATTTTTGTTGTTATTGATGTTGTTGTTGTTTTTGTTGTTGTTTATTTGACGTTATTGTTGTTGTTTATTTGACGTTGTTGTTGTTGTTTATTTGACGTTGTTGTTGTTTTTGTAATTGTTGTTGTTGTTTATTTAACGTTGTTGTTGTTGTTGTTTATTTGACGTTGTTGTTGTTATTTGACGTTCTTGTTGTTGTTGTATTTGTTGTTTTTGTTGTTGTTGTTGTTGTTTATTTGACGTTGTTGTTGTTATTTGACATTGTTGTTGTTGTTGTTGTTGTATTTGTTGTTGTTGTTGTTCTTGTTGTTTATTTGATGTTGTTGTTGTTGTTGTTTATTTGACGTTATTGTTGTTGTTTATTTGACGTTGTTGTTGTTATTGTTTATTTGACGTTGTTAATGTTTTTGACATTGTTGTTGTTGTTTTTGTTGTTTATTTGACGTTGTTGTTGTTGTTATTGTTGTTATTGTTGTTGTTGTTTATTTGACGTTGGTGTTGTTGTTGTTTATTTGACGTTGTTGTTGTGGTTGTTGTTTATTTGACGTTGTTGTTGTTGTTGTTTAGTTGACGTTGTTGTTGTTGTTTATTTGACGTTGTTGTTGTCGTTTTTTTTGTTGTTTATTTGACGTTGTTGTTGTTGTTGATGTTGTTGTTGTTGTTTATTTGACGTTGTTGTTGTTGTTGTTTATTTGACGTTGTTGTTGTTGTTGTTGTTTATTTGACATTGTTGTTGTTGTTATTTATTTGACGGTGTTGTTGTTGTTGTTGTTGTTTATTTGACGTTGTTGTTGTTGTTAATTTGACGTTGTTGTTGTTTATTTGACGTTGTTGTTGATGTTGTCGTTGTTTATTTGACATTGTTGTTGTTTATTTGACATTGTTGTTGTTGTTGTTGTTGACGTTGTTGTTGTTGTTGTTTATTTGACGTTGTTGTTGTTGTTGGTTATTTGATGTTGTTTTAGTTGTTGTTGTTTATTTGACGTTGTTGTTGTTGTTGTTTATTTGACGTTGTTGTTTTTGTTTATTTGACGTTGTTGTTGTTTATTTGACGTGTTTGTTGTTTATTTGACGTTGTTGTTGTTGTTGTTGTTGTTTATTTGACGGTGTTGTTGTTGTTGATTATTTGACGTTGTTGTGGTTTATTTGACGTTGTTGTTGTTGTTGTTTATTTGACGGTGTTGTTGTTGTTCTTTATTTGACGTTGTTGTTGTTGTTGTTGTTGTTGTTGTTTATTTGACGTTGTTATTGTTGTTTATATGACGTTGTTGTTGTTGACGTTGTTGTTGTTGTTGTTGTTGTTGTTGTTGTTTATTTAACGTTGTTGTTGTTGTTGTTTATTTGACGTTGTTAATGTTGTTGTTGTTTTTGTTCTTTATTTGACGTTGTTGGTGTTGTTGGTGTTGTTTATTTGACGTTGTTGTTGTTGTTGGTCATTTGATGTTGTTTTAGTTGTTGTTGTTTATTTGACATTGTTGTTGTTGTTTATTTGACGTTGTTGTTTTTTTTTATTTGACGTTGTTGTTGTTTATTTAACGTTGTTGTTGTTGTTGTTGTTGTTTATTTGACGTTGTTGTTGTTGTTGTTGTTTATTTGACGGTGTTGTTGTTGATGTTTATTTGATGTTGTTGTTGTTGTTGTTGTTGTTTATTTGACGTTGTTGTTGTTGACGTTGTTGTTGTTGTTGTTGTTTATTTGATGTTGTTGTTGTTGTTGTTGTTGTTAACATAGTTTTTAACATAGTTGTTGTTGTTTATTTCACGTTGTTGTTGTTGTTGACGTTGTTGTTTATTTAACGTTGTTGTTGTGGTTTATTTGACGTTGTTGTGGTTGTTGTTGACGTTGTTGTTGTTGTTATTTATTTGACGTTGATGTTGTCGTTGTTTATTTGACATTGTTGTTGTTGTTGTTGACGGTGTTGTTGTTGTTGTTGTTTATTTGACATTGTTGTTGTTGTTGTTGTTTATTTGACGTTTTTGTTGTTATTGATGTTGTTGTTGTTTTTGTTGTTGTTTATTTGACGTTGTTGTTGTTGTTTATTTGACGTTGTTGTTGTTGTTTATTTGACGTTGTTGTTGTTGTTATTGTTGTTGTTGTTTATTTAACGTTGTTTTTGTTGTTTATTTTACGTTGTTGTTGTTATTTGACGTTGTTGTTGTTGTTGTTGTATTTGTTGTTATTGTTGTTGTTGTTGTTTATTTGACGTTGTTGTTGTTATTTGACGTTGTTGTTGTTGTTGTTGTATTTGTTGTTGTTGTTCTTGTTATTTATTTGACGTTATTGTTGTTGTTTATTTGACGTTATTGTTGTTGTTGTTGTTGTTGTTGTTTATTTGACGTTTTTGTTGTTATTGATGTTGTTTTTGTTTTTGTTGTTGTTTATTTAACGTTGTTGTTGTTTTTGTAATTGTTGTTGTTGTTTATTTAACGTTGTTGTTGTTGTTTATTTGACGTTGTTGTTGTTATTTGACGTTGTTGTTGTTGTTGTATTTGTTGTTTTTGTTGTTGTTGTTTGTTTATTTGACGTTGTTGTTGTTATTTGACGTTGTTGTTGTTGTTGTTGTATTTGTTGTTGTTGTTGTTGTTGTTGTTTATATGATGTTGTTGTTGTTGTTTATTTGACGTTATTGTTGTTGTTTATTTGACGTTGTTATTGTTGTTGTTGTTATTTATTTGACGTTGTTGTTGTTGTTGACGTTGTTATTGTTGTTTATTTGACGTTGTTGTTGTTATTGTTTATTTGACGTTGTTAATGTTTTTGACATTGTTGTTGTTGTTTTTGTTATTTATTTGACGTTGTTGTTGTTGTTATTGTTGTTATTGTTGTTGTTGTTTATTTGATGTTGGTGTTGTTGTTGTTTATTTGACGTTGTTGTTGTGGTTGTTGTTTATTTGACGTTGTTGTTGTTGTTGTTGTTGACGTTGTTGTTGTTGTTTATTTGACGTTGTTGTTGTTGTTGTTTATTTGACGTCTTTGTTGTTGTTGTTGTTGTTTATTTGACGTTGTTGTTGTTGTTATTTATTTGACGGTGTTGTTGTTGTTGTTGTTTATTTGACGTTGTTGTTGTTGTTAATTTGATGTTGTTGTTGTTTATTTGACGTTGTTGTTGTTGTTTATTTGACATTGTTGTTGTTGTTGTTGTTGACGTTGTTATTGTTGTTGTTTATTTGACGTTGTTGTTGTTGTTGTTGTTGGTTATTTGATGTTGTTTTAGTTGTTGTTGTTTATTTGACGTTGTTGTTGTTGTTGTTTATTTGACGTTGTTGTTTTTGTTTATTTGACGTTGTTGTTGTTTATTTGACGTTGTTGTTGTTTATTTGATGTTGTTGTTGTTGTTGTTGTTTATTTGACGGTGTTGTTGTTATTGTTTATTTGACGTTGTTGTTGTTTATTTGACGTTGTTGTTGTTGTTGTTTATTTGACGGTGTTGTTGTTGTTGTTTATTTGACGTTGTTGTTGTTGTTGTTGTTTATTTGACGTTGTTGTTGTTGTTGACGTTGTTGTTGTTGTTGTTTATTTGATGTTGTTGTTGTTGTTGTTAACATAGTTGTTGTTGTTGTTTATTTCACGTTGTTAATGTTGTTGACGTTGTTGTTTATTTGACGTTGTTGTTGTTGTTTATTTGACGTTGTTGTTGTTGTTGTTGACGTTGTTGTTGTTGTTTATTTGACGTTGATGTTGTTGTTGTTTATTTGACATTGTTGTTGTTGTTGACGGTGTTGTTGTTGTTGTTTATTTGACATTGTTGTTGTTGTTGTTGTTGTTGTTTATTTGACGTTTTTGTTGTTATTGATGTTGTTGTTGTTTTTGTTGTTTTTGTTGTTGTTTATTTGACGTTATTGTTGTTGTTTATTTGACGTTGTTGTTGTTATTTATTTGACGTTGTTGTTGTTGTTGTTGTTATTGTTGTTGTTGTTTATTTAACGTTGTTGTTGTTGTTTATTTGACGTTGTTGTTGTTATTTGACGTTGTTGTTGTTGTTGTTGTATTTGTTGTTATTGTTATTGTTGATGTTTATTTGACGTTGTTGTTGTTATTTGACGTTGTTGTTGTTGTTGTTGTATTTGTTGTTGTTGTTGTTGTTGTTTATTTGATGTTATTGTTGTTGTTTATTTGACGTTATTGTTGTTGTTTTTGTTGTTGTTTATTTGACGTTTTTGTCGTTATTGATGTTGTTGTTGTTTTTGTTGTTGTTTATTTGACGTTGTTGTTGTTGTTTATTTGACGTTGTTGTTGTTGTTATTATTGTTGTTGTTGTTTATTTAACGTTGATGTTGTTGTTTATTTGACGTTGTTGTTGTTATTTGACGTTGTTGTTGTTGTTGTTGTTGTATTTGTTGTTATTGTTGTTGTTGTTGTTTATTTGACGTTGTTGTTGTTATTTGACATTGTTGTTGTTGTTGTATTTGTTGTTGTTGTTGTTGTTGTTTATTTGACGTTGTTGTTTTTGTTGTTTATTTGACGTTATTATTGTTGTTTATTTGACGTTGTTATTGTTGTTGTTGTTGTTGTTTATTTGACGTTGTTGTTGTTGTTGACGTTGTTGTTGTTGTTTATTTGACGTTGTTGTTGTTATTGTTTATTTGACGTTGTTAATGTTTTTGACATTGTTGTTGTTGTTTTTGTTGTTTATTTGACGTTGTTGCTGTTGTTATTGTTGGTGTTGTTGTTGTTGTTTATTTGACGTTGGTGTTGTTGTTGTTTATTTGACGTTGTTGTTGTGGTTGTTGTTTATTTGACGTTGTTGTTGTTGTTGTTGTTGTTTAGTTGATGTTGTTGTTGTTGTTTATTTGACGTTGTTGTTGTTGTTGTTATTGTTGGTGTTGTTGTTGTTGTTGTTTATTTGACGTTGTTGTTGTTGTTGTTGTTTATTTGACGTTGTTGTTGTTATTGTTGTTTATTTGACGTTGTTGTTGTTGTTATTTATTTGACGGTGTTGTTGTTGTTGTTTATTTGACGTTGTTGTTGTTGTTGTTAATTTGACATTGTTGTTGTTGTCGTTGTTGTTGACGTTGTTGTTGTTGTTGTTTATTTGACGTTAATGTTGTTGTTGTTGTTGTTGGTTATTTGATGTTGTTTTAGTTGTTGTTGTTTATTTGACGTTGTTGTTGTTTATTTGATGTTGTTGTTTTCGTTTATTTGACGTTGTTGTTGTTTATTTGACGTTGTTGTTGTTTATTTCGTTTATTTGACGTTGTTGTTGTTGTTGTTTATTTGACGGTGTTGTTGTTGTTGTTGTTTATTTGACGTTGTTGTTGTTGTTGTTTATTTGACGTTGTTGTTGTTGTTGTTGTTGTTTATTTGATGTTGTTGTTGTTGTTGTTAACATAGTTGTTGTTGTTTATTTCACGTTGTTGTTGTTGTTGTTGACGTTGTTGTTTATTTTGACGTTGTTGTTGTTGTTTATTTGACGTTGTTGTTGTTGTTGACGTTGTTGTTGTTGTTGTTGTTTATTTGGCGTTGATGTTGTTGTTGTTTATTTGACATTGTTGTTGTTGTTGTTGACGGTGTTGTTGTTGTTGTTGTTTATTTGACATTGTTGTTGTTGTTGTTGTTGTTGTTGTTTATTTGACGTTTTTGTTGTTATTGATGTTGTTGTTGTTTTTGTTGTTGTTTATTTGACGTTGTTGTTGTTTAT
>OX451735.1:1334670200-1334705200 GCA_948472305.1 Vicia faba | reverse complement strand
TGTTGTTGACGTTGTTGTTTATTTGACGTTGTTGTTGTTGTTTATTTGACGTTGTTGTTGTTGTTGACGTTGTTGTTGTTGTTTATTTGACGTTGATGTTGTTGTGGTTTATTTGACATTGTTGTTGTTGTTGTTGTTGTTTATTTGATGTTTTTGTTGTTATTGATGTTGTTGTTGTTTTTGTTGTTGTTTATTTGACGTTGTTGTTGTTGTTTATTTGACGTTGTTGTTGTTGTTGTTTATTTGACGTTGTTGTTGTTATTGTTATTGTTGTTGTTGTTTATTTAACATTGTTATTGTTGTTTATTTGACGTTGTTGTTGTTATTTGACGTTGTTGTTGTTGTTATATTTGTTATTATTGTTGTTGTTGTTGTTTATTTGACGTCGTTGTTTTTATTTGACGTTGTTGTTGTTGTATTTGTTGTTGTTGTTGTTTATTTGACGTCGTTGTTTTTATTTGACGTTGTTGTTGTTGTTGTATTTGTTGTTGTTGTTGTTTTTTTACGTTGTTGTTGTTGTTGTTTATTTGACGTTATTGTTGTTGTTTATTTGACGTTGTTATTGTTGTTGTTGTTCTTTATTTGACGTTGTTGTTGTTGAAGTTGTTGTTGTTGTTGTTATTGTTTATTTGACGTTGTTAATGTTTTTGACATTGTTGTTGTTATTTTTGTTGTGTATTTAACGTTGTTGTTGTTGTTGTTATTGTTGGTGTTGTTGTTGTTGTTTATTTGACGTTGGTGTTGTTGTTGTTAATTTGACGTTGTTGTTGTGGTTGTTGTTTATTTGACATTGCTGTTGTTGTTGTTTAGTTGAAGTTGTTGTTGTTGTTGTTTATTTGACGTTGTTGTTGTCGTTGTTTTTGTTGTTTATTTGACGTTGTTTTTGTTGTTGTTGACGTTGTTGTTGTTGTTTATTTGACGTTGTTGTTGTTGTTGTTTATTTGACGTTGTTGTTGTTGTTATTTATTTGACGGTTTTGTTGTTGTTGTTTATTTGACGTTGTTGTTGTTGTTGTTTATTTGACGATGTTATTGTTGTTGTTGTTGACGTTGTTGTTGTTGTTGTTTATTTGATGTTGTTGTTGTTGTTGACATAGTTGTTGTTGTTTATTTCACGTTGTTGTTGTTGTTGACGTTGTTGTTTATTTGACGTTGTTGTTGTTGTTTATTTGACGCTGTTGTTGTTGTTGACATTGTTGTTATTGTTTATTTGACATTGTTGTTGTTGTTTATTTGACATTGTTGTTGTCGTTGACAGTGTTGTTGTTGTTGTTGACGGTGTTGTTGTTTATTTGACATTGTTGTTGTTGTTGTTTATTTGACGTTGTTGTTGTTGTTGTTTTTGTTTATTTGATGTTGTTGTTGTTGTTTATTTGACGTAGTTGTTGTTGTTGACGTTGTTGTTGTTGTTGTTATTTATTTGACGTTTTTGTTGTTGTTGATGTTGTTGTTGTTTTTGTTATTGTTTATTTGACGTTGTTGTTGTTGTTTATTTGACGTTGTTGTTGTTGTTGTTGTTTATTTGACGTTGTTGTTGTTGGTTATTTGACGTTGTTGTTGTTATTCATTTGACGTTGTTGTTGTTGTTTATTTGATGTTGTTGTTGTTGTTGTTTATTTGACGTTGTTGTTGTCGTTGTTTTTGTTGTTTATTTTACGTTGTTGTTGTTGTTTATTTGACGTTGTTGTTGTTGTTTATTTGACGTTGCTGTTGTTGTTTATTTGACGTTGTTGTTGTCGTTGTTTCTGTTCTTTATTTGACGTTGTTATTGTTGTTTATTTGACGTTGTTGTTGTTGTTGTTTATTTGACGTTGTTGTTGTTGACGTTGTTGTTGTTGTTCTTTATTTGACGATGTTGTTATTGTTGTTGTTGTTTATTTGACGTTATTGTTGTTGTTGTTGACGTTGTTGTTCTTGTTGTTTATTTGACGTTATTGTTGTCGTTGTTGTTGTTTATTTGACGTTGTTAATGTTTTTGACATTGTTGTTGTTGTTTCTGTTGTTTATTTGACGTTGTTGTTGTTGTTGTTATTGTTGGTGTTGTTGTTGTTGTTTATTTGATGTTGTTGTTGTTGTTGTTGTTTATTTGTTGTTGTTTTTGTTATTTGACGTTGTTGTTGTTGTTGTTGTTGTATTTGTTGTTGTTGTTGTTGTTGCTTATTTGACGTTGTTGTTGTTGTTGTTGTTTGTTTGATGTTGTTGTTGCTGTTGTTTATTTGACGTTGTTGTTGTCGTTGTTATTGTTATTGTTTATTTGACGTTGTTGTTGTTGTTGTTTATTTGACGTTGTTATTGTGGTTGTCGTTGTTGTTGTTGTTGTTGTTTATTTGACGTTGTTGTTGTTGTTGTTTATTTGATGTTGTTAATGTTGTTGACGTTGTTGCTGTTGTTTATTTCACGTTGTTGTTGTTATTGTTGTTGTTGTTGTTGTTGTTTGTTTGACGTTGTTGTTGTTGTTATTAATTTGACGTTGTTGTTGTCGTTGTTTATTTGACGTTGTTGTTGTGTATTTGACATTGTTGTTGTTGTTTATTTGATGTTGTTAATGTTGTTGACGTTGTTGTTGCTGTTGTTTATTTCACGTTGTTGTTGTTGTTGTTATTGTTGTTGTTGTTTATTTGACGTTATTGTTGTTATTTGACGTTGTTGTTGTTGTTGTATTTGTTATTATTGTTGTTGTTGTTGTTTATTTGACGTCGTTGTTTTTATTTGACGTTGTTGTTGTTGTTGTTGTATTTGTTTTTTTGTTGTTTATTTGACGTCGTTGTTTTTATTTGACGTTGTTGTTGTTATTGTATTTGTTGTTGTTGTTGTTTATTTGATGTTGTTGTTGTTGTTGTTTATTTGACGTTATTGTTGTTGTTTATTTGACGTTGTTATTGTTGTTGTTGTTCTTTATTTGACGTTGTTGTTGTTGACGTTGTTGTTGTTGTTTATTTGACGTTGTTGTTGTTATTGTTTATTTGACGTTGTTAATGTTTTTGACATTGTTGTTGTTATTTTTGTTGTTTATTTGACGTTGTTGTTGATGTTGTTGTTGTTATTGTTGGTGTTGTTGTTGTTGTTTATTTGACGTTGGTGTTGTTGTTGTTAATTTGACGTTGTTGTTGTGGTTGTTGTTTATTTGACATTGTTGTTGTTGTTGTTTAGTTGAAGTTGTTGTTGTTGTTGTTTATTTGACGTTGTTGTCGTCGTTGTTTTTGTTGTTTATTTGACGTTGTTTTTGTTGTTGTTGACGTTGTTGTTGTTGTTTATTTGACGTTGTTGTTGTTGTTGTTGTTGTTTATTTGACGTTGTTGTTGTTGTTATTTATTTGACGGTGTTGTTGTTGTTGTTGTTTATTTGACGTTGTTGTTGTTGTTGTTTATTTTACGATGTTATTGTTATTGTTGTTGACGTTGTTGTTGTTGTTGTTTATTTGATGTTGTTGTTGTTGACATAGTTTTTGTTGTTTATTTCACGTTGTTGTTGTTGTTGACGTTGTTGTTTATTTGACGTTGTTGTTGTTGTTTATTTGACGTTGTTGTTGTTGTTGACATTGTTGTTATTGTCTATTTGACGTTGTTGTTGTTGTTTATTTGACATTGTTGTTATCGTTGACGGTGTTGTTGTTGTTGTTGACGGTGTTGTTGTTTATTTGACGTTGTTGTTGTTGTTGTTTATTTGACGTTGTTGTTGTTGTTTATTTGACGTTGTTGTTGTTGTTGTTGTTTATTTGACGTTGTTGTTGTTTATTTGACTTTGTTGTTGTTGTTATTGTTTATTTGACGTTGTTGTTGGTATTTATTTGACGTAGTTGTTGTTGTTGACGTTGTTGTTGTTGTTATTTATTTGACGTTTTTGTTGTTGTTGATGTTGTTGTTGTTTTTGTTATTGTTTATTTGACGTTGTTGTTGTTGTTGTTTATTTGACGTTGTTGTTGTTGTTGTTGTTTATTTGACGTTGTTGTTGGTTATTTGACGTTGTTGTTGTTATTCATTTGACGTTGTTGTTGTTGTTGTTTATTTGACGTTGTTGTTGTTGTTGTTGTTTATTTGACGTTGTTGTTGTCGTTGTTTTTGTTGTTTATTTGACGTTGTTGTTGTTGTTTATTTGACGTTGTTGTTGTTGTTTATTTGACGTTGCTGTTATTGTTTATTTGACGTTGTTGTTGTCGTTGTTTTTGTTCTTTATTTAACGTTGTTATTGTTGTTTATTTGACGTTGTTGTTGTTGTTGTTTATTTGACGTTGTTGTTGTTGACGTTGTTGTTGTTGTTCTTTATTTGACGATGTTGTTGTTGCTGTTGTTTTTTATTTGACGTTATTGTTGTTGTTGTTGACGTTGTTGTTTATTTGACGTTATTGTTGTTGTTGTTGTTGTTGTTTATTTGACGTTGTTAATGGTTTTGACATTGTTGTTGTTGTTTCTGTTGTTTATTTGACGTTGTTGTTGTTGTTGTTGTTATTGTTGGTGTTGTTGTTGTTGTTTATTTGATGTTGTTGTTGTTGTTGTTTATTTGTTGTTGTTTTTGTTATTTGACGTTGTTGTTGTTGTTGTTGTATTTGTTGTTGTATTTGTTGTTGTTGTTGTTGTTGCTTATTTGACGTTGTTGTTGTTGTTGTTTGTTTGATGTTGTTGTTGCTGTTGTTTATTTGACGTTGTTGTTGTCGTTGTTATTGTTATTGTTTATTTGACGTTGTTGTTGTTGTTGTTGTTTATTTGACGTTGTTATTGTGGTTGACGTTGTTGTTGTTGTTGTTGTTGTTGTTTATTTGACGTTGTTGTTGTTGTTGTTTATTTGACGTTGTTAATGTTGTTGACGTTGTTGCTGTTGTTTATTTCACGTTGTTGTTGTTATTGTTGTTGTTGTTGTTGTTTGTTTGACGTTGTTGTTGTTATTAATTTGACGTTGTTGTTGTCGTTGTTTATTTGACGTTGTTGTTGTTGTGTATTTGACATTGTTGTTGTTGTTTATTTGATGTTGTTAATGTTGTTGACGTTGTTGTTGCTGTTGTTTATTTCACGTTGTTGTTGTTGTTGTTGTTATTGTTGTTGTTGTTTATTTGACGTTATTGTTGTTGTTGTTTATTTGACGTTGTTATTGTTGTTTATATGACGTTGTTGTTGTTGACGTTGTTGTTGTTGTTGTTGTTGTTTATTTAACGTTGTTGTTGTTGTTGTTGTTGTTTATTTGACGTTGTTAATGTTGTTTTTGTTGTTTTTGTTCTTTATTTGACGTTGTTGGTGTTGTTGGTGTTGTTTATTTGACGTTGTTGTTATTATTGTTGTTTATTTGACGTTGTTGTTGTTGTTAATTTGACGTTGTTGTTGTTGTTGTTGTTGGTTATTTGATGTTGTTTTAGTTGTTGTTGTTTATTTGACGTTGTTGTTGTTGTTGTTGTTTATTTGACGTTGTTGTTTTTGTTTATTTGACGTTGTTGTTGTTTAGTTGTTGTTGTTGTTGTTTATTTGACGTTGTCGTTGTTGTTGTTTATTTGACAGTGTTGTTGTCGTTGTTGTTGTTGTGGTTTATTTGACGTTGTTGTTATTGTTGTTTATTTGACGTTGTTGTTGTTGTTGACGTTGTTGTTGTTGTTGTTTATTTGATGTTGTTGTTGTTGTTAACATAGTTGTTGTTGTTTATTTCACGTTGTTGTTGTTGTTGTTGTTGTTGTTGTTTATTTGACATTGTTGTTGTTGTTGTTGTTGTTCTTTATTTGACGTTGTTGTTGTTGTTTATTTGACGTTGTTGTTGTTGTTTATTTGACGTTGTTGTTGTTGTTAGTGTTTATTTGACGTTGTTGTTGTTGTTTATTTGACGTAGTTGTTGTTGTTGTTTATTTGACGTTGTTGTTGTTGTTTATTTGACGTTGTTGTTGTTGTTTATTTGACGTTGTTGTTGTTGTTTATTTGACGTTGTTGTTGTTGTTTATTTGACGTTGTTGTTGTTGTTAGTGTTTATTTGACGTTGTTGTTGTTGTTTATTTGACGTAGTTGTTGTTGTTAACGTTGTTGTTGTTATTTATTTGACGTTGTTGTTGTTGTTGTTGTTTATTTGACGTTGTTGTTGTTGTTGTTATTGTTGTTGTTGTTTATTTAACATTGTTGTTTATTTGACGTTGTTGTTGTAGTTTATTTGACGGTGTTGTTGTTATTTGACGTTGTTGTTGTTGTATTTGTTGTTGTTGTTGTTGTTTATTTGACGTTGTTGTTGTTATTTGACATTGTTGTTGTTGTTGTATTTGTTGTTGTTGTATTTGTTGTTGTTGTTGTTGTTGTTGTATTTGTTGTTGTTGTTGTTGTTTATTTGACATTGTTGTTGTTGTTGTTTATTTGACGTTGTTGTTGTTGTTTATTTGACGTTGTTATTGTTGTTGTTGTTGTTGTTTATTTGACGTTGTTGTTGTTGTTGACGTTGTTGTTCTTGTTGTTTATTTGACGTTTTTGTTCTTGTTGTTGTTTATGTGACGTTGTTAATGTTTTTGACATTGTTGTTGTTGTTTTTGTTGTTTATTTGATGTTGTTGTTATTGTTGTTATTGTTGGTGTTGTTGTTGTTGTTTATTTGACGTTGTTGTTGTGGTTGTTGTTTATTTGACATTGTTGTTGTTGTTGTTGTTGTTTAGTTGACGTTGTTGTTGTTGTTGTTGTTTAGTTGACGTTGTTGTTGTTGTTGTTTATTTGACGTTGTTGTTGTTGTTGACGTTGTTGTTGTTGTTGTTGTTTATTTGATGTTGTTGTTGACATAGTTGTTGTTGTTTATTTCACGTTGTTGTTATTGTTGACGTTGTCGTTTATTTGACATTGTTGTTGTTGTTTATTTGGCGTTGTTCTTGTTGTTGTTGACGTTGTTGTTGTTGTTGTTTATTCAACATTGTTGTTGTTGTTGATGGTGTTATTGTTGTTGTTGACGTTGTTGTTGTTTATTTGACGTTGTTGTTGTTGTTGCTTATTTGACGTTGTTGTTGTTGTTTATTTGACGTTGTTGTTTATTTGACTTTGTTGTTGTTGTTGTTATTGTTTATTTGATGTTGTTGTAGTTGTTGTTGTTGACGTTGTTGTTGTTGTTATTTATTTGATGTTTTTGTTGTTGTTGATGTTGTTGTTGTTTTTGTTGTTGTTTATTTGATGTTTTTGTTGTTGTTTATTTGACGTTGTTATTGTTGTTATTCATTTGACGTTGTTGTTGTTGTTGTTTATTTGACGTTGTTGTTGTTGTTGTTTATTTGACGTTGTTGTTGTCGTTGTTTTTGTTGTTTATTTGACGTTGTTGTTGTTGGTTATTTGACGTTGTTGTTGTTGTTGTTGACGTTGTTGTTGTTGTTGTTTATTTGATGATGTTGTTGTTGTTATTATTGTTTTGACGTTGTTGTTGTTGTTGACGTTGTTGTTGTTATTTATTTGATGTTGTTGTTGTTGTTGTTGACATAGTTGTTGTTATTTATTTGATGTTGTTGTTGTTGTTGACGTTGCTATTTATTTGACGTTGTTGTTGTTGTTGTTGTTTATTTGACGTTGTTGTTGTTGTTGACGTTGTTGTTGTTGTTTATTTGACGTTGTTGTTGTTGTTGACGTTGTTGTTGTTGTTTATTTGACGTTGTTGTTGTTGGTTATTTGACGTTGTTGTTGTTATTCATTTGACGTTGTTGTTGTTGTTTATTTGACGTTGTTGTTGTTGTTTATTTGACGTTGTTGTTGTCGTTGTTTTTGTTGTTTATTTTACGTTGTTGTTATTATTTATTTGACGTTGTTGTTGTTGTTTATTTAACGTTGCTGTTGTTGTTTATTTGACGTTGTTGTTGTCGTTGTTTCTGTTCTTTATTTGACGTTGTTATTGTTGTTTATTTGACGTTGTTGTTGTTTATTTGACTTTGTTGTTGTTGACGTTGTTGTTGTTGTTCTTTATTTGACGATGTTGTTGTTGTTGTTGTTGTTTATTTGACGTTATTGTTGTTGTTGTTGACGTTGTTGTTCTTGTTGTTTATTTGACATTATTGTTGTTGTTGTAGTTTATTTGACGTTATTAATGTTTTTGACATTGTTGTTGTTGTTTCTGTTGTTTATTTGACGTTGTTGTTGTTGTTGTTGTTATTGTTGGTGTTGTTGTTGTTGTTTATTTGATGTTGTTGTTGTTGTTGTTTATTTGTTGTTGTTTTTGTTATTTGACGTTGTTGTTGTTGTTGTTGTTGTATTTGTTGTTGTTGTTGTTGTTGCTTATTTGACGTTGTTGTTGTTGTTGTTTGTTTGATGTTGTTGTTGCTGTTGTTTATTTGACGTTGTTGTTGTTGTTGTTATTGTTATTGTTTATTTGACGTTGTTGTTGTTGTTGTTGTTGTTTATTTGACGTTGTTATTGTGGTTGACGTTGTTGTTGTTGTTGTTGTTTATTTGACGTTGTTAATGTTGTTGACGTTGTTGCTGTTGTTTATTTCACGTTGTTGTTGTTATTGTTGTTGTTGTTGTTGTTGTTGTTTGTTTGACGTTGTTGTTGTTGTTATTAATTTGACGTTGTTGTTGTCGTTGTTTATTTGACGTTGTTGTTGTGTATTTGACATTGTTGTTGTTGTTTATTTGATGTTGTTAATGTTGTTGACGTTGTTGTTGCTGTTGTTTATTTGACGTTGTTGTTGTTGTTATTGTTGTTGTTGTTTATTTGACGTTATTGTTGTTATTTGACGTTGTTGTTGTTGTTGTATTTGTTATTATTGTTGTTGTTGTTGTTTATTTGACGTCGTTATTTTTATTTGACGTTGTTGTCGTTATTGTATTTGTTGTTGTTGTTGTTTATTTGACGTTGTTGTTGTTGTTTATTTGACGTTATTGTTGTTGTTTATTTGACGTTGTTATTGTTGTTGTTGTTCTTTATTTGACGTTGTTGTTGTTGACGTTGTTGTTGTTGTTTATTTAACGTTGTTGTTGTTATTGTTTATTTGACGTTGTTAATGTTTTTGACATTGTTGTTGTTATTTTTGTTGTTTATTTGACGTTGTTGTTGATGTTGTTGTTGTTATTGTTGGTGTTGTTGTTGTTTATTTGACGTTGTTGTTGTGGTTGTTGTTTATTTGACATTGCTGTTGTTGTTGTTTAGTTGAAGTTGTTGTTGTTGTTGTTTATTTGACGTTGTTGTTGTCGTTGTTTTTGTTGTTTATTTGACGTTGTTTTTGTTGTTGTTGACGTTGTTGTTGTTGTTTATTTGACGTTGTTGTTGTTGTTGTTGTTTATTTGACGTTGTTGTTGTTGTTATTTATTTGACGGTGTTGTTGTTGTTGTTGTTTATTTGACGTTGTTGTTGTTGTTGTTTATTTGACGATGTTATTGTTGTTGTTGTTGACGTTGTTGTTGTTGTTGTTTATTTGATGTTGTTGTTGTTGTTGACATAGTTGTTGTTGTTTATTTCACGTTGTTGTTGTTGTTGACGTTGTTGTTTATTTGACGTTGTTGTTGTTGTTTATTTGACGCTGTTGTTGTTGTTGACATTGTTGTTATTGTTTACTTGACGTTGTTGTTGTTGTTTATTTGACATTGTTGTTGTCGTTGACGGTGTTGTTGTTGTTGTTGACGGTGTTGTTGTTTATTTGACGTTGTTGTTGTTGTTGTTTATTTGACGTTGTTGTTGTTGTTGTTTATTTGACGTTGTTGTTGTTGTTGTTTATTTGACGTTGTTGTTGGTATTTATTTGACGTAGTTGTTGTTGTTGACGTTGTTGTTGTTGTTGTTATTTATTTGACGTTTTTGTTGTTGTTGATGTTGTTGTTGTTTTTGTTATTGTTTATTTGACGTTGTTGTTGTTGTTTATTTGACGTTGTTGTTGTTGTTTATTTGACGTTGTTGTTGTTGTTGTTTATTTGACGTTGTTGTTGGTTATTTGACGTTGTTGTTGTTGTTGTTGTTGACGTTGTTGTTGTTGTTGTTTATTTGACGTTGTTGTTGTTGTTGTTGTTTATTTGACGTTGTTGTTGTCGTTGTTTTTGTTGTTTATTTGACGTTGTTGTTGTTGTTTATTTGACGTTGTTGTTGTTGTTTATTTGACGTTGCTGTTGTTGTTTATTTGACGTTGTTGTTGTCGTTGTTTTTGTTCTTTATTTGACGTTGTTATTGTTGTTTATTTGACGTTGTTGTTGTTGTTGTTTATTTGACGTTGTTGTTGTTGACGTTGTTGTTGTTGTTCTTTATTTGACGATGTTGTTGTTGCTGTTGTTGTTTATTTGACGTTATTGTTGTTGTTGTTGACGTTGTTGTTCTTGTTGTTTATTTGACGTTATTGTTGTTGTTGTTGTTGTTGTTTATTTGACGTTGTTAATGTTTTTGACATTGTTGTTGTTGTTTCTGTTGTTTATTTGACGTTGTTGTTGTTGTTGTTATTGTTGGTGTTGTTGTTGTTGTTTATTTGATGGTTTTGTTGTTGTTGTTTATTTGTTGTTGTTTTTGTTATTTGACGTTGTTGTTGTTGTTGTTGTTGTATTTGTTGTTGTTGTTGTTGTTGTTGCTTATTTGACGTTGTTGTTGTTGTTGTTTGTTTGATGTTGTTGTTGCTGTTGTTTATTTGACGTTGTTGTTGTCGTTGTTATTGTTATTGTTTATTTGACGTTGTTGTTGTTGTTGTTGTTTATTTGACGTTGTTATTGTGGTTGACGTTGTTGTTGTTGTTGTTGTTGTTGTTTATTTGACGTTGTTGTTGTTGTTTATTTGACGTTGTTAATGTTGTTGACGTTGTTGCTGTTGTTTATTTCACGTTGTTGTTGTTGTTGTTTATTTCACGTTGTTGTTGTTATTGTTATTGTTGTTGTTGTTGTTGTTGTTTGTTTGACGTTGTTGTTGTTGTTATTAATTTGACGTTGTTGTTGTTGTTGACGTTGTTGTTGTTTATTTGACGTTGTTGTTGTTGTTGACGTTGTTGTTGTTGTTGTTTATTTGATGTTGTTGTTGTTGTTGTTAACATAGTTGTTGTTGTTGTTTATTTCACGTTGTTAATGTTGTTGACGTTGTTGTTTATTTGACGTTGTTGTTGTTGTTTATTTGACGTTGTTGTTGTTGTTGTTGACGTTGTTGTTGTTGTTTATTTGACGTTGATGTTGTTGTTGTTTATTTGACATTGTTGTTGTTGTTGACGGTGTTGTTGTTGTTGTTTATTGACATTGTTGTTGTTGTTTATTTGACGTTTTTGTTGTTATTGATGTTGTTGTTGTTTTCGTTGTTTTTGTTGTTGTTTATTTGACGTTATTGTTGTTGTTTATTTGACGTTGTTGTTGTTATTTATTTGACGTTGTTGTTGTTGTTGTTGTTATTGTTGTTGTTGTTTATTTAACGTTGTTGTTGTTGTTTATTTGACGTTGTTGTTATTATTTGACGTTGTTGTTGTTGTTGTTGTATTTGTTGTTATTGTTATTGTTGATGTTTATTTGACGTTGTTGTTGTTATTTGACGTTGTTGTTGTTGTTGTATTTGTTGTTGTTGTTGTTGTTGTTGTTTATTTGATGTTATTGTTGTTGTTTATTTGACGTTATTGTTGTTGTTTTTGTTGTTGTTTATTTGACGTTTTTGTCGTTATTGATGTTGTTGTTGTTTTTGTTGTTGTTTATTTGACGTTGTTGTTGTTGTTTATTTGACGTTGTTGTTGTTGTTATTATTGTTGTTGTTGTTTATTTAACGTTGCTGTTGTTGTTTATTTGACGTTGTTGTTGTTATTTGACGTTGTTGTTGTTGTTGTTGTATTTGTTGTTATTGTTGTTGTTGTTGTTTATTTGACGTTGTTGTTGTTATTTGACATTGTTGTTGTTGTTGTATTTGTTGTTGTTGTTGTTGTTTATTTGACGTTGTTGATTTTGTTGTTTATTTGACGTTATTATTGTTGTTTATTTGACGTTGTTATTGTTGTTGTTGTTGTTGTTTATTTGACGTTGTTGTTGTTGTTGACGTTGTTGTTGTTGTTTATTTGACGTTGTTGTTGTTATTGTTTATTTGACGTTGTTAATGTTTTTGACATTGTTGTTGTTGATTTTGTTGTTTATTTGACGTTGTTGCTGTTGTTATTGTTGGTGTTGTTGTTGTTGTTTATTTGACGTTGGTGTTGTTGTTGTTTATTTGACGTTGTTGTTGTGGTTGTTGTTTATTTGACGTTGTTGTTGTTGTTGTTGTTTAGTTGATGTTGTTGTTGTTGTTTATTTGACGTTGTTATTTTTGTTGACGTTGTTGTTGTTGTTTATTTGACGTTGTTGTTGTTGTTGTTTATTTGACGTTGTTGTTGTTGTTTATTTGACGTTGTTGTTGTTATTGTTGTTTATTTGACGTTGTTGTTGTTGTTATTTATTTGACGGTGTTGTTGTTGTTGTTTATTTGACGTTGTTGTTGTTGTTGTTGTTAATTTGACATTGTTGTTGTTGTCGTTGTTGTTGACGTTGTTGTTGTTGTTGTTGTTTATTTGACGTTAATGTTGTTGTTGTTGTTGTTGGTTATTTGATGTTGTTTTAGTTGTTGTTGTTTATTTGACGTTGTTGTTGTTTATTTGATGTTGTTGTTTTCGTTTATTTGACGTTGTTGTTGTTGTTGTCGTTTATTTGACGTTGTTGTTGTTGTTGTTTATTTGACGGTGTTGTTGTTGTTGTTGTTGTTTATTTGACGTTGTTGTTGTTGTTGTTTATTTGACGTTGTTGTTGTTGTTGTTGTTTATTTGATGTTGTTGTTGTTGTTGTTAACATAGTTGTTGTTGTTTATTTCACGTTGTTGTTGTTGTTGTTGACGTTGTTGTTTATTTTGACGTTGTTGTTGTTGTTTATTTGACGTTGTTGTTGTTGTTGACGTTGTTGTTGTTGTTGTTGTTTATTTGGCGTTGATGTTGTTGTTGTTTATTTGACATTGTTGTTGTTGTTGTTGACGGTGTTGTTGTTGTTGTTGTTTATTTGACATTGTTGTTGTTGTTGTTGTTGTTGTTTATTTGACGTTTTTGTTGTTATTGATGTTGTTGTTGTTTTTGTTGTTGTTTATTTGACGTTGTTGTTGTTTATTTGACTTTGTTGTTGTTGTTTATTTGACGTTGTTGTTGTTGTTGTTGTTGACATTGTTGTTGTTGTTGTTTATTTGACTTTGATGTTGTTGTTGTTTATTTGACATTGTTATTGTTGTTGTTGACGGTGTTGTTGTTGTTTATTATACATTGTGGTTGTTGTTGTTGTTGTTTATTTGATGTTTTTGTTGTTATTGATGTTGTTGTTGTTTTTGTTGTTGTTTATTTGACGTTGTTGTTGTTGTTTATTTGACGTTATTGTTGTTGTTGTTGTTGTTTATTTGACGTTGTTGTTGTTGTTGTTATTGTTGTTGTTGTTTATTTAACGTTGTTGATGTTGTTTATTTGACGTTGTTGTTGTTATTTGACGTTGTTGTTGTTGTATTTGTTGTTATTGTTGTTGTTGTTGTTTATTTGACGTTGTTGCTGTTATTTGACGTTGTTGTTGTTGTTGTATTTGTTGTTGTTGTTGTTGTTGTTGTTTCTTTGACGTTGTTGTTGTTGTTTATTTGACATTATTATTGTTGTTTATTTGACGTTGTGGTTGTTGTTGTTGTTTATTTGACGTTATTGTTGTTGTTTATTTGACGTTGTTATTGTTGTTGTTTTTGTTTATTTGACGTTGTTGTTGTTGTTGACGTTGTTGTTGTTGTTGACGTTGTTGTTGTTGTATATTTGACGCTGTTGTTGTTATTGTTTATTTGACGTTGTTAATGTTTTTAACATTGTTGTTGTTGTTTTTGTTGTTTATTTGACGTTGTTGTTGTTATTGTTGGTGTTGTTGTTGTTGATGTTGTTTATTTGACATTGTTGTTGTTGTTGTTTATTTGACGTTATTGTTGTGGTTGTTGTTTATTTGACGTTGTTGTCGTTGTTGTTTAGTTGTTGTTGTTGTTGTTGTTTTTGTTGTTTATTTGACGTTGTTGGTGTTGTTTATTTGACGTTGTTGTTGTTATTCTTGTTTATTTGACGCTGTTGTTGTTTTTGTTAATTTGACGTTGTTGTTGTTGTTAATTTGACGTTGTTGTTGTTGTTGTTGTTAATTTGACGTTGTTGTTGTTGTTGTTGTTTATTTGACGTTGTTGTTGTTGCTATTTATTTGACATTGTTGTTGTTGTTGTTGACGTTGTTGTTGTTGTTGTTGTTTATTTGACGTTGTTGTTGTTGTTGTTGTTGGTTATTTGATGTTGTTTTAGTTGTTGTTGTTTATTTGACGTTGTTGTTGTTGTTTATTTGAAGTTGTTGTTTTTGTTTATTTGACGTTGTTGTTGTTGTTGGTTATTTGATGTTGTTTTAGTTGTTGTTGTTTATTTGACGTTGTTGTTGTTGTTTATTTGACGTTGTTGTTTTTGTTTATTTGACGTTGTTGTTGTTTATTTGACGTTGTTGTTGTTTATTTGACGTTGTTGTTGTTGTTGTTGTTTATTTGACGGTGTTGTTGTTGTTGTTGTTTATTTGACGTTGTTGTTGTTGTTGTTTATTTGACGTTGTTGTTGTTGTTGACGTTGTTGTTGTTGTTGTTTATTTGATGTTGTTGTTGTTGTTAACGTAGTTGTTTTTGTTTATTTCACGTTGTTGTTGTTGTTGACGTTGTTGTTTATTTAACGTTGTTGTTGTGGTTTATTTGACGTTGTTGATGTTGTTGTTGTTGACGTTGTTGTTGTTGTTGTTGTTTATTTGACGTTGATGTTGTTGTTTATTTGACATTGTTATTGTTGTTGTTGACGGTGTTGTTGTTGTTTATTTGACATTGTTGTTGTTGTTGTTGTTGTTTATTTGATGTTTTTGTTTTTATTGATGTTGTTGTTTTTGTTGTTGTTTATTTGACGTTGTTGTTGTTGTTTATTTGACGTTGTTGTTGTTGTTGTTGTTTATTTGACGTTGTTGTTGTTGTTGTTAATTTGACGTTGTTGTTGTTTATTTGACTTTGTTGTTGTTGTTGTTTATTTGACATTGTTGTTGTTTATTTGACATTGTTGTTGTTGTTGTTGTTGACGTTGTTGTTGTTGTTGTTGTTGTTTATTTGACGTTGTTGTTGTTGTTGTTGGTTATTTGATGTTGTTTTAGTTGTTGTTGTTTATTTGACGTTGTTGTTGTTGTTTATTTGACGTTGTTGTTTTTGTTTATTTGACGTTGTTGTTGTTTATTTGACGTTGTTGTTGTTTATTTGACGTTGTTGTTGTTTATTTGACGTTGTTGTTGTTGTTTATTTGACGGTGTTGTTGTTGTTGTTTATTTGACGTTGTTGTTGTTTATTTGACGTTGTTGTTGTTGTTTATTTGACGGTGTTGTTGTTGTTGTTTATTTGACGTTGTTGTTGTTGTTGTTGTTGTTTATTTGACGTTGTTGTTGTTGTCGTTGTTGTTGTTGTTGTTTAATTGATGTTGTTGTTATTGTTGTTAACATAGTTGTTGTTGTTTATTTCACGTTGTTAATGTTGTTGACGTTGTTGTTTATTTGACGTTGTTGTTGTTGTTTATTTGACGTTGTTGTTGTTGTTGACGTTGTTGTTGTTGTTTATTTGACGTTGATGTTGTTGTTGTTTATTTGACATTGTTGTTGTTGTTGTTGTTGTTTATTTGATGTTTTTGTTGTTATTGATGTTGTTGTTGTTTTTGTTGTTGTTTATTTGACGTTGTTGTTGTTGTTTATTTGACGTTGTTGTTGTTGTTGTTTATTTGACGTTGTTGTTGTTATTGTTATTGTTGTTGTTGTTTATTTAACGTTGTTATTGTTGTTTATTTGACGTTGTTGTTGTTATTTGACGTTGTTGTTGTTGTTATATTTGTTATTATTGTTGTTGTTGTTGTTTATTTGACGTCGTTGTTTTTATTTGACGTTGTTGTTGTTGTTGTATTTGTTGTTGTTGTTGTTTATTTGACGTCGTTGTTTTTATTTGACGTTGTCGTTGTTGTTGTATTTGTTGTTGTTGTTGTTTTTTTACGTTGTTGTTGTTGTTGTTTATTTGACGTTATTGTTGTTGTTTATTTGACGTTGTTATTGTTGTTGTTGTTCTTTATTTGACGTTGTTGTTGTTGAAGTTGTTGTTGTTGTTTATTTGACGTTGTTGTTGTTATTGTTTATTTGACGTTGTTAATGTTTTTGACATTGTTGTTGTTATTTTTGTTGTGTATTTGACGTTGTTGTTGTTGTTGTTATTGTTGGTGTTGTTGTTGTTGTTTATTTGACGTTGGTGTTGTTGTTGTTAATTTGACGTTGTTGTTGTGGTTGTTGTTTATTTGACATTGCTGTTGTTGTTGTTTAGTTGAAGTTGTTGTTGTTGTTTATTTGACGTTGTTGTTGTCGTTGTTTTTGTTGTTTATTTGACGTTGTTTTTGTTGTTGTTGACGTTGTTGTTGTTGTTTATTTGACGTTGTTGTTGTTGTTGTTTATTTGACGTTGTTGTTGTTGTTATTTATTTGACGGTGTTGTTGTTGTTGTTTATTTGACGTTGTTGTTGTTGTTGTTGTTTATTTGACGATGTTATTGTTGTTGTTGTTGACGTTGTTGTTGTTGTTGTTTATTTGATGTTGTTGTTGTTGTTGACATAGTTGTTGTTGTTTATTTCACGTTGTTGTTGTTGTTGACGTTGTTGTTTATTTGACGTTGTTGTTGTTGTTTATTTGACGCTGTTGTTGTTGTTGACATTGTTGTTATTGTTTATTTGACGTTGTTGTTGTTGTTTATTTGACATTGTTGTTGTCGTTGACAGTGTTGTTGTTGTTGTTGACGGTGTTGTTGTTTATTTGACATTGTTGTTGTTGTTTATTTGACGTTGTTGTTGTTGTTGTTTTTGTTTATTTGATGTTGTTATTGTTGTTTATTTGACGTAGTTGTTGTTGTTGACGTTGTTGTTGTTGTTGTTATTTATTTGACGTTTTTGTTGTTGTTGATGTTGTTGTTGTTTTTGTTATTGTTTATTTGACGTTGTTGTTGTTGTTTATTTGACGTTGTTGTTGTTGTTGTTTATTTGACGTTGTTGTTGTTGGTTATTTGACGTTGTTGTTGTTGTTATTCATTTGACGTTGTTGTTGTTGTTTATTTGATGTTGTTGTTGTTGTTGTTTATTAGACGTTGTTGTTGTCGTTGTTTTTGTTGTTTATTTTACGTTGTTGTTGTTGTTTATTTGACGTTGTTGTTGTTGTTTATTTGACGTTGCTGTTGTTGTTTATTTGACGTTGTTGTTGTCGTTGTTTCTGTTCTTTATTTGACGTTGTTATTGTTGTTTATTTGACGTTGTTGTTGTTGTTGTTTATTTGACGTTGTTGTTGTTGACGTTGTTGTTGTTGTTCTTTATTTGACGATGTTGTTGTTGTTGTTGTTGTTTATTTGACGTTATTGTTGTTGTTGTTGACGTTGTTGTTCTTGTTGTTTATTTGACGTTATTGTTGTTGTTGTTGTTGTTTATTTGACGTTGTTAATGTTTTTGACATTGTTGTTGTTGTTTCTGTTGTTTATTTGACGTTGTTGTTGTTGTTGTTATTGTTGGTGTTGTTGTTGTTGTTTATTTGATGTTGTTGTTGTTGTTGTTGTTGTTTATTTGTTGTTGTTTTTGTTATTTGACGTTGTTGTTGTTGTTGTTGTTGTATTTGTTGTTGTTGTTGTTGTTGCTTATTTGACGTTGTTGTTGTTGTTGTTTGTTTGATGTTGTTGTTGCTGTTGTTTATTTGACGTTGTTGTTGTCGTTGTTATTGTTATTGTTTATTTGACGTTGTTGTTGTTGTTGTTGTTGTTGTTTATTTGACATTGTTCTTGTGGTTGACGTTGTTGTTGTTGTTGTTTATTTGACGTTGTTGTTGTTGTTGTTGTTTATTTGATGTTGTTAATGTTGTTGACGTTGTTGCTGTTGTTTATTTCACGTTGTTGTTGTTATTGTTGTTGTTGTTGTTGTTTGTTTGACGTTGTTGTTGTTGTTATTAATTTGACGTTGTTGTTGTCGTTGTTTATTTGACGTTGTTGTTGTGTATTTGACATTGTTGTTGTTGTTTATTTGATGTTGTTAATGTTGTTGACGTTGTTGTTGCTGTTGTTTATTTCACGTTGTGGTTGTTGTTGTTATTGTTGTTGTTGTTTATTTGACGTTATTGTTGTTATTTGACGTTGTTGTTGTTGTTGTATTTGTTATTATTGTTGTTGTTGTTGTTTATTTGACGTCGTTGTTTTTATTTGACGTTGTTGTTGTTGTTGTATTTGTTTTTTTGTTGTTTATTTGACGTCGTTGTTTTTATTTGACGTTGTTGTTGTTATTGTATTTGTTGTTGTTGTTGTTTATTTGACGTTGTTGTTGTTGTTGTTGTTTATTTGACGTTATTGTTGTTGTTTATTTGACGTTGTTATTGTTGTTGTTGTTCTTTATTTGACATTGTTGTTGTTGACGTTGTTGTTATTGTTTATTTGACGTTGTTGTTGTTATTGTTTATTTGACGTTGTTAATGTTTTTGACATTGTTGTTGTTATTTTTGTTGTTTATTTGACGTTGTTGTTGATGTTGTTGTTGTTATTGTTGGTGTTGTTGTTGTTGTTTATTTGACGTTGGTGTTGTTGTTGTTAATTTGACGTTGTTGTTGTGGTTGTTGTTTATTTGACATTGTTGTTGTTGTTGTTTAGTTGAAGTTGTTGTTGTTGTTTATTTGACGTTGTTGTTGTCGTTGTTTTTGTTGTTTATTTGACGTTGTTTTTGTTGTTGTTGACGTTGTTGTTGTTGTTTATTTGACGTTGTTGTTGTTGTTGTTGTTTATTTGACGTTGTTGTTGTTGTTATTTATTTGACGGTGTTGTTGTTGTTGTTGTTTATTTGACGTTGTTGTTGTTGTTGTTTATTTGACGATGTTATTGTTGTTGTTGTTGACGTTGTTGTTGTTGTTGTTTATTTGATGTTGTTGTTGTTGACATAGTTTTTGTTGTTTATTTCACGTTGTTGTTGTTGTTGACGTTGTTGTTTATTTGACGTTGTTGTTGTTGTTTATTTGACGTTGTTGTTGTTGTTGTTGACATTGTTGTTATTGTTTATTTGACGTTGTTGTTGTTGTTTATTTGACATTGTTGTTATCATTGACGGTGTTGTTGTTGTTGTTGACGGTGTTGTTGTTTATCTGACGTTGTTGTTGTTGTTGTTTATTTGACGTTGTTGTTGTTGTTGTTGTTTATTTGACGTTGTTGTTGTTGTTGTTTATTTGACGTTGTTGTTGTTTATTTGACTTTGTTGTTGTTGTTGTTATTGTTTATTTGACGTTGTTGTTGGTATTTATTTGACGTAGTTGTTGTTGTTGACGTTGTTGTTGTTGTTATTTATTTGACGTTTTTGTTGTTGTTGATGTTGTTGTTGTTTTTGTTATTGTTTATTTGACGTTGTTGTTGTTGTTTATTTGACGTTGTTGTTGTTGTTGTTGTTTATTTGACGTTGTTGTTGGTTATTTGACGTTGTTGTTGTTGTTATTATTCATTTGACGTTGTTGTTGTTGTTGTTTATTTGACGTTGTTGTTGTTGTTGTTGTTTATTTGACGTTGTTGTTGTCGTTGTTTTTGTTGTTTATTTGACGTTGTTGTTGTTGTTTATTTGACGTTGTTGTTGTTGTTTATTTGACGTTGCTGTTATTGTTTATTTGACGTTGTTGTTGTCGTTGTTTTTGTTCTTTATTTAACGTTGTTATTGTTGTTTATTTGACGTTGTTGTTGTTGTTGTTTATTTGACGTTGTTGTTGTTGACGTTGTTGTTGTTCTTTATTTGACGATGTTGTTGTTGCTGTTGTTTTTTATTTGACGTTATTGTTGTTGTTGTTGACGTTGTTGTTCTTGTTGTTTATTTGACGTTATTGTTGTTGTTGTTGTTGTTTATTTGACGTTGTTAATGTTTTTGACATTGTTGTTGTTGTTTCTGTTGTTTATTTGACGTTGTTGTTGTTGTTGTTGTTATTGTTGGTGTTGTTGTTGTTGTTTATTTGATGTTGTTGTTGTTGTTGTTTATTTGTTGTTGTTTTTGTTATTTGACGTTGTTGTTGTTGTTGTTGTTGTATTTGTTGTTGTTGTTGTTGTTGCTTATTTGACGTTGTTGTTGTTTGTTTGATGTTGTTGTTGCTGTTGTTTATTTGACGTTGTTGTTGTCGTTGTTATTGTTATTGTTTATTTGACGTTGTTGTTGTTGTTGTTGTTTATTTGACGTTGTTATTGTGGTTGACGTTGTTGTTGTTGTTGTTGTTGTTGTTTATTTGACGTTGTTGTTGTTGTTGTTTATTTGACGTTGTTAATGTTGTTGACGTTGTTGCTGTTGTTTATTTCACGTTGTTGTTGTTATTGTTGTTGTTGTTGTTGTTTGTTTGACGTTGTTGTTGTTATTAATTTGACGTTGTTGTTGTCGTTGTTTATTTGACGTTGTTGTTGTTGTGTATTTGACATTGTTGTTGTTGTTTATTTGATGTTGTTAATGTTGTTGACGTTGTTGTTGCTGTTGTTTATTTCACGTTGTTGTTGTTGTTATTGTTGTTGTTGTTTATTTGACGTTATTGTTGTTGTTGTTTATTTGACGTTGTTATTGTTGTTTATATGACGTTGTTGTTGTTGACGTTGTTGTTGTTGTTGTTGTTGTTTATTTAACGTTGTTGTTGTTGTTGTTGTTGTTTATTTGACGTTGTTAATGTTGTTTTTGTTGTTTTTGTTCTTTATTTGACGTTGTTGGTGTTGTTGGTGTTGTTTATTTGACGTTGTTGTTATTATTGTTGTTAATTTGACGTTGTTGTTGTTGTTAATTTGACGTTGTTGTTGTTGTTGTTGGTTATTTGATGTTGTTTTAGTTGTTGTTGTTTATTTGACGTTGTTGTTGTTGTTGTTGTTTATTTGACGTTGTTGTTTTTGTTTATTTGACGTTGTTGTTGTTTAGTTGTTGTTGTTGTTGTTGTTTATTTGACGTTGTCGTTGTTGTTGTTTATTTGACAGTGTTGTTGTCGTTGTTGTTGTTGTGGTTTATTTGACGTTGTTGTTATTGTTGTTATTGTTGGTGTTGTTGTTGTTGTTTATTTGATGTTGTTGTTGTTGTTGTTGTTGTTTATTTGTTGTTGTTTTTGTTATTTGACGTTGTTGTTGTTGTTGTTGTTGTATTTGTTGTTGTTGTTGTTGTTGCTTATTTGACGTTGTTGTTGTTGTTGTTTGTTTGATGTTGTTGTTGCTGTTGTTTATTTGACGTTGTTGTTGTCGTTGTTATTGTTATTGTTTATTTGACGTTGTTGTTGTTGTTGTTGTTGTTGTTGTTTATTTGACATTGTTCTTGTGGTTGACGTTGTTGTTGTTGTTGTTTATTTGACGTTGTTGTTGTTGTTGTTTATTTGATGTTGTTAATGTTGTTGACGTTGTTGCTGTTGTTTATTTCACGTTGTTGTTGTTATTGTTGTTGTTGTTGTTGTTTGTTTGACGTTGTTGTTGTTGTTATTAATTTGACGTTGTTGTTGTCGTTGTTTATTTGACGTTGTTGTTGTGTATTTGACATTGTTGTTGTTGTTTATTTGATGTTGTTAATGTTGTTGACGTTGTTGTTGCTGTTGTTTATTTCACGTTGTGGTTGTTGTTGTTATTGTTGTTGTTGTTTATTTGACGTTATTGTTGTTATTTGACGTTGTTGTTGTTGTTGTATTTGTTATTATTGTTGTTGTTGTTGTTTATTTGACGTCGTTGTTTTTATTTGACGTTGTTGTTGTTGTTGTATTTGTTTTTTTGTTGTTTATTTGACGTCGTTGTTTTTATTTGACGTTGTTGTTGTTATTGTATTTGTTGTTGTTGTTGTTTATTTGACGTTGTTGTTGTTGTTGTTGTTTATTTGACGTTATTGTTGTTGTTTATTTGACGTTGTTATTGTTGTTGTTGTTCTTTATTTGACATTGTTGTTGTTGACGTTGTTGTTATTGTTTATTTGACGTTGTTGTTGTTATTGTTTATTTGACGTTGTTAATGTTTTTGACATTGTTGTTGTTATTTTTGTTGTTTATTTGACGTTGTTGTTGATGTTGTTGTTGTTATTGTTGGTGTTGTTGTTGTTGTTTATTTGACGTTGGTGTTGTTGTTGTTAATTTGACGTTGTTGTTGTGGTTGTTGTTTATTTGACATTGTTGTTGTTGTTGTTTAGTTGAAGTTGTTGTTGTTGTTTATTTGACGTTGTTGTTGTCGTTGTTTTTGTTGTTTATTTGACGTTGTTTTTGTTGTTGTTGACGTTGTTGTTGTTGTTTATTTGACGTTGTTGTTGTTGTTGTTTATTTGACGTTGTTGTTGTTGTTATTTATTTGACGGTGTTGTTGTTGTTGTTGTTTATTTGACGTTGTTGTTGTTGTTGTTTATTTGACGATGTTATTGTTGTTGTTGTTGACGTTGTTGTTGTTGTTGTTTATTTGATGTTGTTGTTGTTGACATAGTTTTTGTTGTTTATTTCACGTTGTTGTTGTTGTTGACGTTGTTGTTTATTTGACGTTGTTGTTGTTGTTTATTTGACGTTGTTGTTGTTGTTGTTGACATTGTTGTTATTGTTTATTTGACGTTGTTGTTGTTGTTTATTTGACATTGTTGTTATCATTGACGGTGTTGTTGTTGTTGTTGACGGTGTTGTTGTTTATCTGACGTTGTTGTTGTTGTTGTTGTTTATTTGACGTTGTTGTTGTTGTTGTTTATTTGACGTTGTTGTTGTTGTTGTTTATTTGACGTTGTTGTTGTTTATTTGACTTTGTTGTTGTTGTTGTTATTGTTTATTTGACGTTGTTGTTGGTATTTATTTGACGTAGTTGTTGTTGTTGACGTTGTTGTTGTTGTTATTTATTTGACGTTTTTGTTGTTGTTGATGTTGTTGTTGTTTTTGTTATTGTTTATTTGACGTTGTTGTTGTTGTTTATTTGACGTTGTTGTTGTTGTTGTTGTTTATTTGACGTTGTTGTTGGTTATTTGACGTTGTTGTTGTTGTTATTATTCATTTGACGTTGTTGTTGTTGTTGTTTATTTGACGTTGTTGTTGTTGTTGTTGTTTATTTGACGTTGTTGTTGTCGTTGTTTTTGTTGTTTATTTGACGTTGTTGTTGTTGTTTATTTGACGTTGTTGTTGTTGTTTATTTGACGTTGCTGTTATTGTTTATTTGACGTTGTTGTTGTCGTTGTTTTTGTTCTTTATTTAACGTTGTTATTGTTGTTTATTTGACGTTGTTGTTGTTGTTGTTTATTTGACGTTGTTGTTGTTGACGTTGTTGTTGTTCTTTATTTGACGATGTTGTTGTTGCTGTTGTTTTTTATTTGACGTTATTGTTGTTGTTGTTGACGTTGTTGTTCTTGTTGTTTATTTGACGTTATTGTTGTTGTTGTTGTTGTTTATTTGACGTTGTTAATGTTTTTGACATTGTTGTTGTTGTTTCTGTTGTTTATTTGACGTTGTTGTTGTTGTTGTTGTTATTGTTGGTGTTGTTGTTGTTGTTTATTTGATGTTGTTGTTGTTGTTGTTTATTTGTTGTTGTTTTTGTTATTTGACGTTGTTGTTGTTGTTGTTGTTGTATTTGTTGTTGTTGTTGTTGTTGCTTATTTGACGTTGTTGTTGTTTGTTTGATGTTGTTGTTGCTGTTGTTTATTTGACGTTGTTGTTGTCGTTGTTATTGTTATTGTTTATTTGACGTTGTTGTTGTTGTTGTTTATTTGACGTTGTTGTTGTTGACGTTGTTGTTGTTCTTTATTTGACGATGTTGTTGTTGCTGTTGTTTTTTATTTGACGTTATTGTTGTTGTTGTTGACGTTGTTGTTCTTGTTGTTTATTTGACGTTATTGTTGTTGTTGTTGTTGTTTATTTGACGTTGTTAATGTTTTTGACATTGTTGTTGTTGTTTCTGTTGTTTATTTGACGTTGTTGTTGTTGTTGTTGTTATTGTTGGTGTTGTTGTTGTTGTTTATTTGATGTTGTTGTTGTTGTTGTTTATTTGTTGTTGTTTTTGTTATTTGACGTTGTTGTTGTTGTTGTTGTTGTATTTGTTGTTGTTGTTGTTGTTGCTTATTTGACGTTGTTGTTGTTTGTTTGATGTTGTTGTTGCTGTTGTTTATTTGACGTTGTTGTTGTCGTTGTTATTGTTATTGTTTATTTGACGTTGTTGTTGTTGTTGTTTATTTGACGTTGTTATTGTGGTTGACGTTGTTGTTGTTGTTGTTGTTGTTGTTTATTTGACGTTGTTGTTGTTGTTGTTTATTTGACGTTGTTAATGTTGTTGACGTTGTTGCTGTTGTTTATTTCACGTTGTTGTTGTTATTGTTGTTGTTGTTGTTGTTTGTTTGACGTTGTTGTTGTTATTAATTTGACGTTGTTGTTGTCGTTGTTTATTTGACGTTGTTGTTGTTGTGTATTTGACATTGTTGTTGTTGTTTATTTGATGTTGTTAATGTTGTTGACGTTGTTGTTGCTGTTGTTTATTTCACGTTGTTGTTGTTGTTATTGTTGTTGTTGTTTATTTGACGTTATTGTTGTTGTTGTTTATTTGACGTTGTTATTGTTGTTTATATGACGTTGTTGTTGTTGACGTTGTTGTTGTTGTTGTTGTTGTTTATTTAACGTTGTTGTTGTTGTTGTTGTTGTTTATTTGACGTTGTTAATGTTGTTTTTGTTGTTTTTGTTCTTTATTTGACGTTGTTGGTGTTGTTGGTGTTGTTTATTTGACGTTGTTGTTATTATTGTTGTTAATTTGACGTTGTTGTTGTTGTTAATTTGACGTTGTTGTTGTTGTTGTTGGTTATTTGATGTTGTTTTAGTTGTTGTTGTTTATTTGACGTTGTTGTTGTTGTTGTTGTTGTTTATTTGACGTTGTTGTTTTTGTTTATTTGACGTTGTTGTTGTTTTGTTGTTGTTGTTGTTGTTTATTTGACGTTGTCGTTGTTGTTGTTTATTTGACAGTGTTGTTGTCGTTGTTGTTGTTGTGGTTTATTTGACGTTGTTGTTATTGTTGTTTATTTGACGTTGTTGTTGTTGTTGATGTAACACCCCAATTCTACCCCTCGTAATTAATAATAAAATCAGAGTTTCAAAATTTCATCCAAACATAAATTGAGGTATCACATATTCGTGTTTTTCATCACTTTGCATTATAATGCACATCACAAAAATCAAAAGTCGGATATACCGATTCATATCACAAATCATCATATAAACATATGAATATTCATAGCACAGCGGATGTGTTCACAAAATGTATATATCATCATGTTATCATCAATACATAAAGTCATAAGATAGTATACACAAACTATCCTATCAAAATAATAACGTCGCCCCAAATCCCGAGTGTTACTACTATCAGAGCAGAGCGACTCAAAATAAAGAGACTCGAGCTAATCCTCATCGTCCTCGTGGATCACCTGCACGTTACCAATATAAAGGCAACGGCGAAACAAGTAAAGGGTGAGATACTCCAAAACATATAATTAAAGGCATGATAAAATATATAAATAGTTTTGGAATCATAAATGATATGGGATTAATAAGAATATGTCAACAAATATCAAAATCTCACATACTTTAAAAATCACCATTTAGTGCATAAAATCAACACTTTAATTCCATCACATAATCACCATAATCATATCGAAATAAAACATAAACTCCATCGCCATAACTCATATCATCGCTTTACCGTCATGTTGTATTCATCGCTTACTCATCATGAGATCATCACATATATTCACTTTATGTTCAAACACAAAAACCATCACAAACAAAGTATCATATAACATCGCAATTCGTCATAAGCCATCAAATAAAACTCAACGCCTAAAAGACTCAAAAATAAACATAACCGACTCCATGAGACACGACTATGTTATGCATGTGGTACCCGTCGCTTTTGTCCATAATTAGGGACATTCGGCATAAAAGCCCATCGTCGCTTTGGAATAAAAGCCCTCGTCGCCAATGCAATGTATGTGACTCGACAACACGACATCACAAACACGACACAACAAAACATCATCATCGCACATCACAATTTGGTATAAAACCCACGTCGCCATATTTATCCACATCAAGATAAACATATCATTGCATATCATCAAGTACTCATTATAAATAAATCGTCGCAAAACATCATATTTAATCACACCACTTCATAATCAAATAATTCACTAAATTTCAAACACGGAAAAATAGTCAAACATCAATAATTGTCGCGAAAGTCATTCATAATAATCGGCACCAATCATAATCATTAACATTGAAATCGGATTGTCCATACGCGACTTAAACCGACTAAAACGCAACCCGGTTCAACTTAACCGTAAATTGACTTATTTCGGGTCGCTCCGTTAAAAACTCGCAATCTCGAAAAACTAACTTTACCACGATATTCTACACGTCAAAATTAGCTAGCACGTCAATTTTCGTTAAATTCGGAACAACTTGCTCCGTCGCCGAAATTGCCGAAATCGGAACAAAATCGAATTCCAAATTAAATCGGCTAATTTATATCATATTTATATTTAATTAATATAAATATTAAATATGTTAAATTAAGAAAAGAAAAAGAAAACATTAATTAATTAATTAATTATTCTAAACTTATTTTCAATTCCTACAGCAAGTTTACGTTTTATCTTTGTAAACTTCCTATCAATTACTAAACTTTATTTCAATTAATACTGTAAGTTTAAGTTTTCTTTTGTTTTTCCATATCTACTGCTAGTTTTCTTTTCGTTTTAACTATCTGCTAGCTTTTGTTTTAAAACTAACTATACTATACTACTAGTTTTCTTTTCGTTTTAACTATCTGCTAGCTTTTCGTTTTAATTTATATCTGCTAGTTTTCTTTCAAAACTAACTATACTACTAACTGCTAGTTTTTGGTTTCAAAACTAACTATACTACTAACTGCTAGTTTTTTTTTTTTGTTTCAGAACTTAATTTAATTCAATTACTTTAGTTTCTATGCTACATAATGAACATACTGCTACTTGTTGAAACCATAATATACTGCATAGCTTTTAAACTTCATTTCTAATTTCAACTAACCTAATACTAATTCAACAACAACAATAACACCTAAATCAATTCTTCCAATTTATTTCAACAATCTCTCAACAAATTCATAAACCCTAAAGATCAATTTTTAAACCCAAATCCAAAATATATCAAATCAAACTCTAACTATAGAAATTGGAAAAATCAAACCCCTTACCTTAGATGCTTGAAATGATTTCTTGATGATTTCAACCAACCCAAAACCCAAGCTATGGTGTTCTTCTTGCTCCTCTCTCCAAGACCTCTAGTTCTCTCTAAGTGTGTTTTTGATGTTATGTCATAAAACAAGGAAATTGTGGGTTTTGTGTGTTTAGAAGCAAGACATAAGCTAGCAAAATACCCAAAAAGCCCTTCTTAAAATATACTACTAATTAACACTAAATAATATCAAATAATATTATTAACCCAAATAATTAAAATAACTCCGAATAATTAAATATCGGTCCGAATAATATTTTACCGAACCGAACGAAATAAAAACCGGACCGAACAAAATAATTACCGGTCCCTCAAAATAAATACCGGACCGAATAAAATAATTACCGGTCCGAATAAAACGTCGCCGAATATATTAACAGATATAGCGGTTAATTTAAATATTCTCGTCGCAAAAATAAACGTCAAATAGTAACTCGGAAATATTAATATAATATAATATTAAATAAAACGGGGCGTTACAACTCTCCCCCACTAAAAAAGTTTCGTCCTCGAAATTACCTGACTCGAAAAGCTCGGGATAGGAATCTCGCATCTTGCTTTCTAACTCCCACGTCGCACTTTCACCAACTGCTCCTATCCAAACAACTTTAACCAAGGAGATCTCTTTGCCACGAAGAGACTTTATCTCACGATCTTCGATCCTTAATGGCATCGTCTCCACCGTAAGATTGTCTCGCAATTGAATATCATCCATCTCAATCACATGTGAAGGATCCGGAACATACTTCCGAAGTTGCGACACATGGAACACATCATGCAAGTTCGAAAGATTTGGCGGTAACGCCACTCTATAAGCCACTTTTCCCACTCTACTAGTAATTTGGTAAGGACCAATAAAGCGAGGAGTTAGCTTCTTCGACTTCAATGCTCTCCCAACGCCGGTTATAGGAGTAACTCGCAAAAACACATGATCACCATCTTGAAATTCCAAGTCTTTTCTCCTTTTATCATGATAACTCTTTTGTCGACTTTGAGAAATCCTCATCTTTTCCCTAATCATCTTCACCGTCTCAGTAGTCTCTCTAACCAATTCTGGTCCAAGCACCACACTTTCACCCGACTCATGCCAACACAAAGGAGTCCTACACCTCCGACCATACAAAGCCTCGAACGGTGCCATTCCAATACTAGCATGAAAACTATTGTTATAAGTAAACTCAATCAAAGGAAGATATGTATCCCATGAACCACCCTGTTCAAGAATACAAGCACGTAACAAGTCTTCCAACGATTGAATCGTCCTTTCCGTCTGACCATCAGTTTGAGGATGATAAGCCGAACTCAACCTCAACTTTGAACCCAAAGCCTCTTGCAAGCTCTTCCAAAATTCAGAAGTAAACCTCGGATCTCTATCCGAAATAATACACAAAGGAATACCATGTAATCTCACAATCACATGCGTATAAATTTCCGCCAACTTCGATACGGGATAAGTGATGTTAATAGGAATAAAGTGAGTCGACTTCGTAAGCCTATCAACAATCACCCAAATCGCATCATGTCCTCTTGGTGTATTCGGTAACCCCGTTACGAAATCCATAGAAATGCTATCCCATTTCCATTCTGGAATCTCTAACGGTTGCATCAACCCTGCAGGTTTCTGATGCTCCACTTTAGACTTCTGACAAGTCAAACAAGCATAAACAAACTGAGCCACCTCTCTCTTCATGCCCGACCACCAAAATAGTTTCTTTAAATCCTGATACATTTTGGTCGCTCCGGGATGAATACTCAAATTGCTTCTATGACTTTCTTCCAAGATCATTCTCTTCAAATCCACATCATCGGGAATACAAATCCTATCTCGGAACCTCAATACACCCTGAGCATCCAACTTGAAATCTTCATTTTCAGTTTGTCCAATACCAACCAACAAATCAACAAGTTTCACATCAAGCTTCTGAGCTTCTCTAACACTATCAAGGAAATCATTATTGATCTTTAACATTCCCAAGATAACACTCTTCGGCGTCACTTCTACTACAAGACTCATATCTCTAAATTGCTCAATCATTTCCAACTCTTTCACCATCAACAGTGACATATGCAAAGTCTTTCGACTTAAAGCATCGGCCACCACATTAGCTTTACCAGGATGGTAATTCAATCCAAAATCATAATCTTTCAACAATTCAAGCCACCGTCTTTGCCTCATATTAAGCTCTTTCTGATCGAACAAGTACTTCAAACTTTTATGGTCACTAAATACTTCAAATCTAGAACCATAAAGATAATGCCTCCAAATCTTAAGCACAAAAACAACCGCTGCAAGCTCTAAATCGTGCGTAGGATAATTCTTCTCATGAATCTTCAATTGCCTAGAAGCATAAGCAACCACTTTTCCATTTTGCATAAGCACACCACCTAAACCCATCTTAGAAGCATCACAATAAACAACAAATGGTTCTTCAGGATTTGGTAGAATCAAGATTGGAGCCGTTGTCAACCTTTTCTTCAATTCAACAAAACTTTCTTCACACTTGACATCCCACACAAATGCAGCCCCTTTACAAGTCAACTTTGTCAAAGGGAGCGCCAACTTAGAAAAACCTTCAATGAACCTTCTATAGTAACCAGCCAATCCCAAGAAACTTCTAATCTCAGTAACAGACTTAGGAGTTTCCCATCTCAACACAGCATCAACTTTAGAAGGATCAACTGCAATGCCATCCCCAGAAATGACATGCCCCAAAAAGCTCACTTCACTTAACCAGAACTCGCACTTTGACAACTTAGCATAAAGCTTCTTCTCTTTCAGAACTTTCAACACGATGCGCACATGTTCTGCGTGCTCTTCTTCCGATTTAGAATAAACCAGAATATCATCAATGAAAACAACCACGAAACGATCTAAGTAAGGATGGAAGATACGATTCATGTACTCCATGAATACTCCCGGTGCATTAGTGACACCGAAAGGCATCACCAAATATTCATAATGTCCATACCTCGTCCTGAAAGCAGTTTTCTGAACATCTTCTTCTTTCACCCTTATTTGATGGTAACCCGATCTCAAATCAATCTTACTAAACATACGAGCGCCAACCAATCGGTCCATCAAATCATCAATTCTAGGAAGTGGATACCTATTCTTGATAGTCACTTTATTCAACTGACGATAATCAATACAAAGTCTCATGCTACCGTCTTTCTTCTTCACCAATAACACAGGAGCTCCCCACGGTGACACACTAGGTCTAACAAACTTCTTCTCGAGCAAATCTTCTAATTGGCTCTTCAATTCTGCTAACTCGGATGCAGACATCCTGTATGGTGCCATAGAGATAGGTCTGGTACCAGGGACAAGATCCACAGAAAATTCAACTTCTCTTTCTGGAGGTGCACTAGGAATCTCATCAGGGAATACTTCGGGAAAATCGCACACCACCGGAAAGTTTGATATCACAGCTTGACTCTCCATAGAAAGAGTCGCCATCAACAAGAAAACCAACGCCTCATCCTTCATGAACTCATTCAACTGCTTCGTCGACACCAACATAGATTGTTCCTCTTCTACTAAGGAAGAAAACCTCACAGTGTTGTTATAGCAATTGATATGGACATAATTAGCTTTTAACCAGTCCATACCTAAAACCACGTCCAACCCGACAAGCGGTAAACAAACAAGATCCACCACAAAGTCTCTATCAAATATTGATAAAGGGCAACTTGCACACACAAAAGAAGTAGTAACCGTTCCCTTAGCCGGAACTTCTACCACCATATCTCTATCTAGAGACGACAAAGTGAGACCCAATCTCTTTACACAATCAACAGCAATAAAACAGTGAGTAGCACCAGTATCAATAATAGTAATAAGAGGAAAGCTATTAATGAAACTAGTACCTCGAACAAGACCATCCTCGTTTGCCGTCGGAGCACCCGACAAAGCAAACACCTTTCCTGCTCCTTGAGTCCTCTTAGGCTTCTTACATTGAGCACTAATGTGACCTCCCTCGCCACAATTAAAACAGACCACATCCTTATGTCTACAATCGCGAGTAATATGGCCCACTTCTCCACATCGGAAACATCTCACCTCATTCTCCTTAGCTCTAACATCGCTTCGACAAACATTACTCTTGTGGCCAGGTTTCCCACACTTGTAACAAACAATACTAGCAGGAGCATCTCCCCCACTAGTTCTTCTCCCTTGAAACGCTTTCTGTTTCCCTTTACCAGCTGGAGCATCATACGGTTTTCCACGGCTTTGCTGACCTTTGTTTCTCTTATCAGACATAATCTTATAATGAGCATTACTGTCCTCTTCAAAGATCCTACAACTATCAATCAAATCCGAGAAGACACGGATTTTCTGATAACCAACAGCCTTCTTAATTTCAGGACGCAAACCATTTTCAAACTTGATGCATTTAGAGAACTCGCCATTCGGCCCATCATAATGCGGATAGAACTTGGCCAACATAGTGAACCTTGCAGCATAATCAGTGATAGACATGCTTCCTTGCTTCAGCTCAAGGAACTCTATCTCCTTCTTTCCCCGAACATCTTCCGGGTAATACTTCCTCATGAATTCCCTTCGGAAAACTTCCCATGTCACTTCCTCACCAGCAATCTCAAGCCTCTGACGGGTTTCAACCCACCAGTCATCCGCTTCAGCACTTAGTTTATGAGTACCATAACGGATCCTTTGCACAGGAGTGCAATCCATCACACGGAAGATTCTTTCAATCTCCTTCAGCCACGCCAGAGCACCTTCAGGATCATACTTTCCTTGAAAAGTAGGAGGATTCTCTCTTTGGAAGGTTGCCAAACTACGAGACCCAGCGTTCTCGTCAGCATTTGGCGGGTTTTGGAAAGCCTGAGCCATCGCCTGCATAGCAGCAGCAAGAGCCTCATCATTCCTACCAGTGTTCCTTCCAGCCATAACAACTTCTGCTCAAAACAAAACAAGGATTAGAATCAACAAATAACAATACTTGATTGTTAGACAACAACAAACTCAACAACTTGGCCGGACAGACCGACCTGCTCTGATACCACTAATGTAACACCCCAATTCTACCCCTCGTAATTAATAATAAAATCAGAGTTTCAAAATTTCATCCAAACATAAATTGAGGTATCACATATTCGTGTTTTTCATCACTTTGCATTATAATGCACATCACAAAAATCAAAAGTCGGATATACCGATTCATATCACAAATCATCATATAAACATATGAATATTCATAGCACAGCGGATGTGTTCACAAAATGTATATATCATCATGTTATCATCAATACATAAAGTCATAAGATAGTATACACAAACTATCCTATCAAAATAATAACGTCGCCCCAAATCCCGAGTGTTACTACTATCAGAGCAGAGCGACTCAAAATAAAGAGACTCGAGCTAATCCTCATCGTCCTCGTGGATCACCTGCACGTTACCAATATAAAGGCAACGGCGAAACAAGTAAAGGGTGAGATACTCCAAAACATATAATTAAAGGCATGATAAAATATATAAATAGTTTTGGAATCATAAATGATATGGGATTAATAAGAATATGTCAACAAATATCAAAATCTCACATACTTTAAAAATCACCATTTAGTGCATAAAATCAACACTTTAATTCCATCACATAATCACCATAATCATATCGAAATAAAACATAAACTCCATCGCCATAACTCATATCATCGCTTTACCGTCATGTTGTATTCATCGCTTACTCATCATGAGATCATCACATATATTCACTTTATGTTCAAACACAAAAACCATCACAAACAAAGTATCATATAACATCGCAATTCGTCATAAGCCATCAAATAAAACTCAACGCCTAAAAGACTCAAAAATAAACATAACCGACTCCATGAGACACGACTATGTTATGCATGTGGTACCCGTCGCTTTTGTCCATAATTAGGGACATTCGGCATAAAAGCCCATCGTCGCTTTGGAATAAAAGCCCTCGTCGCCAATGCAATGTATGTGACTCGACAACACGACATCACAAACACGACACAACAAAACATCATCATCGCACATCACAATTTGGTATAAAACCCACGTCGCCATATTTATCCACATCAAGATAAACATATCATTGCATATCATCAAGTACTCATTATAAATAAATCGTCGCAAAACATCATATTTAATCACACCACTTCATAATCAAATAATTCACTAAATTTCAAACACGGAAAAATAGTCAAACATCAATAATTGTCGCGAAAGTCATTCATAATAATCGGCACCAATCATAATCATTAACATTGAAATCGGATTGTCCATACGCGACTTAAACCGACTAAAACGCAACCCGGTTCAACTTAACCGTAAATTGACTTATTTCGGGTCGCTCCGTTAAAAACTCGCAATCTCGAAAAACTAACTTTACCACGATATTCTACACGTCAAAATTAGCTAGCACGTCAATTTTCGTTAAATTCGGAACAACTTGCTCCGTCGCCGAAATTGCCGAAATCGGAACAAAATCGAATTCCAAATTAAATCGGCTAATTTATATCATATTTATATTTAATTAATATAAATATTAAATATGTTAAATTAAGAAAAGAAAAAGAAAACATTAATTAATTAATTAATTATTCTAAACTTATTTTCAATTCCTACAGCAAGTTTACGTTTTATCTTTGTAAACTTCCTATCAATTACTAAACTTTATTTCAATTAATACTGTAAGTTTAAGTTTTCTTTTGTTTTTCCATATCTACTGCTAGTTTTCTTTTCGTTTTAACTATCTGCTAGCTTTTGTTTTAAAACTAACTATACTATACTACTAGTTTTCTTTTCGTTTTAACTATCTGCTAGCTTTTCGTTTTAATTTATATCTGCTAGTTTTCTTTCAAAACTAACTATACTACTAACTGCTAGTTTTTGGTTTCAAAACTAACTATACTACTAACTGCTAGTTTTTTTTTTTGTTTCAGAACTTAATTTAATTCAATTACTTTAGTTTCTATGCTACATAATGAACATACTGCTACTTGTTGAAACCATAATATACTGCATAGCTTTTAAACTTCATTTCTAATTTCAACTAACCTAATACTAATTCAACAACAACAATAACACCTAAATCAATTCTTCCAATTTATTTCAACAATCTCTCAACAAATTCATAAACCCTAAAGATCAATTTTTAAACCCAAATCCAAAATATATCAAATCAAACTCTAACTATAGAAATTGGAAAAATCAAACCCCTTACCTTAGATGCTTGAAATGATTTCTTGATGATTTCAACCAACCCAAAACCCAAGCTATGGTGTTCTTCTTGCTCCTCTCTCCAAGACCTCTAGTTCTCTCTAAGTGTGTTTTTGATGTTATGTCATAAAACAAGGAAATTGTGGGTTTTGTGTGTTTAGAAGCAAGACATAAGCTAGCAAAATACCCAAAAAGCCCTTCTTAAAATATACTACTAATTAACACTAAATAATATCAAATAATATTATTAACCCAAATAATTAAAATAACTCCGAATAATTAAATATCGGTCCGAATAATATTTTACCGAACCGAACGAAATAAAAACCGGACCGAACAAAATAATTACCGGTCCCTCAAAATAAATACCGGACCGAATAAAATAATTACCGGTCCGAATAAAACGTCGCCGAATATATTAACAGATATAGCGGTTAATTTAAATATTCTCGTCGCAAAAATAAACGTCAAATAGTAACTCGGAAATATTAATATAATATAATATTAAATAAAACGGGGCGTTACAGTTGACGTTGTTGTTGTTGTTGTTTATTTGATGTTGTTGTTGTTGTTAACATAGTTGTTGTTGTTTATTTCACGTTGTTGT
>OX451735.1:1334640200-1334667700 GCA_948472305.1 Vicia faba | reverse complement strand
TAGTTGTTATTGTTGTTGTTGTTTATTTGACGTTGTTGTTGTTATTTGACGTTGTTGTTGTTGTTGTTGTATTTGTTGTTGTTATTGTTTATTTGACGTTGTTGTTGTTGTTTATTTGACGTTATTGTTGTTGTTTATTTGACGTTGTTATTGTTGTTGTTGTTGTTTATTTGACATTGTTGTTGTTGTTGACGTTGTTGTTGTTGTTGTTGTTTATTCGGCGTTGTTGTTGTTGTTGACGTTGTTGTTGTTGTTGTTGTTTATTTGACATTGTTATTGTTGTTGTTGTTTATTTGACGTTGTTAATGTTTTTGACATTGTTGTTGTTGTTTTTGTTGTTTATTTGACGTTGTTGTTGTTGTTGTTTATTTGACGTTGTTGTTGTTGTTGTTTATTTGACGTTGTTGTTGTTGTTGTTGTTGTTTATTTGACGTTGTTGTTGTGGTTGTTATTTATTTGACGTTGTTGTTGTTGTTGTTTAGTTGACGTTGTTGTTGTTGTTGTTTATTTGACGTTGTTGTTGTCGTTGTTTTTGTTGTTTATTTGACGTTGTTGTTGTTGTTGACGTTGTTGTTGTTATGAATTTGACGTTGTTGTTGTTGTTGTTTATTTGACGTTGTTAATGTTTTTGACATTGTTGTTGTTGTTTCTGTTGTTTATTTGACGTTGTTGTTGTTGTTGTTATTGTTGGTGTTGTTGTTGTTGTTTATTTGATGTTGTTGTTGTTGTTTATTTGTTGTTGTTTTTGTTATTTGACGTTGTTGTTGTTGTTGTTGTTGTATTTGTTGTTGTTGTTGTGGTTGCTTATTTGACGTTGTTGTTGTTGTTGTTTGTTTGATGTTGTTGTTGCTGTTGTTTATTTGACGTTGTTGTTGTCGTTGTTATTGTTATTGTTTATTTGACGTTGTTGTTGTTGTTGTTTATTTGACGTTGTTATTGTGGTTGACGTTATTGTTGTTGTTGTTGTTGTTTATTTGACGTTGTTGTTGTTGTTGTTGTTGTTGTTTATTTGACGTTGTTGTTGTTGTTGTTTATTTGACGTTGTTAATGTTGTTGACGTTGTTGCTGTTGTTTATTTCACGTTGTTGTTGTTGTTTATTTCACGTTGTTGTTGTTATTGTTATTGTTGTTGTTGTTGTTGTTTGTTTGACGTTGTTGTTGTTGTTATTAATTTGACGTTGTTGTTGTCGTTGTTTATTTGACGTTGTTGTTGTTGTGTATTTGACATTGTTGTTGTTGTTTATTTGATGTTGTTAATGTTGTTGACGTTGTTGTTGCTGTTGTTTATTTCACGTTGTTGTTGTTGTTATTGTTGTTGTTGTTTATTTGACGTTATTGTTGTTGTTGTTTATTTGACGTTGTTATTGTTGTTTATATGACGTTGTTGTTGTTGACGTTGTTGTTGTTGTTGTTGTTGTTGTTGTTGTTTATTTAACGTTGTTGTTGTTGTTGTTGTTGTTTATTTGACGTTGTTAATGTTGTTTTTGTTGTTTTTGTTCTTTATTTGACGTTGTTGGTGTTGTTGGTGTTGTTTATTTGACGTTGTTGTTATTATTGTTGTTTATTTGACGTTGTTGTTGTTGTTAATTTGACGTTGTTGTTGTTGTTGTTGGTTATTTGATGTTGTTTTAGTTGTTGTTGTTTATTTGACGTTGTTGTTGTTGTTGTTTATTTGACGTTGTTGTTTATTTGACTTTGTTGTTGTTGTTGTTATTGTTTATTTGATGTTGTTGTAGTTGTTGTTGTTGACGTTGTTGTTGTTGTTATTTATTTGATGTTTTTGTTGTTGTTGATGTTGTTGTTGTTTTTGTTGTTGTTTATTTGACGTTTTTGTTGTTGTTTATTTGACGTTGTTATTGTTGTTATTCATTTGACGTTGTTGTTGTTGTTGTTTATTTGACGTTGTTGTTGTTGTTGTTTATTTGACGTTGTTGTTGTCGTTGTTTTTGTTGTTTATTTGACGTTGTTGTTGTTGGTTATTTGACGTTGTTGTTGTTGTTGTTGACGTTGTTGTTGTTGTTGTTTATTTGATGATGTTGTTGTTGTTATTGTTGTTTTGACGTTGTTGTTGTTGTTGACGTTGTTGTTGTTATTTATTTGATGTTGTTGTTGTTGTTGTTGACATAGTTGTTGTTATTTATTTAATGTTGTTGTTGTTGTTGACGTTGTTGTTTATTTGACGTTGTTGTTCTTGTTGTTTATTTGACGTTGTTGTTGTTGTTTATTTGACGTTGTTGTTGTTGTTGACGTTGTTGTTGTTGTTTATTTGACGTTGTTGTTGTTGTTTATTTGACATTGTTGTTGTTGTTGACGGTGTTGTTGTTGTTGTTGTTTATTTGACATTGTTGTTGTTGTTGTTATTGTTGACGTTGTTATTGTTGTTGTTATTGTTGTATTTTATTTGACGTTGTTGTTGTTGTTTATTTGATATTGTTGTTGTTGTTGTTGTTGTTGTTTATTTGACATTGTTGTTGTTTATTTGACGTTGTTGTTGTTGTTGTTGTTGTTGTTTATTTGACGTTGTTGTTGTTGTTGTTTATTTGACGTTGTTGTTGTTGTTTATTTGACGTTGTTGTTGTTGACGTTGTTGTTGTTGTTATTGTTTATTTGACGTTGTTGTTGTTGTTTATTTGACGTAGTTGTTGTTGTTGACGTTGTTGTTGTTGTTGTTTATTTGACATTTTTGTTGTTATTGATGTTGTTGTTATTTTTGTTGTTGTTTATTTGACGTTGTTGTTGTTGTTTATTTGACGTTGTTGTTGTTGTTGTTTATTTAACGTTGTTGTTGTTGTTGTTTATTTGACGTTGTTGTTGTTATTTGACGTTGTTGTTGTTGTTGTATTAGTTGTTATTGTTGTTGTTGTTTATTTGACGTTGTTGTTGTTATTTGACGTTGTTGTTGTTGTTGTATTTGTTGTTGTTATTGTTTATTTGACGTTGTTGTTGTTGTTTATTTGACGTTATTGTTGTTGTTTATTTGACGTTGTTATTGTTGTTGTTGTTGTTTATTTGACATTGTTGTTGTTGTTGACGTTGTTGTTGTTGTTGTTGTTGTTTATTCGACGTTGTTGTTGTTGTTGACGCTGTTGTTGTTGTTGTTGTTTATTTGACATTGTTATTGTTGTTGTTGTTTATTTGACGTTGTTAATGTTTTTGACATTGTTGTTGTTGTTTTTGTTGTTTATTTGACGTTGTTGTTGTTGTTGTTATTGTTGGTGTTGTTGTTGTTGTTTATTTGACGTTGTTGTTGTTGTTGTTTATTTGACGTTGTTGTTGTTGTTGTTGTTGTTGTTGTTTATTTGACGTTGTTGTTGTGGTTGTTATTTATTTGACGTTGTTGTTGTTGTTGTTTAGTTGACGTTGTTGTTGTTGTTGTTTATTTGACGTTGTTGTTGTCGTTGTTTTTGTTGTTTATTTGACGTTGTTGTTGTTGTTGACGTTGTTGTTGTTATTTATTTGACGTTGTTGTTGTTGTTTATTTGACGTTGTTGTTGTTGTTATTTATTTGACGGTGTTGTTGTTGTTGTTGATTTGATGTTGTTGTTGTTTATTTGATGTTGTTGACGTTGTTGTTGTTGTTGACGTTGTTGTTGTTGTTGTTTATTCAACATTGTTGTTGTTGTTGATGGTGTTGTTGTTGTTGTTGACGTTGTTTTTGTTTATTTGACGTTGTTGTTGTTGTTGTTGTTTATTTGACGTTGTTGTTGTTGTTTATTTGACGTTGTTGTTTATTTGACTTTGTTGTTGTTGTTGTTATTGCTTATTTGACGTTGTTGTTGTTGTTTATTTGACGTTGTTGTTTATTTGACTTTGTTGTTGTTGTTGTTATTGTTTATTTGACGTTGTTGTAGTTGTTGTTGTTGACGTTGTTGTTGTTGTTGTTGTTATTTATTTGATGTTTTTGTTGTTGTTGATGTTGTTGTTGTTTTTGTTGTTGTTTATTTGACGTTTTTGTTGTTGTTTATTTGACGTTGTTGTTGTTGTTATTCATTTGACGTTGTTATTGTTGTTTATTTGACGTTGTTGTTGTTGTTGTTTATGTTTATTTGACGTTGTTGTTGTTGTTGTTGACGTTGTCGTCGTTGTTGTTGTTGTTGTTTATTTGATGATGTTGTTGTTGTTGTTGTTTTGACGTTGTTGTTATTGTTGTTGACGTTGTTGTTATTATTTATTTGATGTTGTTGTTGTTGTTGACATAGTTGTTGTTATTTATTTGATGTTGTTGTTGTTGTTGTTGTTGACGTTCTTGTTTATTTGACGTTGTTGTTGTTATTGTTTATTTGACGTTGTTATTGTTGTTGACGTTGTTGTTGTTGTTTGACGTTGTTGTTGTTGTTGTTGTTATTCATTTGACGTTGTTGTTGTTGTTTATTTGACGTTGTTATTGTTGTTGTTTATTTGACGTTGTTGTTGTCGTTGTTTTTGTTGTTTATTTGACGTTGTTGTTGTTGTTTATTTGACGTTGTTGTTGTTGTTTATTTGACGTTGCTGTTGTTGTTTATTTGACGTTGTTGTTGTCGTTGTTTTTGTTCTTTATTTGACGTTGTTATTGTTGTTTATTTGACGTTGTTGTTGTTGTTGTTTATTTGACGTTGTTGTTGTTGACGTTGTTGTTGTTGTTCTTTATTTGACGATGTTGTTGTTGTTGTTGTTGTTGGTGTTGTTTATTTGACGTTATTGTTGTTGTTGTTGACGTTGTTGTTCTTGTTGTTTATTTGACGTTATTATTGTTGTTATTGTTGTTTATTTGACGTTGTTAATGATTTTGACATTGTTGTTGTTGTTTATGTTGTTTATTTGACGTTGTTGTTGTTGTTGTTATTGTTGGTGTTGTTGTTGTTGTTTATTTGATGTTGTTGTTGTTGTTTATTTGTTGTTGTTTTTGTTATTTGACGTTGTTGTTGTTGTTGTTGTTGTATTTGTTGTTGTTGTTGTTGTTGCTTATTTGACGTTGTTGTTGTTGTTGTTTGTTTGATGTTGTTGTTGCTGTTGTTTATTTGACGTTGTTGTTGTCGTTGTTATTGTTTATTTGACGTTGTTGTTGTTGTTGTTGTTGTTTATTTGACGTTGTTATTGTGGTTGACATTATTGTTGTTGTTGTTGTTTATTTGACGTTGTTGTTGTTGTTGTTTATTTGACGTTGTTAATGTTGTTGACGTTGTTGCTGTTGTGTATTTCACGTTGTTGTTGTTATTGTTGTTGTTGTTGTTGTTGTTGTTGTTGTTTGTTTGACGTTGTTGTTGTTGTTATTAATTTGACGTTGTTGTTGTCGTTGTTTATTTGACGTTGTTGTTGTGTATTTGACATTGTTGTTGTTGTTTATTTGATGTTGTTAATGTTGTTGACGTTGTTGTTGCTGTTGTTTATTTCACGTTGTTGTTGTTGTTGTTATTGTTGTTGTTGTTTATTTGACGTTATTGTGGTTGTTGTTTATTTGACGTTGTTATTGTTGTTTATATGACGTTGTTGTTGTTGACGTTGTTGTTGTTGTTGTTGTTGTTTATTTAACGTTGTTGTTGTTGTTGTTGTTTATTTGTTGTTATTGTTGGTGTTGTTGTTGTTGTTTATTTGACGTTGGTGTTGTTGTTGTTAATTTGACGTTGTTGTTGTGGTTGTTGTTTATTTGACATTGTTGTTGTTGTTGTTTAGTTGAAGTTGTTGTTGTTGTTTATTTGACGTTGTTGTTGTCGTTGTTTTTGTTGTTTATTTGACGTTGTTTTTGTTGTTGTTGACGTTGTTGTTGTTGTTTATTTGACGTTGTTGTTGTTGTTGTTGTTTATTTGACGTTGTTGTTGTTGTTATTTATTTGACGGTGTTGTTGTTGTTGTTGTTTATTTGACGTTGTTGTTGTTGTTGTTTATTTGACGATGTTATTGTTGTTGTTGTTGACGTTGTTGTTGTTGTTGTTTATTTGATGTTGTTGTTGTTGACATAGTTTTTGTTGTTTATTTCACGTTGTTGTTGTTGTTGACGTTGTTGTTTATTTGACGTTGTTGTTGTTGTTTATTTGACGTTGTTGTTGTTGTTGTTGACATTGTTGTTATTGTTTATTTGACGTTGTTGTTGTTGTTTATTTGACATTGTTGTTATCATTGACGGTGTTGTTGTTGTTGTTGACGGTGTTGTTGTTTATCTGACGTTGTTGTTGTTGTTGTTTATTTGACGTTGTTGTTGTTGTTGTTTATTTGACGTTGTTGTTGTTGTTGTTTATTTGACGTTGTTGTTGTTTATTTGACTTTGTTGTTGTTGTTGTTATTGTTTATTTGACGTTGTTGTTGGTATTTATTTGACGTAGTTGTTGTTGTTGACGTTGTTGTTGTTGTTATTTATTTGACGTTTTTGTTGTTGTTGATGTTGTTGTTGTTTTTGTTATTGTTTATTTGACGTTGTTGTTGTTGTTTATTTGACGTTGTTGTTGTTGTTGTTTATTTGACGTTGTTGTTGGTTATTTGACGTTGTTGTTGTTGTTATTATTCATTTGACGTTGTTGTTGTTGTTGTTTATTTGACGTTGTTGTTGTTGTTGTTGTTTATTTGACGTTGTTGTTGTCGTTGTTTTTGTTGTTTATTTGACGTTGTTGTTGTTGTTTATTTGACGTTGTTGTTGTTGTTTATTTGACGTTGCTGTTATTGTTTATTTGACGTTGTTGTTGTCGTTGTTTTTGTTCTTTATTTAACGTTGTTATTGTTGTTTATTTGACGTTGTTGTTGTTGTTGTTTATTTGACGTTGTTGTTGTTGACGTTGTTGTTGTTCTTTATTTGACGATGTTGTTGTTGCTGTTGTTTTTTATTTGACGTTATTGTTGTTGTTGTTGACGTTGTTGTTCTTGTTGTTTATTTGACGTTATTGTTGTTGTTGTTGTTGTTGTTTATTTGACGTTGTTAATGTTTTTGACATTGTTGTTGTTGTTTCTGTTGTTTATTTGACGTTGTTGTTGTTGTTGTTGTTATTGTTGGTGTTGTTGTTGTTGTTTATTTGATGTTGTTGTTGTTGTTGTTTATTTGTTGTTGTTTTTGTTATTTGACGTTGTTGTTGTTGTTGTTGTTGTATTTGTTGTTGTTGTTGTTGTTGCTTATTTGACGTTGTTGTTGTTTGTTTGATGTTGTTGTTGCTGTTGTTTATTTGACGTTGTTGTTGTCGTTGTTATTGTTATTGTTTATTTGACGTTGTTGTTGTTGTTGTTTATTTGACGTTGTTATTGTGGTTGACGTTGTTGTTGTTGTTGTTGTCGTTGTTTATTTGACGTTGTTGTTGTTGTTGTTTATTTGACGTTGTTAATGTTGTTGACGTTGTTGCTGTTGTTTATTTCACGTTGTTGTTGTTATTGTTGTTGTTGTTGTTGTTTGTTTGACGTTGTTGTTGTTATTAATTTGACGTTGTTGTTGTCGTTGTTTATTTGACGTTGTTGTTGTTGTGTATTTGACATTGTTGTTGTTGTTTATTTGATGTTGTTAATGTTGTTGACGTTGTTGTTGCTGTTGTTTATTTCACGTTGTTGTTGTTGTTATTGTTGTTGTTGTTTATTTGACGTTATTGTTGTTGTTGTTTATTTGACGTTGTTATTGTTGTTTATATGACGTTGTTGTTGTTGACATTGTTGTTGTTGTTGTTGTTGTTTATTTAACGTTGTTGTTGTTGTTGTTGTTGTTTATTTGACGTTGTTAATGTTGTTTTTGTTGTTTTTGTTCTTTATTTGACGTTGTTGGTGTTGTTGGTGTTGTTTATTTGACGTTGTTGTTATTATTGTTGTTAATTTGACGTTGTTGTTGTTGTTAATTTGACGTTGTTGTTGTTGTTGTTGGTTATTTGATGTTGTTTTAGTTGTTGTTGTTTATTTGACGTTGTTGTTCTTGTTGTTTATTTGACGTTGTTGTTTTTGTTTATTTGACGTTGTTGTTGTTTAGTTGTTGTTGTTGTTGTTTATTTGACGTTGTCGTTGTTGTTGTTTATTTGACAGTGTTGTTGTCGTTGTTGTTGTTGTGGTTTATTTGACGTTGTTGTTATTGTTGTTTATTTGACGTTGTTGTTGTTGTTGACGTTGTTGTTGTTGTTGTTTATTTGATGTTGTTGTTGTTGTTAACATAGTTGTTGTTGTTTATTTCACGTTGTTGTTGTTGTTGTTGTTGTTGTTGTTTATTTGACATTGTTGTTGTTGTTGTTGTTGTTTATTTGACGTTGTTGTTGTTGTTGTTTATTTGACGTTGTTGTTGTTGTTTATTTGACGTTGTTGTTGTTGTTAGTGTTTATTTGACGTTGTTGTTGTTGTTTATTTGACGTAGTTGTTGTTGTTGTTTATTTGACGTTGTTGTTGTTGTTGTTGTTTATTTGACGTTGTTGTTGTTGTTGTTTATTTGACGTTGTTGTTGTTGTTTATTTGACGTTGTTGTTGTTGTTAGTGTTTATTTGACGTTGTTGTTGTTGTTTATTTGACGTAGTTGTTGTTGTTGACGTTGTTGTTGTTGTTTATTTGACGTTGTTGTTGTTGTTTATTTGACGTTGTTGTTGTTGTTGTTATTGTTGTTGTTGTTTATTTAACGTTGTTGTTTATTTGACGTTGTTGTTGTAGTTTATTTGACGGTGTTGTTGTTATTTGACGTTGTTGTTGTTGTATTTGTTGTTGTTGTTGTTGTTTATTTGACGTTGTTGTTGTTATTTGACGTTGTTGTTGTTGTTGTATTTGTTGTTGTTGTATTTGTTGTTGTTGTTGTTGTTGTTGTATTTGTTGTTGTTGTTGTTGTTGTTTATTTGACATTGTTGTTGTTGTTGTTTATTTGACGTTGTTGTTGTTGTTTATTTGACGTTGTTATTGTTGTTGTTGTTGTTGTTTATTTGACGTTGTTGTTGTTGTTGACGTTGTTGTTCTTGTTGTTTATTTGACGTTTTTGTTCTTGTTGTTGTTTATGTGACGTTGTTAATGTTTTTGACATTGTTGTTGTTGTTTTTGTTGTTTATTTGACGTTGTTGTTATTGTTGTTATTGTTGGTGTTGTTGTTGTTGTTTATTTGACGTTGTTGTTGTTTATTTGACGTTGTTGTTGTGGTTGTTGTTTATTTGACGTTGTTGTTGTTGTTGTTGTTGTTATTTAGTTGACGTTGTTGTTGTTGTTGTTGTTTAGTTGACGTTGTTGTTGTTGTTGTTTATTTGACGTTGTTGTTGTTGTTGACGTTGTTGTTGTTGTTGTTGTTTATTTGATGTTGTTGTTGACATAGTTGTTGTTGTTTATTTCACGTTGTTGTTATTGTTGACGTTGTCGTTTATTTGACATTGTTGTTGTTGTTTATTTGGCGTTGTTCTTGTTGTTGTTGACGTTGTTGTTGTTGTTGTTTATTCAACATTGTTGTTGTTGTTGATGGTGTTATTGTTGTTGTTGACGTTGTTGTTGTTTATTTGACGTTGTTGTTGTTGTTGCTTATTTGACGTTGTTGTTGTTGTTTATTTGACGTTGTTGTTTATTTGACTTTGTTGTTGTTGTTGTTATTGTTTATTTGATGTTGTTGTAGTTGTTGTTGTTGACGTTGTTGTTGTTGTTATTTATTTGATGTTTTTGTTGTTGTTGATGTTGTTGTTGTTTTTGTTGTTGTTTATTTGACGTTTTTGTTGTTGTTTATTTGACGTTGTTATTGTTGTTATTCATTTGACGTTGTTGTTGTTGTTGTTTATTTGACGTTGTTGTTGTTGTTGTTTATTTGACGTTGTTGTTGTCGTTGTTTTTGTTGTTTATTTGACGTTGTTGTTGTTGGTTATTTGACGTTGTTGTTGTTGTTGTTGACGTTGTTGTTGTTGTTGTTTATTTGATGATGTTGTTGTTGTTATTATTGTTTTGACGTTGTTGTTGTTGTTGACGTTGTTGTTGTTATTTATTTGATGTTGTTGTTGTTGTTGTTGACATAGTTGTTGTTATTTATTTGATGTTATTATTGTTGTTGACGTTGCTGTTTATTTGACGTTGTTGTTGTTGTTGTTTATTTGACGTTGTTGTTGTTGTTGACATTGTTGTTGTTGTTTATTTGACGTTGTTGTTGTTGTTGACGTTGTTGTTGTTGTTTATTTGACGTTGTTGTTGTTGGTTATTTGACGTTGTTGTTGTTATTCATTTGACGTTGTTGTTGTTGTTTATTTGACGTTGTTGTTGTTGTTGTTGTTTATTTGACGTTGTTGTTGTCGTTGTTTTTGTTGTTTATTTTACGTTGTTGTTGTTATTTATTTGACGTTGTTGTTGTTGTTTATTTAACGTTGCTGTTGTTGTTTATTTGACGTTGTTGTTGTCGTTGTTTCTGTTCTTTATTTGACGTTGTTATTGTTGTTTATTTGACGTTGTTGTTGTTGTTGTTGTTGTTTATTTGACGTTGTTGTTGTTGACGTTGTTGTTGTTGTTCTTTATTTGACGATGTTGTTGTTGTTGTTGTTGTTTATTTGACGTTATTGTTGTTGTTGTTGACGTTGTTGTTCTTGTTGTTTATTTGACGTTATTGTTGTTGTTGTAGTTTATTTGACATTATTAATGTTTTTGACATTGTTGTTGTTGTTTCTGTTGTTTATTTGACGTTGTTGTTGTTGTTGTTATTGTTGGTGTTGTTGTTGTTTATTTGATGTTGTTGTTGTTGTTGTTTATTTGTTGTTGTTTTTGTTATTTGACGTTGTTGTTGTTGTTGTTGTTGTATTTGTTGTTGTTGTTGTTGTTGCTTATTTGACGTTGTTGTTGTTGTTGTTTGTTTGATGTTGTTGTTGCTGTTGTTTATTTGACGTTGTTGTTGTCGTTGTTATTGTTATTGTTTATTTGACGTTGTTGTTGTTGTTGTTGTTGTTTATTTGACGTTGTTATTGTGGTTGACGTTGTTGTTGTTGTTGTTGTTTATTTGACGTTGTTAATGTTGTTGACGTTGTTGCTGTTGTTTATTTCACGTTGTTGTTGTTATTGTTGTTGTTGTTGTTGTTGTTTGTTTGACGTTGTTGTTGTTGTTATTAATTTGACGTTGTTGTTGTCGTTGTTTATTTGACGTTGTTGTTGTGTATTTGACATTGTTGTTGTTGTTTATTTGATGTTGTTAATTTTGTTGACGTTGTTGTTGCTGTTGTTTATTTGACGTTGTTGTTGTTGTTATTGTTGTTGTTGTTTATTTGACGTTATTGTTGTTATTTGACGTTGTTGTTGTTGTTGTATTTGTTATTATTGTTGTGGTTGTTGTTTATTTGACGTTGTTGTTGTTGTTGTTGTTGTTATTTAGTTGACGTTGTTGTTGTTGTTGTTGTTTAGTTGACGTTGTTGTTGTTGTTGTTTATTTGACGTTGTTGTTGTTGTTGACGTTGTTGTTGTTGTTGTTGTTTATTTGATGTTGTTGTTGACATAGTTGTTGTTGTTTATTTCACGTTGTTGTTATTGTTGACGTTGTCGTTTATTTGACATTGTTGTTGTTGTTTATTTGGCGTTGTTCTTGTTGTTGTTGACGTTGTTGTTGTTGTTGTTTATTCAACATTGTTGTTGTTGTTGATGGTGTTATTGTTGTTGTTGACGTTGTTGTTGTTTATTTGACGTTGTTGTTGTTGTTGCTTATTTGACGTTGTTGTTGTTGTTTATTTGACGTTGTTGTTTATTTGACTTTGTTGTTGTTGTTGTTATTGTTTATTTGATGTTGTTGTAGTTGTTGTTGTTGACGTTGTTGTTGTTGTTATTTATTTGATGTTTTTGTTGTTGTTGATGTTGTTGTTGTTTTTGTTGTTGTTTATTTGACGTTTTTGTTGTTGTTTATTTGACGTTGTTATTGTTGTTATTCATTTGACGTTGTTGTTGTTGTTGTTTATTTGACGTTGTTGTTGTTGTTGTTTATTTGACGTTGTTGTTGTCGTTGTTTTTGTTGTTTATTTGACGTTGTTGTTGTTGGTTATTTGACGTTGTTGTTGTTGTTGTTGACGTTGTTGTTGTTGTTGTTTATTTGATGATGTTGTTGTTGTTATTATTGTTTTGACGTTGTTGTTGTTGTTGACGTTGTTGTTGTTATTTATTTGATGTTGTTGTTGTTGTTGTTGACATAGTTGTTGTTATTTATTTGATGTTGTTATTGTTGTTGACGTTGCTGTTTATTTGACGTTGTTGTTGTTGTTGTTTATTTGACGTTGTTGTTGTTGTTGACGTTGTTGTTGTTGTTTATTTGACGTTGTTGTTGTTGTTGACGTTGTTGTTGTTGTTTATTTGACGTTGTTGTTGTTGGTTATTTGACGTTGTTGTTGTTATTCATTTGACGTTGTTGTTGTTGTTTATTTGACGTTGTTGTTGTTGTTGTTGTTTATTTGACGTTGTTGTTGTCGTTGTTTTTGTTGTTTATTTTACGTTGTTGTTGTTATTTATTTGACGTTGTTGTTGTTGTTTATTTAACGTTGTTGTTGTTGTTTATTTGACGTTGTTGTTGTCGTTGTTTCTGTTCTTTATTTGACGTTGTTATTGTTGTTTATTTGACGTTGTTGTTGTTGTTGTTGTTGTTTATTTGACGTTGTTGTTGTTGACGTTGTTGTTGTTGTTCTTTATTTGACGATGTTGTTGTTGTTGTTGTTGTTTATTTGACGTTATTGTTGTTGTTGTTGACGTTGTTGTTCTTGTTGTTTATTTGACGTTATTGTTGTTGTTGTAGTTTATTTGACATTATTAATGTTTTTGACATTGTTGTTGTTGTTTCTGTTGTTTATTTGACGTTGTTGTTGTTGTTGTTATTGTTGGTGTTGTTGTTGTTGTTTATTTGATGTTGTTGTTGTTGTTGTTTATTTGTTGTTGTTTTTGTTATTTGACGTTGTTGTTGTTGTTGTTGTTGTATTTGTTGTTGTTGTTGTTGTTGCTTATTTGACGTTGTTGTTGTTGTTGTTTGTTTGATGTTGTTGTTGCTGTTGTTTATTTGACGTTGTTGTTGTCGTTGTTATTGTTATTGTTTATTTGACGTTGTTGTTGTTGTTGTTGTTGTTTATTTGACGTTGTTATTGTGGTTGACGTTGTTGTTGTTGTTGTTGTTTATTTGACGTTGTTAATGTTGTTGACGTTGTTGCTGTTGTTTATTTCACGTTGTTGTTGTTATTGTTGTTGTTGTTGTTGTTGTTTGTTTGACGTTGTTGTTGTTGTTATTAATTTGACGTTGTTGTTGTCGTTGTTTATTTGACGTTGTTGTTGTGTATTTGACATTGTTGTTGTTGTTTATTTGATGTTGTTAATTTTGTTGACGTTGTTGTTGCTGTTGTTTATTTGACGTTGTTGTTGTTGTTATTGTTGTTGTTGTTTATTTGACGTTATTGTTGTTATTTGACGTTGTTGTTGTTGTTGTATTTGTTATTATTGTTGTTGTTGTTGTTTATTTGACGTTGTTGTTGTTGTTGTATTTGTTGTTGTTGTTGTTTATTTGACGTCGTTGTTTTTATTTGACGTTGTTGTCGTTATTGTATTTGTTGTTGTTGTTGTTTATTTGACGTTGTTGTTGTTGTTGTTTATTTGACGTTATTGTTGTTGTTTATTTGACGTTGTTATTGTTGTTGTTGTTCTTTATTTGACGTTGTTGTTGTTGACGTTGTTGTTGTTGTTTATTTGACGTTGTTGTTGTTATTGTTTATTTGACGTTGTTAATGTTTTTGACATTGTTGTTGTTATTTTTGTTGTTTATTTGACGTTGTTGTTGATGTTGTTGTTGTTATTGTTGGTGTTGTTGTTGTTTATTTGACGTTGTTGTTGTGGTTGTTGTTTATTTGACATTGCTGTTGTTGTTGTTTAGTTGAAGTTGTTGTTGTTGTTGTTTATTTGACGTTGTTGTTGTCGTTGTTTTTGTTGTTTTTTTGACGTTGTTTTTGTTGTTGTTGACGTTGTTGTTGTTGTTTATTTGACGTTGTTGTTGTTGTTGTTGTTTATTTGACGTTGTTGTTGTTGTTATTTATTTGACGGTGTTGTTGTTGTTGTTGTTTATTTGACGTTGTTGTTGTTGTTGTTTATTTGACGATGTTATTGTTGTTGTTGTTGACGTTGTTGTTGTTGTTGTTTATTTGATGTTGTTGTTGTTGTTGACATAGTTGTTGTTGTTTATTTCACGTTGTTGTTGTTGTTGACGTTGTTGTTTATTTGACGTTGTTGTTGTTGTTTATTTGACGCTGTTGTTGTTGTTGACATTGTTGTTATTGTTTACTTGACGTTGTTGTTGTTGTTTATTTGACATTGTTGTTGTCGTTGACGGTGTTGTTGTTGTTGACGGTGTTGTTGTTTATTTGACGTTGTTGTTGTTGTTGTTTATTTGACGTTGTTGTTGTTGTTTATTTGACGTTGTTGTTGTTGTTGTTTATTTGACGTTGTTGTTGGTATTTATTTGACGTAGTTGTTGTTGTTGACGTTGTTGTTGTTGTTGTTATTTATTTGACGTTTTTGTTGTTGTTGATGTTGTTGTTGTTTTTGTTATTGTTTATTTGACGTTGTTGTTGTTGTTTATTTGACGTTGTTGTTGTTGTTTATTTGACGTTGTTGTTGTTGTTGTTTATTTGACGTTGTTGTTGGTTATTTGACGTTGTTGTTGTTGTTGTTATTCTTTTGACGTTGTTGTTGTTGTTGTTTATTTGACGTTGTTGTTGTTGTTGTTGTTTATTTGACGTTGTTGTTGTCGTTGTTTTTGTTGTTTATTTGACGTTGTTGTTGTTGTTTATTTGACGTTGTTGTTGTTGTTTATTTGACGTTGCTGTTGTTGTTTATTTGACGTTGTTGTTGTCGTTGTTTTTGTTCTTTATTTGACGTTGTTATTGTTGTTTATTTGACGTTGTTGTTGTTGTTTATTTGACGTTGTTGTTGTTGACGTTGTTGTTGTTGTTCTTTATTTGACGATGTTGTTGTTGCTGTTGTTGTTTATTTGACGTTATTGTTGTTGTTGTTGACGTTGTTGTTCTTGTTGTTTATTTGACGTTATTGTTGTTGTTGTTGTTGTTGTTTATTTGACGTTGTTAATGTTTTTGACATTGTTGTTGTTGTTTCTGTTGTTTATTTGACGTTGTTGTTGTTGTTGTTATTGTTGGTGTTGTTGTTGTTGTTTATTTGATGTTGTTGTTGTTGTTTATTTGTTGTTGTTTTTGTTATTTGACGTTATTGTTGTTGTTGTTGTTGTATTTGTTGTTGTTGTTGTTGTTGCTTATTTGACGTTGTTGTTGTTGTTGTTGTTTGTTTGATGTTGTTGTTGCTGTTGTTTATTTGACGTTGTTGTTGTCGTTGTTATTGTTATTGTTTATTTGACGTTGTTGTTGTTGTTGTTTATTTGACGTTGTTATTGTGGTTGACGTTATTGTTGTTGTTGTTGTTGTTTATTTGACGTTGTTGTTGTTGTTGTTGTTGTTTATTTGACGTTGTTGTTGTTATTGTTTATTTGACGTTGTTAATGTTGTTGACGTTGTTGCTGTTGTTTATTTCACGTTGTTGTTGTTGTTTATTTCACGTTGTTGTTGTTATTGTTATTGTTGTTGTTGTTGTTGTTGTTTGTTTGACGTTGTTGTTGTTATTATTAATTTGACGTTGTTGTTGTCGTTGTTTATTTGACGTTGTTGTTGTTGTGTATTTGACATTGTTGTTGTTGTTTATTTGATGTTGTTAATGTTGTTGACGTTGTTGTTGCTGTTGTTTATTTCACGTTGTTGTTGTTGTTGTTATTGTTGTTGTTGTTTATTTGACGTTATTGTTGTTGTTGTTTATTTGACGTTGTTATTGTTGTTTATATGACGTTGTTGTTGTTGACGTTGTTGTTGTTGTTGTTGTTGTTGTTGTTTATTTAACGTTGTTGTTGTTGTTGTTGTTTATTTGACGTTGTTAATGTTGTTTTTGTTGTTTTTGTTCTTTATTTGACGTTGTTGGTGTTGTTGGTGTTGTTTATTTGACGTTGTTGTTATTATTGTTGTTTATTTGACGTTGTTGTTGTTGTTAATTTGACGTTGTTGTTGTTGTTGTTGGTTATTTGATGTTGTTTTAGTTGTTGTTGTTTATTTGACGTTGTTGTTGTTGTTGTTTATTTGACGTTGTTGTTTATTTGACTTTGTTGTTGTTGTTGTTATTGTTTATTTGATGTTGTTGTAGTTGTTGTTGTTGACGTTGTTGTTGTTGTTATTTATTTGATGTTTTTGTTGTTGTTGATGTTGTTGTTGTTTTTGTTGTTGTTTATTTGACGTTTTTCTTGTTGTTTATTTGACGTTGTTATTGTTGTTATTCATTTGACGTTGTTGTTGTTGTTGTTTATTTGACGTTGTTGTTGTTGTTGTTGTTTATTTGACGTTGTTGTTGTCGTTGTTTTTGTTGTTTATTTGACGTTGTTGTTGTTGGTTATTTGACGTTGTTGTTGTTGTTGTTGACGTTGTTGTTGTTGTTGTTTATTTGATGATGTTGTTGTTGTTATTGTTGTTTTGACGTTGTTGTTGTTGTTGACGTTGTTGTTGTTATTTATTTGATGTTGTTGTTGTTGTTGTTGACATAGTTGTTGTTATTTATTTAATGTTGTTGTTGTTGTTGACGTTGTTGTTTATTTGACGTTGTTGTTCTTGTTGTTTATTTGACGTTGTTGTTGTTGTTTATTTGACGTTGTTGTTGTTGTTGACGTTGTTGTTGTTGTTTATTTGACGTTGTTGTTGTTGTTTATTTGACATTGTTGTTGTTGTTGACGGTGTTGTTGTTGTTGTTGTTTATTTGACATTGTTGTTGTTGTTGTTATTGTTGACGTTGTTATTGTTGTTGTTATTGTTGTATTTTATTTGACGTTGTTGTTGTTGTTTATTTGATATTGTTGTTGTTGTTGTTGTTGTTGTTTATTTGACATTGTTGTTGTTTATTTGACGTTGTTGTTGTTGTTGTTGTTGTTGTTGTTTATTTGACGTTGTTGTTGTTGTTGTTTATTTGACGTTGTTGTTGTTGTTTATTTGACGTTGTTGTTGTTGACGTTGTTGTTGTTGTTATTGTTTATTTGACGTTGTTGTTGTTGTTTATTTGACGTAGTTGTTGTTGTTGACGTTGTTGTTGTTGTTGTTTATTTGACGTTTTTGTTGTTATTGATGTTGTTGTTATTTTTGTTGTTGTTTATTTGACGTTGTTGTTGTTGTTTATTTGACGTTGTTGTTGTTGTTGTTTATTTAACGTTGTTGTTGTTGTTGTTTATTTGACGTTGTTGTTGTTATTTGACGTTGTTGTTGTTGTTGTATTAGTTGTTATTGTTGTTGTTGTTTATTTGACGTTGTTGTTGTTATTTGACGTTGTTGTTGTTGTTGTATTTGTTGTTGTTATTGTTTATTTGACGTTGTTGTTGTTGTTTATTTGACGTTATTGTTGTTGTTTATTTGACGTTGTTATTGTTGTTGTTGTTGTTTATTTGACATTGTTGTTGTTGTTGACGTTGTTGTTGTTGTTGTTGTTTATTCGACGTTGTTGTTGTTGTTGACGTTGTTGTTGTTGTTGTTGTTTATTTGACATTGTTATTGTTGTTGTTGTTTATTTGACGTTGTTAATGTTTTTGACATTGTTGTTGTTGTTTTTGTTGTTTATTTGACGTTGTTGTTGTTGTTGTTTATTTGACGTTGTTGTTGTTGTTGTTTATTTGACGTTGTTGTTGTTGTTGTTGTTTATTTGACGTTGTTGTTGTGGTTGTTATTTATTTGACGTTGTTGTTGTTGTTGTTTAGTTGACGTTGTTGTTGTTGTTGTTTATTTGACGTTGTTGTTGTCGTTGTTTTTGTTGTTTATTTGACGTTGTTGTTGTTGTTGACGTTGTTGTTGTTATTTATTTGACGTTGTTGTTGTTGTTGTTTATTTGACGTTGTTAATGTTTTTGACATTGTTGTTGTTGTTTCTGTTGTTTATTTGACGTTGTTGTTGTTGTTGTTATTGTTGGTGTTGTTGTTGTTGTTTATTTGATGTTGTTGTTGTTGTTTATTTGTTGTTGTTTTTGTTATTTGACGTTGTTGTTGTTGTTGTTGTTGTATTTGTTGTTGTTGTTGTTGTTGCTTATTTGACGTTGTTGTTGTTGTTGTTGTTTGTTTGATGTTGTTGTTGCTGTTGTTTATTTGACGTTGTTGTTGTCGTTGTTATTGTTATTGTTTATTTGACGTTGTTGTTGTTGTTTATTTGACGTTGTTATTGTGGTTGACGTTATTGTTGTTGTTGTTGTTGTTTATTTGACGTTGTTGTTGTTGTTGTTGTTGTTTATTTGACGTTGTTGTTGTTGTTGTTTATTTGACGTTGTTAATGTTGTTGACGTTGTTGCTGTTGTTTATTTCACGTTGTTGTTGTTGTTTATTTCACGTTGTTATTGTTATTGTTATTGTTGTTGTTGTTGTTGTTTGTTTGACGTTGTTGTTGTTGTTATTAATTTGACGTTGTTGTTGTCGTTGTTTATTTGACGTTGTTGTTGTTGTGTATTTGACATTGTTGTTGTTGTTTATTTGATGTTGTTAATGTTGTTGACGTTGTTGTTGCTGTTGTTTATTTCACGTTGTTGTTGTTGTTGTTATTGTTGTTGTTGTTTATTTGACGTTATTGTTGTTGTTGTTTATTTGACGTTGTTATTGTTGTTTATATGACGTTGTTGTTGTTGACGTTGTTGTTGTTGTTGTTGTTGTTGTTGTTGTTTATTTAACGTTGTTGTTGTTGTTGTTGTTGTTTATTTGACGTTGTTAATGTTGTTTTTGTTGTTTTTGTTCTTTATTTGACGTTGTTGGTGTTGTTGGTGTTGTTTATTTGACGTTGTTGTTATTATTGTTGTTTATTTGACGTTGTTGTTGTTGTTAATTTGACGTTGTTGTTGTTGTTGTTGGTTATTTGATGTTGTTTTAGTTGTTGTTGTTTATTTGACGTTGTTGTTGTTGTTGTTTATTTGACGTTGTTATTTATTTGACTTTGTTGTTGTTGTTGTTATTGTTTATTTGATGTTGTTGTAGTTGTTGTTGTTGACGTTGTTGTTGTTGTTATTTATTTGATGTTTTTGTTGTTGTTGATGTTGTTGTTGTTTTTGTTGTTGTTTATTTGACGTTTTTGTTGTTGTTTATTTGACGTTGTTATTGTTGTTATTCATTTGACGTTGTTGTTGTTGTTGTTTATTTGACGTTGTTGTTGTTGTTGTTTATTTGACGTTGTTGTTGTCGTTGTTTTTGTTGTTTATTTGACGTTGTTGTTGTTGGTTATTTGACGTTGTTGTTGTTGTTGTTGACGTTGTTGTTGTTGTTGTTTATTTGATGATGTTGTTGTTGTTATTGTTGTTTTGACGTTGTTGTTGTTGTTGACGTTGTTGTTGTTATTTATTTGATGTTGTTGTTGTTGTTGTTGACATAGTTGTTGTTATTTATTTAATGTTGTTGTTGTTGTTGACGTTGTTGTTTATTTGACGTTGTTGTTCTTGTTGTTTATTTGACGTTGTTGTTGTTGTTTATTTGACGTTGTTGTTGTTGTTGACGTTGTTGTTGTTGTTTATTTGACGTTGTTGTTGTTGTTTATTTGACATTGTTGTTGTTGTTGACGGTGTTGTTGTTGTTGTTGTTTATTTGACATTGTTGTTGTTGTTGTTATTGTTGACGTTGTTATTGTTGTTGTTATTGTTGTATTTTATTTGACGTTGTTGTTGTTGTTTATTTGATATTGTTGTTGTTGTTGTTGTTGTTGTTTATTTGACATTGTTGTTGTTTATTTGACGTTGTTGTTGTTGTTGTTGTTGTTGTTTATTTGACGTTGTTGTTGTTGTTGTTTATTTGACGTTGTTGTTGTTGTTTATTTGACGTTGTTGTTGTTGACGTTGTTGTTGTTGTTATTGTTTATTTGACGTTGTTGTTGTTGTTTATTTGACGTAGTTGTTGTTGTTGACGTTGTTGTTGTTGTTGTTTATTTGACATTTTTGTTGTTATTGATGTTGTTGTTATTTTTGTTGTTGTTTATTTGACGTTGTTGTTGTTGTTTATTTGACGTTGTTGTTGTTGTTGTTTATTTAACGTTGTTGTTGTTGTTGTTTATTTGACGTTGTTGTTGTTATTTGACGTTGTTGTTGTTGTTGTATTAGTTGTTATTGTTGTTGTTGTTTATTTGACGTTGTTGTTGTTATTTGACGTTGTTGTTGTTGTTGTATTTGTTGTTGTTATTGTTTATTTGACGTTGTTGTTGTTGTTTATTTGGCGTTATTGTTGTTGTTTATTTGACGTTGTTATTGTTGTTGTTGTTGTTTATTTGACATTGTTGTTGTTGTTGACGTTGTTGTTGTTGTTGTTGTTTATTCGACGTTGTTGTTGTTGTTGACGCTGTTGTTGTTGTTGTTGTTTATTTGACATTGTTATTGTTGTTGTTGTTTATTTGACGTTGTTAATGTTTTTGACATTGTTGTTGTTGTTTTTGTTGTTTATTTGACGTTGTTGTTGTTGTTGTTATTGTTGGTGTTGTTGTTGTTGTTTATTTGACGTTGTTGTTGTTGTTGTTTATTTGACGTTGTTGTTGTTGTTGTTGTTGTTTATTTGACGTTGTTGTTGTGGTTGTTATTTATTTGACGTTGTTGTTGTTGTTGTTTAGTTGACGTTGTTGTTGTTGTTGTTTATTTGACGTTGTTGTTGTCGTTGTTTTTGTTGTTTATTTGACGTTGTTGTTGTTGTTGACGTTGTTGTTGTTATTTATTTGACGTTTTTGTTGTTGTTGTTTATTTGACGTTGTTGTTGTTGTTATTTATTTGACGGTGTTGTTGTTGTTGTTGATTTGATGTTGTTGTTGTTTATTTGATGTTGTTGACGTTGTTGTTGTTGTTGACGTTGTTGTTGTTGTTGTTTATTCAACATTGTTGTTGTTGTTGATGGTGTTGTTGTTGTTGTTGACGTTGTTTTTGTTTATTTGACGTTGTTGTTGTTGTTGTTGTTTATTTGACGTTGTTGTTGTTGTTTATTTGACGTTGTTGTTTATTTGACTTTGTTGTTGTTGTTGTTATTGCTTATTTGACGTTGTTGTTGTTGTTTATTTGACGTTGTTGTTTATTTGACTTTGTTGTTGTTGTTGTTATTGTTTATTTGACGTTGTTGTAGTTGTTGTTGTTGACGTTGTTGTTGTTGTTGTTGTTATTTATTTGATGTTTTTGTTGTTGTTGATGTTGTTGTTGTTTTTGTTGTTGTTTATTTGACGTTTTTGTTGTTGTTTATTTGACGTTGTTGTTGTTGTTATTCATTTGACGTTGTTATTGTTGTTTATTTGACGTTGTTGTTGTTGTTGTTTATGTTTATTTGACGTTGTTGTTGTTGTTGTTGACGTTGTCGTCGTTGTTGTTGTTGTTGTTTATTTGATGATGTTGTTGTTGTTGTTGTTTTGACGTTGTTGTTATTGTTGTTGACGTTGTTGTTATTATTTATTTGATGTTGTTGTTGTTGTTGACATAGTTGTTGTTATTTATTTGATGTTGTTGTTGTTGTTGTTGACGTTCTTGTTTATTTGACGTTGTTGTTGTTATTGTTTATTTGACGTTGTTATTGTTGTTGACGTTGTTGTTGTTGTTTATTTGACGTTGTTGTTGTTGTTGTTGTTATTCATTTGACGTTGTTGTTGTTGTTTATTTGACGTTGTTATTGTTGTTGTTTATTTGACGTTGTTGTTGTCGTTGTTTTTGTTGTTTATTTGACGTTGTTGTTGTTGTTTATTTGACGTTGTTGTTGTTGTTTATTTGACGTTGCTGTTGTTGTTTATTTGACGTTGTTGTTGTCGTTGTTTTTGTTCTTTATTTGACGTTGTTATTGTTGTTTATTTGACGTTGTTGTTGTTGTTGTTTATTTGACGTTGTTGTTGTTGACGTTGTTGTTGTTGTTCTTTATTTGACGATGTTGTTGTTGTTGTTGTTGTTGGTGTTGTTTATTTGACGTTATTGTTGTTGTTGTTGACGTTGTTGTTCTTGTTGTTTATTTGACGTTATTATTGTTGTTATTGTTGTTTATTTGACGTTGTTAATGATTTTGACATTGTTGTTGTTGTTTATGTTGTTTATTTGACGTTGTTGTTGTTGTTGTTATTGTTGGTGTTGTTGTTGTTGTTTATTTGATGTTGTTGTTGTTGTTTATTTGTTGTTGTTTTTGTTATTTGACGTTGTTGTTGTTGTTGTTGTTGTATTTGTTGTTGTTGTTGTTGCTTATTTGACGTTGTTGTTGTTGTTGTTTGTTTGATGTTGTTGTTGCTGTTGTTTATTTGACGTTGTTGTTGTCGTTGTTATTGTTTATTTGACGTTGTTGTTGTTGTTGTTGTTGTTTATTTGACGTTGTTATTGTGGTTGACATTATTGTTGTTGTTGTTGTTTATTTGACGTTGTTGTTGTTGTTGTTGTTTATTTGACGTTGTTAATGTTGTTGACGTTGTTGCTGTTGTTTATTTCACGTTGTTGTTGTTATTGTTGTTGTTGTTGTTGTTGTTGTTGTTTGTTTGACGTTGTTGTTGTTGTTATTAATTTGACGTTGTTGTTGTCGTTGTTTATTTGACGTTGTTGTTGTGTATTTGACATTGTTGTTGTTGTTTATTTGATGTTGTTAATGTTGTTGACGTTGTTGTTGCTGTTGTTTATTTCACGTTGTTGTTGTTGTTGTTATTGTTGTTGTTGTTTATTTGACGTTATTGTGGTTGTTGTTTATTTGACGTTGTTATTGTTGTTTATATGACGTTGTTGTTGTTGACGTTGTTGTTGTTGTTGTTGTTGTTTATTTAACGTTGTTGTTGTTGTTGTTGTTTATTTGACGTTGTTAATGTTGTTTTTCTTGTTTTTGTTCTTTATTTGACGTTGTTGGTGTTGTTGGTGTTGTTTATTTGACGTTGTTGTTATTATTGTTGTTTATTTGACGTTGTTGTTGTTGTTAATTTGACGTTGTTGTTGTTGTTGTTGTTAATTTGATGTTGTTGTTGTTGTTGTTTATTTGGCGTTGTTATTGTTGTTGTTTATTTGACATTGTTGTTGTTGTTGTTGTTGTTGACGTTGTTATTGTTGTTTATTTGACGTTGTTGTTGTTGTTGTTGTTGGTTATTTGATGTTGTTTTAATTGTTGTTGTTTATTTGACGTTGTTGTTGTTGTTGTTTATTTGACGTTGTTGTTTTTGTTTATTTGACGTTGTTGTTGTTTAGTTGTTGTTGTTGTTGTTGTTGTTTATTTGACGTTGTTGTTGTTGTTGTTTATTTGACAGTGTTGTTGTTGTTGTTGTTGTTGTTTATTTGACGTTGTTGTTATTGTTGTTTATTTGACGTTGTTGTTGTTGTTGACGTTGTTGTTGTTGTTGTTTATTTGATGTTGTTGTTGTTGTTAACATAGTTGTTGTTGTTTATTTCACGTTGTTGTTGTTGTTGTTGTTGTTTATTTGACATTGTTGTTGTTGTTGTTTATTTGACGTTGTTGTTGTTGTTGTTTATTTGACGTTGTTGTTGTTGTTTATTTGACGTTATTGTTGTTGTTGTTTATTTGACGTAGTTGTTGTTGTTGACGTTGTTGTTGTTGTTTATTTGACGTTGTTGTTGTTGTTGTTTATTTGACGTTGTTGTTGTTGTTTATTTGACGTTGTTGTTGTTGTTTATTTGACGTTGTTGTTGTTGTTAGTGTTTATTTGACGTTGTTGTTGTTGTTTATTTGACGTAGTTGTTGTTCTTGACGTTGTTGTTGTTGTTTATTTGACGTTGTTGTTGTTGTTGTTTATTTGACGTTGTTGTTGTTGTTGTTGTTATTGTTGTTGTTGTTTATTTAACGTTGTTGTTTATTTGACGTTGTTGTTGTTGTTTATTTGACGGTGTTGTTGTTATTTGACGTTGTTGTTGTTGTATTTGTTGTTGCTGTTGTTGTTTATTTGACGTTGTTGTTGTTATTTAACGTTGTTGTTGTTGTTGTATTTGTTGTATTTGTTGTTGTATTTGTTGTTGTTGTTGTTGTTGTTGTTGTATTTGTTGTTGTTGTTGTTGTTGTTGTTTATTTGACGTTGTTATTGTTGTTGTTGTTGTTGTTTATTTGACGTTGTTATTGTTGTTGACGTTGTTGTTCTTGTTGTTTATTTGACGTTTTTGTTCTTGTTGTTGTTTATGTGACGTTGTTAATGTTTTTGACATTGTTGTTGTTGTTTTTGTTGTTTATTTGACGTTGTTGTTGTTGTTGTTATTGTTGGTGTTGTTGTTGTTGTTCATTTGACGTTGTTGTTGTTGTTTATTTGACGTTGTTGTTGTGGTTGTTATTTATTTGACGTTGTTGTTGTTGTTGTTATTGTTGTTTAGTTGACGTTCTTGTTGTTGTTGTTGTTGTTTAGTTGATGTTGTTGTTATTGTTGTTTATTTGACGTTGTTGTTGTTGTTGTTGTTGTTGTTGTTGTTGTTGTTTATTTGATGTTGTTGTTGACATAGTTGTTGTTGTTTATCTCACGTTGTTGTTGTTGTTGACGTTGTCGTTTATTTGACATTGTTGTTGTTTATTTGACGTTGTTCTTGTTGTTGTTGACGTTGTTGTTGTTGTTGCTTATTCAACATTGTTGTTGTTGTTGATGGTGTTGTTGTTGTTGTTGACGTTGTTGTTGTTTATTTGACGTTGTTGTTGTTGTTGCTTATTTGACGTTGTTGTTGTTGTTTATTTGACGTTGTTGTTTATTTGACTTTGTTGTTGTTGTTGTTATTGTTTATTTGACGTTGTTGTAGTTGTTGTTGTTGACGTTGTTGTTGTTGTTGTTATTTATTTGATGTTTTTGATGTTGTTGATGTTGTTGTTGTTTTTGTTGTTGTTTATTTGACGTTTTTGTTGTTGTTTATTTGACGTTGTTATTGTTGTTATTCATTTGACGTTGTTGTTGTTGTTGTTTATTTGACGTTGTTGTTGTTGTTGTTTATTTGACGTTGTTGTTGTCGTTGTTTTTGTTGTTTATTTGACGTTGTTGTTGTTGGTTATTTGACGTTGTTGTTGTTGTTGTTGTTGACGTTGTTGTTGTTGTTGTTGTTTATTTGATGATGTTGTTGTTGTTATTGTTGTTTTGACGTTGTTGTTGTTGTTGACGTTGTTGTTGTTATTTATTTGATGTTGTTGTTGTTGTTGACATAGTTGTTGTTATTTATTTGATGTTGTTGTTGTTGTTGTTGACGTTGTTGTTGTTGTTGTTTATTTGACGTTGTTGTTGTTGTTTATTTGACGTTGTTGTTGTTGTTGACGTTGTTGTTGTTGTTTATTTGACGTTGTTGTTGTTGTTGACGTTGTTGTTGTTGTTTATTTGACGTTGTTGTTGTTGTTGACGTTGTTGTTGTTGTTTATTTGACGTTGTTGTTGTTGTTGTTTATTTGACATTGTTGTTGTTGTTGACGGTGTTGTTGTTGTTGTTGTTTATTTGACATTGTTGTTATTGTTGTTATTATTGTTGACGTTGTTATTGTTGTTGTTATTGTTGTTATTTATTTGACGTTGTTGTTGTTGTTTATTTGACATTGTTGTTGTTGTTGTTGTTGTTGTTTATTTGACATTGTTGTTGTTTATTTGACGTTGTTGTTGTTGTTGTTGTTTATTTGACGTTGTTGTTGTTGTTGTTTATTTGACGTTGTTGTTGTTGTTTATTTGATGTTGTTGTTGTTGACGTTGTTGTTGTTGTTGTTGTTATTGTTTATTTGACGTTGTTGTTGTTGTTTATTTGACGTAGTTGTTGTTGTTGACGTTGTTGTTGTTGTTTTTGTTGTTGTTTATTTGACGTTGTTGTTGTTGTTTATTTGACGTTGTTGTTGTTGTTGTTTATTTAACGTTGTTGTTGTTGTTTTTGTTGTTGTTTATTTGACGTTGTTGTTGTTGTTTATTTGACGTTGTTGTTGTTGTTTATTTAACGTTGTTGTTGTTGTTGTTTATTTGACGTTGTTGTTGTTATTTGACGTTGTTGTTGTTGTTGTATTAGTTGTTATTGTTGTTGTTGTTGTTTATTTGACGTTGTTGTTGTTATTTGACGTTGTTGTTGTTGTTGTATTTGTTGTTGTTATTGTTTATTTGACGTTGTTGTTGTTGTTTATTTGACGTTATTGTTGTTGTTTATTTGACGTTGTTATTGTTGTTGTTGTTTATTTGACATTGTTGTTGTTGTTGACGTTGTTGTTGTTGTTGTTGTTTATTTGACGTTGTTGTTGTTGTTGACGTTGTTGTTGTTGTTGTTGTTTATTTGACGTTGTTATTGTTGTTGTTGTTTATTTGACGTTGTTAATGTTTTTGACATTGTTGTTGTTGTTTTTGTTGTTTATTTGACGTTGTTGTTGTTGTTATTGTTGGTGTTGTTGTTGTTGTTGTTTATTTGACGTTGTTGTTGTTGTTGTTTATTTGACGTTGTTGTTGTGGTTGTTATTTATTTGACGTTGTTGTTGTTGTTGTTTAGTTGACGTTGTTGTTGTTGTTGTTTATTTGACGTTGTTGTTGTCGTTGTTTTTGTTGTTTATTTGACGTTGTTGTTGTTGACGTTGTTGTTGTTGTTTATTTGACGTTGTTGTTGTTGTTTATTTGACGTTGTTGTTGTTGTTATTTATTTGACGGTGTTGTTGTTGTTGTTGATTTGATGTTGTTGTTGTTTATTTGACGTTGTTGACGTTGTTGTTGTTGTTGTTGACGTTGTTGTTGTTGTTGTTGTTGTTTATTCAACATTGTTGTTGTTGTTGATGGTGTTGTTGTTGTTGTTGACGTTGTTGTTGTTTATTTGACGTTGTTGTTGTTGTTGTTATTTATTTGACGTTGTTGTTGTTGTTTATTTGACGTTGTTGTTTATTTGACTTTGTTGTTGTTGTTGTTATTGTTTATTTGACGTTGTTGTTGTTGTTTATTTGACGTTGTTGTTTATTTGACTTTGTTGTTGTTGTTGTTATTGTTTATTTGACGTTGTTGTAGTTGTTGTTGTTGACGTTGTTGTTGTTGTTATTTATTTGATGTTTTTGTTGTTGTTAATGTTGTCGTTGTTTTTGTTGTTGTTTATTTGACGTTTTTGTTGTTGTTTATTTGACGTTGTTGTTGTTGTTATTCATTTGACGTTGTTGTTGTTGTTTATTTGACGTTGTTGTTGTTGTTGTTTATGTTTATTTAACGTTGTTGTTGTTGTTGTTGACGTTGTCGTCGTTGTTGTTGTTGTTGTTTATTTGATGATGTTGTTGTTGTTGTTGTTGTTTTGACGTTGTTGTTGTTGTTGTTGACGTTCTTGTTGTTATTTATTTGATGTTGTTGTTGTTGTTGTTGACATAGATGTTGTTATTTATTTGATGTTGTTGTTGTTGTTGTTGACGTTGCTGTTTATTTGACGTTGTTGTTGTTATTGTTTATTTGACGTTGTTGTTGTTGTTGACGTTGTTGTTGTTGTTTATTTGACGTTGTTGTTGTTGACGTTGTTGTTGTTGTTTATTTGACGTTGTTGTTGTTGTTTATTTGACATTGTTGTTGTTGTTGACGGTGTTGTTGTTGTTGTTATTTATTTGACATTGTTGTTGTTGTTATTGTTGACGTTGTTGTTGTTGTTGTTGTTATTGTTGATGTTTATTTGACGTTGTTGTTGTTGTTTATTTGACATTGTTGTT
>OX451735.1:1334622700-1334635200 GCA_948472305.1 Vicia faba | reverse complement strand
TTGTTGTTGTTGACGTTGTTGTTGTTGTTGTTTATTTGACGTTTTTGTTGTTATTGATGTTCTTGTTGTTTTTGTTGTTGTTTATTTGACGTTGTTGTTGTTGTTTATTTGACGTTGTTGTTGTTGTTGTTGTTTATTTAACGTTGTTGTTGTTGTTGTTTATTTGACGTTGTTGTTGTTATTTGACGTTGTTGTTGTTGTTGTATTAGTTGTTATTGTTGTTGTTGTTGTTTATTTGACGTTGTTGTTGTTATTTGACGTTGTTGTTGTTGTTGTTGTATTTGTTGTTGTTATTGTTTATTTGACGTTGTTGTTGTTGTTTATTTGACGTTATTGTTGTTGTTTATTTGACGTTGTTATTGTTGTTGTTGTTTATTTGACATTGTTGTTGTTGTTGACGTTGTTGTTGTTGTTGTTGTTTATTTGACGTTGTTGTTGTTGTTGACGTTGTTGTTGTTGTTGTTGTTTATTTGACGTTGTTATTGTTGTTGTTGTTTATTTGACGTTGTTAATGTTTTTGACATTGTTGTTGTTGTTTTTGTTGTTTATTTGACGTTGTTGTTGTTGTTATTGTTGGTGTTGTTGTTGTTGTTGTTTATTTGACGTTGTTGTTGTTGTTGTTTATTTGACGTTGTTGTTGTGGTTGTTATTTATTTGACGTTGTTGTTGTTGTTGTTTAGTTGACGTTGTTGTTGTTGTTGTTTATTTGACGTTGTTGTTGTCGTTGTTTTTGTTGTTTATTTGACGTTGTTGTTGTTGTTGTTATTGTTTATTTGACGTTGTTGTTGTTGTTTATTTGACGTTGTTGTTTATTTGACTTTGTTGTTGTTGTTGTTATTGTTTATTTGACGTTGTTGTAGTTGTTGTTGTTGACGTTGTTGTTGTTGTTATTTATTTGATGTTTTTGTTGTTGTTAATGTTGTCGTTGTTTTTGTTGTTGTTTATTTGACGTTTTTGTTGTTGTTTATTTGACGTTGTTGTTGTTGTTATTCATTTGACGTTGTTGTTGTTGTTTATTTGACGTTGTTGTTGTTGTTGTTGTTGTTTATGTTTATTTAACGTTGTTGTTGTTGTTGTTGACGTTGTCGTCGTTGTTGTTGTTGTTGTTTATTTGATGATGTTGTTGTTGTTGTTGTTGTTTTGACGTTGTTGTTGTTGTTGTTGACGTTCTTGTTGTTATTTATTTGATGTTGTTGTTGTTGTTGTTGACATAGATGTTGTTATTTATTTGATGTTGTTGTTGTTGTTGTTGACGTTGCTGTTTATTTGACGTTGTTGTTGTTATTGTTTATTTGACGTTGTTGTTGTTGTTGACGTTGTTGTTGTTGTTTATTTGACGTTGTTGTTGTTGACGTTGTTGTTGTTGTTTATTTGACGTTGTTGTTGTTGTTTATTTGACATTGTTGTTGTTGTTGACGGTGTTGTTGTTGTTGTTATTTATTTGACATTGTTGTTGTTGTTATTGTTGACGTTGTTGTTGTTGTTGTTGTTATTGTTGATGTTTATTTGACGTTGTTGTTGTTGTTTATTTGACATTGTTGTTGTTGTTGTTGTTTATTTGACATTGTTGTTGTTGTTTATTCAACATTGTTGTTGTTGTTGATGGTGTTGTTGTTGTTGTTGACGTTGTTGTTGTTTGACGTTGTTGTTGTTGTTGTTTATTTGACGTTGTTGTTGTTGTTTATTTGACGTTGTTGTTTATTTGACGTTGTTAATGTTTTTGACATTGTTGTTGTTGTTTCTGTTGTTTATTTGACGTTGTTGTTGTTGTTGTTATTGTTGGTGTTGTTGTTGTTGTTTATTTGATGTCGTTGTTGTTGTTGTTTATTTGTTGTTGTTTTTGTTATTTGACGTTGTTGTTGTTGTTGTTGTTGTTGTTGTTGTTGTATTTGTTGTTGTTGTTGTTGCTTATTTGACGTTGTTGTTGTTGTTGTTTATTTGATGTTGTTGTTGCTGTTGTTTATTTGACGTTGTTGTTGTCGTTGTTATTGTTTATTTGACGTTGTTGTTGTTGTGGTTTTGTTTATTTGACGTTGTTATTGTGGTTGACGTTGTTGTTGTTGTTGTTGTTGTTGTTGTTTATTTGACGTTGTTGTTGTCGTTGTTTATTTGACGTTGTTAATGTTGTTGACGTTGTTGCTGTTGTTTATTTCACGTTGTTGTTGTTATTGTTGTTGTTGTTGTTGTTTGTTTGACGTTGTTGTTGTTGTTATTAATTTGACGTTGTTGTTGTCGTTGTTTATTTGACGTTGTTGTTGTGTATTTGACATTGTTGTTGTTGTTTATTTGATGTTGTTAATGTTGTTGACGTTGTTGTTGCTGTTGTTTATTTCACGTTGTTGTTGTTGTTGTTATTGTTGTTGTTGTTGTTTATTTGACGTTATTGTTGTTGTTGTTTATTTGACGTTGTCATTGTTGTTTATATGACGTTGTTGTTGTTGACGTTGTTGTTGTTGTTGTTGTTGTTTATTTAACGTTGTTGTTGTTGTTGTTTATTTGACGTTGTTAATGTTGTTTTTGTTCTTTATTTGACGTTGTTGGTGTTGTTGGTGATGTTTATTTGACGTTGTTGTTATTATTGTTGTTTATTTGACGTTGTTGTTGTTGTTAATTTGACGTTGTTGTTGTTGTTGTTAATTTGACGTTGTTGTTGTTGTTGTTTATTTGGCGTTGTTATTGTTGTTGTTTATTTGACATTGTTGTTGTTGTTGTTGTTGACGTTGTTATTGTTGTTTATTTGACGTTGTTGTTGTTGTTGGTTATTTGATGTTGTTTTAGTTGTTGTTGTTTATTTGACGTTGTTGTTGTTGTTGTTTATTTGACGTTGTTGTTTTTGTTTATTTGACGTTGTTGTTGTTTAGTTGTTGTTGTTGTTGTTGTTGTTTATTTGACGTTGTTGTTGTTGTTTTTTATTTGACAGTGTTGTTGTTGTTGTTGTTGTTGTTTATTTGACGTTGTTGTTATTGTTGTTTATTTGACATTGTTGTTGTTGTTGACGTTGTTGTTGTTGTTGTTTATTTGATGTTGTTGTTGTTGTTAACATAGTTGTTGTTGTTTATTTCACGTTGTTGTTGTTGTTGTTGTTGTTGTTTATTTGACATTATTGTTGTTGTTGTTGTTTATTTGACGTTGTTGTTGTTGTTGTTTATTTGACGTTGTTGTTGTTGTTGTTTATTTGACGTTGTTGTTGTTGTTTATTTGACGTAGTTGTTGTTGTTGACGTTGTTGTTGTTGTTTATTTGACGTTGTTGTTGTTGTTGTTTATTTGACGTTGTTGTTGTTGTTGTTATTGTTGTTGTTGTTTATTTAACGTTGTTGTTTATTTGACGTTGTTGTTGTTGTTTATTTGACGGTGTTGTTGTTATTTGACGTTGTTGTTGTATTTGTTGTTGTTGTTGTTGTTGTTGTTTATTTGACGTTGTTGTTGTTATTTGACGTTGTTGTTGTTGTTGTATTTGTTGTATTTGTTGTTGTATTTGTTGTTGTTGTTGTATTTGTTGTTGTTGTTGTTGTTTATGTGACGTTGTTAATGTTTTTGACATTGTTGTTGTTGTTTTTGTTGTTTATTTGACGTTGTTGTTGTTGTTGTTATTGTTGGTGTTGTTGTTGTTGTTTATTTGACGTTGTTGTTGTTGTTTATTTGACGTTGTTGTTGTGGTTGTTGTTTATTTGACGTTGTTGTTGTTGTTGTTGTTTAGTTGACGTTGTTGTTGTTGTTGTTTAGTTGACGTTGTTGTTGTTGTTGTTTATTTGACGTTGTTGTTGTTGTTGACGTTGTTGTTGTTGTTGTTGTTTATTTGATGTTGTTGTTGACATAGTTGTTGTTGTTTATTTCACGTTGTTGTTGTTGTTGACGTTGTCGTTTATTTGACATTGTTGTTGTTGTTTATTTGACGTTGTTGTTGTTGTTGTTGTTTATTCAACATTGTTGTTGTTGTTGATGGTGTTGTTGTTGTTGACGTTGTTGTTATTTATTTGACGTTGTTGTTGTTGTTGCTTATTTGACGTTGTTGTTGTTGTTTATTTGACTTTGCTGTTGTTGTTGTTATTGTTTATTTGACGTTGTTGTAGTTGTTGTTGTTGACGTTGTTGTTGTTGTTGTTATTTATTTGATGATTTTGTTGTTGTTGATGTTGTTGTTGTTTTTGTTGTTGTTTATTTGACGTTTTTGTTGTTGTTTATTTGACGTTGTTATTGTTGTTATTCGTTTGACGTTGTTGTTGTTGTTTATTTGACGTTGTTGTTGTTGTTGTTTATTTGACGTTGTTGTTGTTGTTGTTGGTTATTTGATGTTGTTTTAGTTGTTGTTGTTTATTTGACGTTGTTGTTGTTGTTGTTTATTTGACGTTGTTGTTTTTGTTTATTTGACGTTGTTGTTGTTTAGTTGTTGTTGTTGTTGTTGTTGTTGTTGTTTATTTGACGTTGTTGTTGTTGTTTATTTGACAGTGTTGTTGTTGTTGTTGTTGTTTATTTGACGTTGTTGTTATTGTTGTTTATTTGACGTTGTTGTTGTTGTTGACGTTGTTGTTGTTGTTGTTTATTTGATGTTGTTGTTGTTGTTAACATAGTTGTTGTTGTTTATTTCACGTTGTTGTTGTTGTTGTTGTTGTTTATTTGACATTATTGTTGTTGTTGTTGTTTATTTGACATTGTTGTTGTTGTTGTTTATTTGACGTTGTTGTTGTTGTTTATTTGACGTTGTTGTTGTTGTTAGTGTTTATTTGACGTTGTTGTTGTTGTTTATTTGACGTAGTTGTTATTGTTGACGTTGTTGTTGTTGTTTATTTGACGTTGTTGTTGTTTATTTGACGTTGTTGTTGTTGTTTATTTGACGTTGTTGTTGTTGTTTATTTGACGTAGTTGTTGTTGTTGACGTTGTTGTTGTTGTTTATTTGACGTTGTTGTTGTTTATTTGACATTATTGTTGTTGTTGTTATTGTTGTTGTTGTTTATTTAACGTTGTTGTTTATTTGACGTTGTTGTTGTTGTTTATTTGACGGTGTTGTTGTTATTTGACGTTGTTGTTGTTGTATTTGTTGTTGTTGTTGTTGTTGTTTATTTGACGTTGTTTATTTGACGTTGTTGTTGTAATTTGACGTTGTTGTTGTTGTTGTATTTGTTGTATTTGTTGTTGTATTTGTTGTTGTTGTTGTTGTTGTTGTTGTATTTGTTGTCGTTGTTGTTGTTGTTGTTGTTTATTTGACGTTGTTATTGTTGTTGTTGTTGTTGTTTATTTGACGTTGTTGTTGTTGTTGACGTTGTTGTTCTTGTTGTTTATTTGACGTTTTTGTTCTTGTTGTTGTTTATGTGACGTTGTTAATGTTTTTGACATTGTTGTTGTTATTTTTGTTGTTTATTTGACGTTGTTGTTGTTGTTGTTGTTATTGTTGGTGTTGTTGTTGTTGTTTATTTGACGTTGTTGTTGTTGTTTATTTGACGTTGTTGTTGTGGTTGTTGTTTATTTGACGTTGTTGTTGTTGTTGTTTAGTTGACGTTGTTGTTGTTGTTGTTGTTGTTTATTTGACGTTGTTGTTGTTGTTGCTTATTTGACGTTGTTGTTGTTGTTTATTTGACTTTGCTGTTGTTGTTGTTATTGTTTATTTGACGTTGTTGTAGTTGTTGTTGTTGACGTTGTTGTTGTTTTTGTTATTTATTTGATGTTTTTGTTGTTGTTGATGTTGTTGTTGTTTTTGTTGTTGTTTATTTGACGTTTTTGTTGTTGTTTATTTGACGTTGTTATTGTTGTTATTCATTTGACGTTGTTGTTGTTGTTGTTGTTTATTTGACGTTGTTGTTGTTGTTGTTTATTTGACGTTGTTGTTGTCGTTGTTTTTGTTGTTTATTTGACGTTGTTGTTGTTGGTTATTTGACGTTGTTGTTGTTGTTGTTGTTTATTTGATGATGTTGTTGTTGTTATTGTTGTTTTGACGTTGTTGTTGTTGTTGTTGACGTTGTTGTTGTTATTTATTTGATGTTGTTGTTGTTGTTGTTGACATAGTTGTTGTTATTTATTTGATGTTGTTGTTGTTGTTGTTGTTGACGTTGCTGTTTATTTGACGTTGTTGTTGTTGTTGTTTATTTGACGTTGTTGTTGTTGTTGACGTTGTTGTTGTTGTTGTTTATTTGACGTTGTTGTTGTTGTTGACGTTGTTGTTGTTGTTCATTTGAAGTTGTTGTTGTTGTTTGTTTGACATTGTTGTTGTTGTTGACGGTGTTGTTGTTGTTGTTGTTTATTTGACATTGTTGTTGTTGTTGTTATTATTGACGTTGTTACTGTTGTTGTTATTGTTGTTGTTTATTTGACGTTGTTGTTGTTGTTTATTTGACATTGTTGTTATTGTTGTTGTTGTTGTTTATTTGACATTGTTGTTGTTTATTTGACGTTGTTGTTGTTGTTGTTGTTGTTGTTGTTTATTTGACGTTGTTGTTGTTGTTGTTTATTTGACGTTGTTGTTGTTGTTTATTTGACGTTGTTGTTGTTGACGTTGTAGTTGTTGTTATTGTTTATTTGACGTTGTTGTTGTTGTTTATTAGACGTAGTTGTTGTTGTTGACGTTGTTGTTGTTGTTGTTTATTTGACGTTTTTGTTGTTATTGATGTTCTTGTTGTTTTTGTTGTTGTTTATTTGACGTTGTTGTTGTTGTTTATTTGACGTTGTTGTTGTTGTTGTTGTTTATTTAACGTTGTTGTTGTTGTTGTTTATTTGACGTTGTTGTTGTTATTTGACGTTGTTGTTGTTGTTGTATTAGTTGTTATTGTTGTTGTTGTTGTTTATTTGACGTTGTTGTTGTTATTTGACGTTGTTGTTGTTGTTGTTGTATTTGTTGTTGTTATTGTTTATTTGACGTTGTTGTTGTTGTTTATTTGATGTTATTGTTGTTGTTTATTTGACGTTGTTATTGTTGTTGTTGTTTATTTGACATTGTTGTTGTTGTTGACGTTGTTGTTGTTGTTGTTGTTTATTTGACGTTGTTGTTGTTGTTGACGTTGTTGTTGTTGTTGTTGTTTATTTGACGTTGTTATTGTTGTTGTTGTTTATTTGATGTTGTTAATGTTTTTGACATTGTTGTTGTTGTTTTTGTTGTTTATTTGACGTTGTTGTTGTTGTTATTGTTGGTGTTGTTGTTGTTGTTGTTTATTTGACGTTGTTGTTGTTGTTGTTTATTTGACGTTGTTGTTGTGGTTGTTATTTATTTGACGTTGTTGTTGTTGTTGTTTAGTTGACGTTGTTGTTGTTGTTGTTTATTTGACGTTGTTGTTGTCGTTGTTTTTGTTGTTTATTTGACGTTGTTGTTGTTGACGTTGTTGTTGTTGTTTATTTGACGTTGTTGTTGTTGTTTATTTGACGTTGTTGTTGTTGTTATTTATTTGACGGTGTTGTTGTTGTTGTTGATTTGATGTTGTTGTTGTTTATTTGACGTTGTTGACGTTGTTGTTGTTGTTGTTGACGTTGTTGTTGTTGTTGTTGTTGTTTATTCAACATTGTTGTTGTTGTTGATGGTGTTGTTGTTGTTGTTGACGTTGTTGTTGTTTATTTGACGTTGTTGTTGTTGTTGTTGTTATTTATTTGACGTTGTTGTTGTTGTTGTTTATTTGACGTTGTTGTTTATTTGACTTTGTTGTTGTTGTTGTTATTGTTTATTTGACGTTGTTGTAGTTGTTTATTTGACGTTGTTGTTTATTTGACTTTGTTGTTGTTGTTGTTATTGTTTATTTGACGTTGTTGTAGTTGTTGTTGTTGACGTTGTTGTTGTTGTTATTTATTTGATGTTTTTGTTGTTGTTAATGTTGTCGTTGTTTTTGTTGTTGTTTATTTGACGTTTTTGTTGTTGTTTATTTGACGTTGTTGTTGTTGTTATTCATTTGACGTTGTTGTTGTTGTTTATTTGACGTTGTTGTTGTTGTTGTTTATGTTTATTTAACGTTGTTGTTGTTGTTGTTGACGTTGTCGTCGTTGTTGTTGTTGTTTATTTGATGATGTTGTTGTTGTTGTTGTTGTTTTGACGTTGTTGTTGTTGTTGTTGTTGACGTTCTTGTTGTTATTTATTTGATGTTGTTGTTGTTGTTGTTGACATAGATGTTGTTATTTATTTGATGTTGTTGTTGTTGTTGTTGACGTTGCTGTTTATTTGACGTTGTTGTTGTTATTGTTTATTTGACGTTGTTGTTGTGGTTGTTATTTATTTGACGTTGTTGTTGTTGTTGTTTAGTTGACGTTGTTGTTGTTGTTGTTTATTTGACGTTGTTGTTGTCGTTGTTTTTGTTGTTTATTTGACGTTGTTGTTGTTGACGTTGTTGTTGTTGTTTATTTGACGTTGTTGTTGTTGTTTATTTGACGTTGTTGTTGTTGTTATTTATTTGACGGTGTTGTTGTTGTTGTTGATTTGATGTTGTTGTTGTTTATTTGACGTTGTTGACGTTGTTGTTGTTGTTGTTGACGTTGTTGTTGTTGTTGTTGTTGTTTATTCAACATTGTTGTTGTTGTTGATGGTGTTGTTGTTGTTGTTGACGTTGTTGTTGTTTATTTGACGTTGTTGTTGTTGTTGTTATTTATTTGACGTTGTTGTTGTTGTTTATTTGACGTTGTTGTTTATTTGACTTTGTTGTTGTTGTTGTTATTGTTTATTTGACGTTGTTGTTGTTGTTTATTTGACGTTGTTGTTTATTTGACTTTGTTGTTGTTGTTGTTATTGTTTATTTGACGTTGTTGTAGTTGTTGTTGTTGACGTTGTTGTTGTTGTTATTTATTTGATGTTTTTGTTGTTGTTAATGTTGTCGTTGTTTTTGTTGTTGTTTATTTGACGTTTTTGTTGTTGTTTATTTGACGTTGTTGTTGTTGTTATTCATTTGACGTTGTTGTTGTTGTTTATTTGACGTTGTTGTTGTTGTTGTTTATGTTTATTTAACGTTGTTGTTGTTGTTGTTGACGTTGTCGTCGTTGTTGTTGTTGTTGTTTATTTGATGATGTTGTTGTTGTTGTTGTTGTTTTGACGTTGTTGTTGTTGTTGTTGACGTTCTTGTTGTTATTTATTTGATGTTGTTGTTGTTGTTGTTGACATAGATGTTGTTATTTATTTGATGTTGTTGTTGTTGTTGTTGACGTTGCTGTTTATTTGACGTTGTTGTTGTTATTGTTTATTTGACGTTGTTGTTGTTGTTGACGTTGTTGTTGTTGTTTATTTGACGTTGTTGTTGTTGACGTTGTTGTTGTTGTTTATTTGACGTTGTTGTTGTTGTTTATTTGACATTGTTGTTGTTGTTGACGGTGTTGTTGTTGTTGTTATTTATTTGACATTGTTGTTGTTGTTATTGTTGACGTTGTTGTTGTTGTTGTTGTTATTGTTGATGTTTATTTGACGTTGTTGTTGTTGTTTATTTGACATTGTTGTTGTTGTTGTTGTTTATTTGACATTGTTGTTGTTGTTTATTCAACATTGTTGTTGTTGTTGATGGTGTTGTTGTTGTTGTTGACGTTGTTGTTGTTTGACGTTGTTGTTGTTGTTGTTTATTTGACGTTGTTGTTGTTGTTTATTTGACAATGTTGTTTATTTGACGTTGTTAATGTTTTTGACATTGTTGTTGTTGTTTCTGTTATTTATTTGACGTTGTTGTTGTTGTTGTTATTGTTGGTGTTGTTGTTGTTGTTTATTTGATGTCGTTGTTGTTGTTGTTTATTTGTTGTTGTTTTTGTTATTTGACGTTGTTGTTGTTGTTGTTGTTGTTGTTGTTGTTGTATTTGTTGTTGTTGTTGTTGTTGCTTATTTGACGTTGTTGTTGTTGTTGTTTGTTTGATGTTGTTGTTGCTGTTGTTTATTTGACGTTGTTGTTGTCGTTGTTATTGTTTATTTGACGTTGTTGTTGTTGTGGTTTTGTTTATTTGACGTTGTTATTGTGGTTGACGTTGTTGTTGTTGTTGTTGTTGTTGTTTATTTGACGTTGTTGTTGTCGTTGTTTATTTGACGTTGTTAATGTTGTTGACGTTGTTGCTGTTGTTTATTTCACGTTGTTGTTGTTATTGTTGTTGTTGTTGTTGTTTGTTTGACGTTGTTGTTGTTGTTATTAATTTGACGTTGTTGTTGTCGTTGTTTATTTGACGTTGTTGTTGTGTATTTGACATTGTTGTTGTTGTTTATTTGATGTTGTTAATGTTGTTGACGTTGTTGTTGCTGTTGTTTATTTCACGTTGTTGTTGTTGTTGTTGTTATTGTTGTTGTTGTTGTTTATTTGACGTTATTGTTGTTGTTGTTTATTTGACGTTGTCATTGTTGTTTATATGACGTTGTTGTTGTTGACGTTGTTGTTGTTGTTGTTGTTGTTTATTTAACGTTGTTGTTGTTGTTGTTTATTTGACGTTGTTAATGTTGTTTTTGTTCTTTATTTGACGTTGTTGGTGTTGTTGGTGATGTTTATTTGACGTTGTTGTTATTATTGTTGTTTATTTGACGTTGTTGTTGTTGTTAATTTGACGTTGTTGTTGTTGTTGTTAATTTGACGTTGTTGTTGTTGTTGTTTATTTGGCGTTGTTATTGTTATTGTTTATTTGACATTGTTGTTGTTGTTGTTGTTGACGTTGTTATTGTTGTTTATTTGACGTTGTTGTTGTTGTTGGTTATTTGATGTTGTTTTAGTTGTTGTTGTTTATTTGACGTTGTTGTTGTTGTTGTTTATTTGACGTTGTTGTTTTTGTTTATTTGACGTTGTTGTTGTTTAGTTGTTGTTGTTGTTGTTGTTGTTTATTTGACGTTGTTGTTGTTGTTTTTTATTTGACAGTGTTGTTGTTGTTGTTGTTGTTGTTTATTTGACGTTGTTGTTATTGTTGTTTATTTGACATTGTTGTTGTTGTTGACGTTGTTGTTGTTGTTGTTTATTTGATGTTGTTGTTGTTGTTAACATAGTTGTTGTTGTTTATTTCACGTTGTTGTTGTTGTTGTTGTTGTTGTTTATTTGACATTATTGTTGTTGTTGTTGTTTATTTGACGTTGTTGTTGTTGTTGTTTATTTGACGTTGTTGTTGTTGTTGTTTATTTGACGTTGTTGTTGTTGTTTATTTGACGTAGTTGTTGTTGTTGACGTTGTTGTTGTTGTTTATTTGACGTTGTTGTTGTTGTTGTTTATTTGACGTTGTTGTTGTTGTTGTTATTGTTGTTGTTGTTTATTTAACGTTGTTGTTTATTTGACGTTGTTGTTGTTGTTTATTTGACGGTGTTGTTGTTATTTGACGTTGTTGTTGTATTTGTTGTTGTTGTTGTTGTTGTTGTTTATTTGACGTTGTTGTTGTTATTTGACGTTGTTGTTGTTGTTGTATTTGTTGTATTTGTTGTTGTATTTGTTGTTGTTGTTGTATTTGTTGTTGTTGTTGTTGTTTATGTGACGTTGTTAATGTTTTTGACATTGTTGTTGTTGTTTTTGTTGTTTATTTGACGTTGTTGTTGTTGTTGTTATTGTTGGTGTTGTTGTTGTTGTTTATTTGACGTTGTTGTTGTTGTTTATTTGACGTTGTTGTTGTGGTTGTTGTTTATTTGACGTTGTTGTTGTTGTTGTTGTTTAGTTGACGTTGTTGTTGTTGTTGTTTAGTTGACGTTGTTGTTGTTGTTGTTTATTTGACGTTGTTGTTGTTGTTGACGTTGTTGTTGTTGTTGTTGTTTATTTGATGTTGTTGTTGACATAGTTGTTGTTGTTTATTTCACGTTGTTGTTGTTGTTGACGTTGTCGTTTATTTGACATTGTTGTTCTTGTTTATTTGACGTTGTTGTTGTTGTTGTTTATTCAACATTGTTGTTGTTGTTGATGGTGTTGTTGTTGTTGACGTTGTTGTTATTTATTTGACGTTGTTGTTGTTGTTGCTTATTTGACGTTGTTGTTGTTGTTTATTTGACTTTGCTGTTGTTGTTGTTATTGTTTATTTGACGTTGTTGTAGTTGTTGTTGTTGACGTTGTTGTTGTTGTTGTTATTTATTTGATGATTTTGTTGTTGTTGATGTTGTTGTTGTTTTTGTTGTTGTTTATTTGACGTTTTTGTTGTTGTTTATTTGACGTTGTTATTGTTGTTATTCGTTTGACGTTGTTGTTGTTGTTTATTTGACGTTGTTGTTGTTGTTGTTTATTTGACGTTGTTGTTGTTGTTGTTGGTTATTTGATGTTGTTTTAGTTGTTGTTGTTTATTTGACGTTGTTGTTGTTGTTGTTTATTTGACGTTGTTGTTTTTGTTTATTTGACGTTGTTGTTGTTTAGTTGTTGTTGTTGTTGTTGTTGTTGTTTATTTGACGTTGTTGTTGTTGTTGTTTATTTGACAGTGTTGTTGTTGTTGTTGTTGTTGTTGTTTATTTGACGTTGTTGTTATTGTTGTTTATTTGACGTTGTTGTTGTTGTTGACGTTGTTGTTGTTGTTGTTTATTTGATGTTGTTGTTGTTGTTAACATAGTTGTTGTTGTTTATTTCACGTTGTTGTTGTTGTTGTTGTTGTTTATTTGACATTATTGTTGTTGTTGTTGTTTATTTGA
>OX451735.1:1334617700-1334620200 GCA_948472305.1 Vicia faba | reverse complement strand
GTTGTTGTTTATTTGACGTTGTTGTTGTGGTTGTTATTTATTTGACGTTGTTGTTGTTGTTGTTTAGTTGACGTTGTTGTTGTTGTTGTTTATTTGACGTTGTTGTTGTCGTTGTTTTTGTTGTTTATTTGACGTTGTTGTTGTTGACGTTGTTGTTGTTGTTTATTTGACGTTGTTGTTGTTGTTTATTTGACGTTGTTGTTGTTGTTATTTATTTGACGGTGTTGTTGTTGTTGTTGATTTGATGTTGTTGTTGTTTATTTGACGTTGTTGACGTTGTTGTTGTTGTTGTTGACGTTGTTGTTGTTGTTGTTGTTGTTTATTCAACATTGTTGTTGTTGTTGATGGTGTTGTTGTTGTTGTTGACGTTGTTGTTGTTTATTTGACGTTGTTGTTGTTGTTGTTGTTATTTATTTGACGTTGTTGTTGTTGTTGTTTATTTGACGTTGTTGTTTATTTGACTTTGTTGTTGTTGTTGTTATTGTTTATTTGACGTTGTTGTTGTTGTTTATTTGACGTTGTTGTTTATTTGACTTTGTTGTTGTTGTTGTTATTGTTTATTTGACGTTGTTGTAGTTGTTGTTGTTGACGTTGTTGTTGTTGTTATTTATTTGATGTTTTTGTTGTTGTTAATGTTGTCGTTGTTTTTGTTGTTGTTTATTTGACGTTTTTGTTGTTGTTTATTTGACGTTGTTGTTGTTGTTATTCATTTGACGTTGTTGTTGTTGTTTATTTGACGTTGTTGTTGTTGTTGTTTATGTTTATTTAACGTTGTTGTTGTTGTTGTTGACGTTGTCGTCGTTGTTGTTGTTGTTTATTTGATGATGTTGTTGTTGTTGTTGTTGTTTTGACGTTGTTGTTGTTGTTGTTGTTGTTGACGTTCTTGTTGTTATTTATTTGATGTTGTTGTTGTTGTTGTTGACATAGATGTTGTTATTTATTTGATGTTGTTGTTGTTGTTGTTGACGTTGCTGTTTATTTGACGTTGTTGTTGTTATTGTTTATTTGACGTTGTTGTTGTTGTTGACGTTGTTGTTGTTGACGTTGTTGTTGTTGTTTATTTGACGTTGTTGTTGTTGTTTATTTGACATTGTTGTTGTTGTTGACGGTGTTGTTGTTGTTGTTGTTATTTATTTGACATTGTTGTTGTTGTTATTGTTGACGTTGTTGTTGTTGTTGTTATTGTTGATGTTTATTTGACGTTGTTGTTGTTGTTTATTTGACATTGTTGTTGTTGTTGTTTATTTGACATTGTTGTTGTTGTTTATTCAACATTGTTGTTGTTGTTGATGGTGTTGTTGTTGTTGTTGACGTTGTTGTTGTTTGACGTTGTTGTTGTTGTTGTTGTTTATTTGACGTTATTGTTGTTGTTTATTTGACGTTGTTAATGTTTTTGACATTGTTGTTGTTGTTTCTGTTGTTTATTTGGCGTTGTTGTTGTTGTTGTTATTGTTGGTGTTGTTGTTGTTGTTTATTTGATGTCGTTGTTGTTGTTGTTTATTTGTTGTTGTTTTTGTTATTTGACGTTGTTGTTGTTGTTGTTGTTGTATTTGTTGTTGTTGTTGTTGTTGCTTATTTGACGTTGTTGTTGTTGTTGTTTGTTTGATGTTGTTGTTGCTGTTGTTTATTTGACATTGTTGTTGTCGTTGTTATTGTTTATTTGACGTTGTTGTTGTTGTGGTTTTGTTTATTTGACGTTGTTATTGTGGTTGACGTTGTTGTTGTTGTTGTTGTTGTTGTTTATTTGACGTTGTTGTTGTTGTTGTTTATTTGACGTTGTTAATGTTGTTGACGTTGTTGCTGTTGTTTATTTCACGTTGTTGTTGTTATTGTTGTTGTTGTTGTTGTTGTTGTTTGTTTGACGTTGTTGTTGTTGTTATTAATTTGACGTTGTTGTTGTCGTTGTTTATTTGACGTTGTTGTTGTGTATTTGACATTGTTGTTGTTGTTTATTTGATGTTGTTAATGTTGTTGACGTTGTTGTTGCTGTTGTTTATTTCACGTTGTTGTTGTTGTTGTTATTGTTGTTGTTGTTGTTTATTTGACGTTATTGTTGTTGTTGTTTATTTGACGTTGTCATTGTTGTTTATATGACGTTGTTGTTGACGTTGTTGTTGTTGTTGTTGTTTATTTAACGTTGTTGTTGTTGTTGTTTATTTGACGTTGTTAATGTTGTTTTTGTTCTTTATTTGACGTTGTTGGTGTTGTTGGTGATGTTTATTTGACGTTGTTGTTATTATTGTTGTTTATTTGACATTGTTGTTGTTGTTAATTTGACGTTGTTGTTGTTGTTGTTAATTTGACGTTGTTGTTGTTGTTGTTTATTTGGCGTTGTTATTGTTGTTGTTTATTTGACATTGTTGTTGTTGTTGTTGACGTTGTTATTGTTGTTTATTTGACATTGTTGTTGTTGTTGTTGGTTATTTGATGTTGTTTTAGTTGTTGTTGGTTATTTGACGTTGTTGTTGTTGTTGTTTATTTGACGTTGTTGTTTTTGTTT
>OX451735.1:1334595200-1334597700 GCA_948472305.1 Vicia faba | reverse complement strand
TGTTGTTGTTTATTTGACGTTGTTGTTGTGGTTGTTGTTTATTTGACGTTGTTGTTGTTGTTGTTTTGTTGACGTTGTTGTTGTTGTTGTTGTTGTTGTTTATTTGACGTTGTTGTTGTTGTTGCTTATTTGACGTTGTTGTTGTTGTTTATTTGACTTTGCTGTTGTTGTTGTTATTGTTTATTTGACGTTGTTGGAGTTGTTGTTGTTGACGTTGTTGTTGTTGTTGTTATTTATTTGATGTTTTTGTTGTTGTTGATGTTGTTGTTGTTTTTGTTGTTGTTTATTTGACGTTTTTGTTGTTGTTTATTTGACGTTGTTATTATTGTTATTCATTTGACGTTGTTGTTGTTGTTTATTTGACGTTGTTGTTGTTGTTGTTTATTTGACGTTGTTGTTGTCGTTGTTTTTGTTGTTTATTTGACGTTGTTGTTGTTGGTTATTTGACGTTGTTGTTGTTGTTTATTTGATGATGTTGTTGTTGTTATTGTTGTTTTGACGTTGTTGTTGTTGTTGTTGACGTTGTTGTTGTTATTTATTTGATGTTGTTGTTGTTGTTGTTGACATAGTTGTTGTTATTTATTTGATGTTGTTGTTGTTGTTGTTGTTGTTGTTGTTGTTGACGTTGCTGTTTATTTGACGTTGTTGTTGTTGTTGTTTATTTGACGTTGTTGTTGTTGTTGACGTTGTTGTTGTTGTTGTTTATTTGACGTTGTTGTTGTTGTTGACGTTGTTGTTGTTGTTCATTTGAAGTTGTTGTTGTTGTTTGTTTGACATTGTTGTTGTTGTTGACGGTGTTGTTGTTGTTGTTGTTTATTTGACATTGTTGTTGTTGTTGTTATTGTTGACGTTGTTACTGTTGTTGTTATTGTTGTTGTTTATTTGACGTTGTTGTTGTTGTTTATTTGACATTGTTGTTATTGTTGTTGTTGTTGTTTATTTGACATTGTTGTTGTTTATTTGACGTTGTTGTTGTTGTTGTTGTTGTTGTTGTTTATTTGACGTTGTTGTTGTTGTTGTTTATTGGACGTTGTTGTTGTTGTTTATTTGACGTTGTTGTTGTTGACGTTGTAGTTGTTGTTATTGTTTATTTGACGTTGTTGTTGTTGTTTATTAGACGTAGTTGTTGTTGTTGACGTTGTTGTTGTTGTTGTTTATTTGACGTTTTTGTTGTTATTGATGTTCTTGTTGTTTTTGTTGTTGTTTATTTGACGTTGTTGTTGTTGTTTATTTGACGTTGTTGTTGTTTATTTAACGTTGTTGTTGTTGTTGTTTATTTGACGTTGTTGTTGTTATTTGACGTTGTTGTTGTTGTTGTATTAGTTGTTATTGTTGTTGTTGTTGTTTATTTGACGTTGTTGTTGTTATTTGACGTTGTTGTTGTTGTTGTATTTGTTGTTGTTATTGTTTATTTGACGTTGTTGTTGTTGTTTATTTGACGTTATTGTTGTTGTTTATTTGACGTTGTTATTGTTGTTGTTGTTGTTTATTTGACATTGTTGTTGTTGTTGACGTTGTTGTTGTTGTTGTTGTTTATTTGACGTTGTTGTTGTTGTTGACGTTGTTGTTGTTGTTGTTTATTTGACGTTGTTATTGTTGTTGTTGTTTATTTGACGTTGTTAATGTTTTTGACATTGTTGTTGTTGTTTTTGTTGTTTATTTGACGTTGTTGTTGTTGTTGTTGTTATTGTTGGTGTTGTTGTTGTTGTTTATTTGACGTTGTTGTTGTTGTTGTTTATTTGACGTTGTTGTTGTGGTTGTTATTTATTTGACGTTGTTGTTGTTGTTGTTTAGTTGACGTTGTTGTTGTTGTTTATTTGACGTTGTTGTTGTCGTTGTTTTTGTTGTTTATTTGACGTTGTTGTTGTTGTTGACGTTGTTGTTGTTGTTGTTTATTTGACGTTGTTGTTGTTGTTGTTGTTTATTTGACGTTGTTGTTGTTGTTTATTTGACGTTGTTGTTGTTGTTATTTATTTGACGGTGTTGTTGTTGTTGTTGATTTGATGTTGTTGTTGTTTATTTGACGTTGTTGACGTTGGTGTTGTTGTTGACGTTGTTGTTGTTGTTGTTGTTTATTCAACATTGTTGTTGTTGTTGATGGTGTTGTTGTTGTTGTTGACGTTGTTGTTGTTTATTTGACGTTGTTGTTGTTGTTGTTGTTTATTTGACGTTGTTGTTGTTGTTTATTTGACGTTGTTGTTTATTTGACTTTGTTGTTGTTGTTGTTATTGTTTATTTGACGTTGTTGTTGTTGTTTATTTGACGTTGTTGTTTATTTGACGTTGTTGTTGTTGTTTATTTGACGTTGTTGTTTATTTGACTTTGTTGTTGTTGTTGTTATTGTTTATTTGACGTTGTTTTAGTTGTTGTTGTTGACGTTGTTGTTGTTGTTGTTGTTATTTATTTGATGTTTTTGTTGTTGTTGATGTTGTTGTTGTTTTTGTTGTTGTTTATTTGACGTTTTTGTTGTTGTTTATTTGACGTTATTGTTGTTGTTATT
>OX451735.1:1334570200-1334572700 GCA_948472305.1 Vicia faba | reverse complement strand
TTGTGGTTGTTATTTATTTGACGTTGTTGTTGTTGTTGTTTAGTTGACGTTGTTGTTGTTGTTTATTTGACATTGTTGTTGTCGTTGTTTTTGTTGTTTATTTGACGTTGTTGTTGTTGTTGACGTTGTTGTTGTTGTTGTTTATTTGACGTTGTTGTTGTTGTTGTTGTTTATTTGACGTTGTTGTTGTTGTTTATTTGACGTTGTTGTTGTTGTTATTTATTTGACGGTGTTGTTGTTGTTGTTGATTTGTTGTTGTTGTTGTTTATTCAACATTGTTGTTGTTGTTGATGGTGTTGTTGTTGTTGTTGACGTTGTTGTTGTTTATTTGACGTTGTTGTTGTTGTTGTTGTTTATTTGACGTTGTTGTTGTTGTTTATTTGACGTTGTTGTTTATTTGACTTTGTTGTTGTTGTTGTTATTGTTTATTTGACGTTGTTGTTGTTGTTTATTTGACGTTGTTGTTTATTTGACTTTGTTGTTGTTGTTGTTATTGTTTATTTGACGTTGTTTTAGTTGTTGTTGTTGACGTTGTTGTTGTTGTTGTTGTTATTTATTTGATGTTTTTGTTGTTGTTGATGTTGTTGTTGTTTATTTGACGTTGTTGTTGTTGTTGACGTTGTTGTTGTTGTTGTTGTTGTTGTTGTTGTTGTTTATTTGATGTTGTTGTTGACATAGTTGTTGTTGTTTATTTCACGTTGTTGTTGACGTTGTCGTTTATTTGACATTGTTGTTGTTGTTTATTTGACGTTGTTGTTGTTGTTGTTGACGTTGTTGTTGTTGTTGTTTATTCAACATTGTTGTTGTTGTTGATGGTGTTATTGTTGTTGTTTATTTGACGTTGTTGTTGTTGTTGCTTATTTGACGTTGTTGTTGTTGTTTATTTGACTTTGCTGTTGTTGTTGTTATTGTTTATTTGACGTTGTTGTAGTTGTTGTTGTTGACGTTGTTGTTGTTGTTGTTATTTATTTGATGTTTTTGTTGTTGTTGATGTTGTTGTTGTTTTTGTTGTTGTTTATTTGACGTTTTTGTTGTTGTTTATTTGACGTTGTTATTGTTGTTATTCATTTGACGTTGTTGTTGTTGTTTATTTGATGTTGTTGTTGTTGTGGTTTATTTGACGTTGTTGTGGTTGTTGTTGGTTATTTGATGTTGTTTTAGTTGTTGTTATTTATTTGACGTTGTTGTTGTTGTTGTTTATTTGACGTTGTTGTTTTTGTTTATTTGACGTTGTTGTTGTTTAGTTGTTGTTGTTGTTGTTTATTTGACGTTGTTGTTGTTGTTTATTTGACAGTGTTGTTGTTGTTGTTGTTGTTTATTTGACGTTGTTGTTATTGTTGTTTATTTGACGTTGTTGTTATTGTTGTTTATTTGACGTTGTTGTTGTTGTTGTTTATTTGATGTTGTTGTTGTTAACATAGTTGTTGTTGTTTATTTCACGTTGTTGTTGTTGTTGTTGTTGTTGTTTATTTGACATTATTGTTGTTGTTGTTGTTTATTTGACGTTGTTGTTGTTGTTTATTTGACGTTGTTGTTGTTGTTTATTTGACGTTGTTGTTGTTGTTAGTGTTTATTTGACGTTGTTGGTGTTGTTTATTTGACGTAGTTGTTATTGTTGACGTTGTTGTTGTTGTTTATTTGACGTTGTTATTGTTGTTGTTGTTTATTTGACGTTGTTAATGTTTTTGACATTGTTGTTGTTGTTTTTGTTGTTTATTTGACGTTGTTGTTGTTGTTGTTATTGTTGGTGTTGTTGTTGTTGTTTATTTGACGTTGTTGTTGTTGTTGTTTATTTGACGTTGTTGTTGTGGTTGTTATTTATTTGACGTTGTTGTTGTTGTTGTTTAGTTGACGTTGTTGTTGTTGTTTATTTGACGTTGTTGTTGTCGTTGTTTTTGTTGTTTATTTGACGTTGTTGTTGTTGTTGACGTTGTTGTTGTTGTTGTTTATTTGACGTTGTTGTTGTTGTTGTTGTTTATTTGACGTTGTTGTTGTTGTTTATTTGACGTTGTTGTTGTTGTTATTTATTTGACGGTGTTGTTGTTGTTGTTGATTTGATGTTGTTGTTGTTTATTTGACGTTGTTGACGTTGTTGTTGTTGTTGACGTTGTTGTTGTTGTTGTTGTTTATTCAACATTGTTGTTGTTGTTGATGGTGTTGTTGTTGTTGTTGACGTTGTTGTTGTTTATTTCACGTTGTTGTTGTTGTTGTTGTTGTTGTTTATTTGACGTTGTTGTTGTTGTTTATTTGACGTTGTTGTTTATTTGACTTTGTTGTTGTTGTTGTTATTGTTTATTTGACGTTGTTGTCGTTGTTTATTTGACGTTGTTGTTTATTTGACTTTGTTGTTGTTGTTGTTATTGTTTATTTGACGTTGTTTTAGTTGTTGTTGTTGACGTTGTTGTTGTTGTTGTTGTTATTTATTTGATGTTTTTGTTGTTGTTGATGTTGTTGTTGTTTTTGTTGTTGTTTATTTGACGTTTTTGTTGTTGTTTATTTG
>OX451735.1:1334555200-1334557700 GCA_948472305.1 Vicia faba | reverse complement strand
TGTTGTATTTGTTGTTGTTGTTGTTGTTGTTGTATTTGTTGTTGTTGTTGTTGTTGTTGTTGTTTATTTGACGTTGTTATTGTTGTTGTTGTTGTTGTTTATTTGACGTTGTTGTTGTTGTTGACGTTGTTGTTCTTGTTGTTTATTTGACGTTTTTGTTCTTGTTGTTGTTTATGTGACGTTGTTAATGTTTTTGACATTGTTGTTGTTATTTTTGTTGTTTATTTGACGTTTTTGTTGTTGTTGTTGTAATTGTTGGTGTTGTTGTTGTTGTTTATTTGACGTTGTTGTTGTGGTTGTTGTTTATTTGACGTTGTTGTTGTTGTTGTTTTGTTGACGTTGTTGTTGTTGTTGTTGTTGTTGTTGTTTATTTGACGTTGTTGTTGTTGTTGCTTATTTGACGTTGTTGTTGTTGTTTATTTGACTTTGCTGTTGTTGTTGTTATTGTTTATTTGACGTTGTTGTAGTTGTTGTTGTTGACGTTGTTGTTGTTGTTGTTATTTATTTGATGTTTTTGTTATTGTTGATGTTGTTGTTGTTTTTGTTGTTGTTTATTTGACGTTTTTGTTGTTGTTTATTTGACGTTGTTATTATTGTTATTCATTTGACGTTGTTGTTGTTGTTTATTTGACGTTGTTGTTGTTGTTGTTTATTTGACGTTGTTGTTGTCGTTGTTGGTTATTTGATGTTGTTTTAGTTGTTGTTGTTTATTTGACGTTGTTGTTGTTGTTGTTTATTTGACGTTGTTGTTTTTGTTTATTTGACGTTGTTGTTGTTTAGTTGTTGTTGTTGTTGTTTATTTGACGTTGTTGTTGTTGTTTATTTGTCAGTGTTGTTGTTGTTGTTGTTTATTTGACGTTGTTGTTATTGTTGTTTATTTGACGTTGTTGTTATTGTTGTTTATTTGACGTTGTTGTTGTTGTTGTTTATTTGATGTTGTTGTTGTTAACATAGTTGTTGTTGTTTATTTCACGTTGTTGTTGTTGTTGTTGTTGTTGTTGTTTATTTGACATTATTGTTGTTGTTGTTGTTTATTTGACGTTGTTGTTGTTGTTGTTTATTTGACGTTGTTGTTGTTGTTTATTTGACGTTGTTGTTGTTGTTAGTGTTTATTTGACGTTGTTGTTGTTGTTTATTTGACGTAGTTGTTATTGTTGACGTTGTTGTTGTTGTTTATTTGACGTTGTTATTGTTGTTGTTGTTTATTTGACGTTGTTAATGTTTTTGACATTGTTGTTGTTGTTTTTGTTGTTTATTTGACGTTGTTGTTGTTGTTGTTATTGTTGGTGTTGTTGTTGTTGTTTATTTGACGTTGTTGTTGTTGTTGTTTATTTGACGTTGTTGTTGTGGTTGTTATTTATTTGACGTTGTTGTTGTTGTTGTTTAGTTGACGTTGTTGTTGTTGTTGTTTATTTGACGTTGTTGTTGTCGTTGTTTTTGTTGTTTATTTGACGTTGTTGTTGTTGTTGACGTTGTTGTTGTTGTTGTTTATTTGACGTTGTTGTTGTTGTTGTTGTTTATTTGACGTTGTTGTTGTTGTTTATTTGACGTTGTTGTTGTTGTTATTTATTTGACGGTGTTGTTGTTGTTGTTGATTTGATGTTGTTGTTGTTTATTTGACGTTGTTGACGTTGTTGTTGTTGTTGACGTTGTTGTTGTTGTTGTTGTTTATTCAACATTGTTGTTGTTGTTGATGGTGTTGTTGTTGTTGTTGACGTTGTTGTTGTTTATTTGACGTTGTTGTTGTTGTTGTTTATTTGACGTTGTTGTTGTTGTTTATTTGACGTTGTTGTTTATTTGACTTTGTTGTTGTTGTTGTTATTGTTTATTTGACGTTGTTGTTGTTGTTTATTTGACGTTGTTGTTTATTTGACTTTGTTGTTGTTGTTGTTGTTGTTTATTTAACGTTGTTGTTTATTTGACGTTGTTGTTGTTGTTTATTTGACGGTGTTGTTGTTATTTGACGTTGTTGTTGTTGTATTTGTTGTTGTTGTTGTTGTTGTTTATTTGACGTTGTTGTTGTTATTTGACGTTGTTGTTGTTGTATTTGTTGTATTTGTTGTTGTATTTGTTGTTGTTGTTGTTGTTGTTGTTGTTGTATTTGTTGTTGTTGTTGTTGTTGTTGTTGTTTATTTGACGTTGTTATTGTTGTTGTTGTTGTTGTATTTGTTGTTGTTGTTGTTGTTGTTGTTGTTTATTTGACGTTGTTATTGTTGTTGTTGTTGTTGTTTATTTGACGTTGTTGTTGTTGTTGTTGTTGTTGTTTATTTGACGTTGTTGTTGTTGTTGTTGTTGTTGTATTTGTTGTTGTTGTTGTTGTTGTTTATTTGACGTTGTTGTTGTTATTTGACGTTGTTGTTGTTGTTGTTGTATTTGTTGTATTTGTTGTTGTATTTGTTGTTGTTGTTGTATTTGTTGTTGTTGTTGTTGTTTATGTGACGTTGTTAATGTTTTTGACATTGTTGTTGTTGTTTTTGTTGTTTATTTGACGTTGTTGTTG
>OX451735.1:1334527700-1334535200 GCA_948472305.1 Vicia faba | reverse complement strand
TGTTGTTGTTTATTTGACGTTGTTGTTGTTGTTTATTTGACAGTGTTGTTGTTGTTGTTGTTGTTTATTTGACGTTGTTGTTATTGTTGTTTATTTGACGTTGTTGTTATTGTTGTTTATTTGACGTTGTTGTTGTTGTTGTTTATTTGATGTTGTTGTTGTTAACATAGTTGTTGTTGTTTATTTCACGTTGTTGTTGTTGTTGTTGTTGTTGTTTATTTGACATTATTGTTGTTGTTGTTGTTTATTTGACGTTGTTGTTGTTGTTGTTTATTTGACGTTGTTGTTGTTGTTTATTTGACGTTGTTGTTGTTGTTAGTGTTTATTTGACGTTGTTGTTGTTGTTTATTTGACGTAGTTGTTATTGTTGACGTTGTTGTTGTTGTTTATTTGACGTTGTTATTGTTGTTGTTGTTTATTTGACGTTGTTAATGTTTTTGACATTGTTGTTGTTGTTTTTGTTGTTTATTTGACGTTGTTGTTGTTGTTGTTATTGTTGGTGTTGTTGTTGTTGTTTATTTGACGTTGTTGTTGTTGTTGTTTATTTGACGTTGTTGTTGTGGTTGTTATTTATTTGACGTTGTTGTTGTTGTTGTTTAGTTGACGTTGTTGTTGTTGTTTATTTGACGTTGTTGTTGTCGTTGTTTTTGTTGTTTATTTGACGTTGTTGTTGTTGTTGACGTTGTTGTTGTTGTTGTTGTTTATTTGACGTTGTTGTTGTTGTTGTTGTTTATTTGACGTTGTTGTTGTTGTTTATTTGACGTTGTTGTTGTTGTTATTTATTTGACGGTGTTGTTGTTGTTGTTGATTTGATGTTGTTGTTGTTTATTTGACGTTGTTGACGTTGTTGTTGTTGTTGACGTTGTTGTTGTTGTTGTTGTTTATTCAACATTGTTGTTGTTGTTGATGGTGTTGTTGTTGTTGTTGACGTTGTTGTTGTTTATTTGACGTTGTTGTTGTTGTTGTTGTTTATTTGACGTTGTTGTTGTTGTTTATTTGACGTTGTTGTTTATTTGACTTTGTTGTTGTTGTTGTTATTGTTTATTTGACGTTGTTGTTGTTGTTGTTTATTTGACGTTGTTGTTTATTTGACTTTGTTGTTGTTGTTGTTATTGTTTATTTGACGTTGTTTTAGTTGTTGTTGTTGACGTTGTTGTTGTTGTTGTTATTAATTTGATGTTTTTGTTGTTGTTGATGTTGTTGTTGTTTTTGTTGTTGTTTATTTGACGTTTTTGTTGTTGTTTATTTGACGTTATTGTTGTTGTTATTCATTTGACGTTGTTGTTGTTGTTTATTTGACGTTGTTTTTGTTGTTGTTTATGTTTATTTGACGTTGTTGTTGTTGTTGACGTTGTCGTCGTTGTTGTTGTTGTTGTTTATTTGATGATGTTGTTGTTGTTGTTTTGACGTTGTTGTTGTTGTTGTTGTTGACGTTGTTGTTGTTGTTTATTTGACGTTGTTGTTGTTGTTGTTTATTTGACGTTGTTGTTGTTGTTTATTTGACGTAGTTGTTGTTGTTGACGTTGTTGTTGTTGTTTATTTGACGTTGTTGTTGTTGTTGTTTATTTGACGTTGTTGTTGTTGTTATTGTTGTTGTTGTTTATTTAACGTTGTTGTTTATTTGACGTTGTTGTTGTTGTTGTTTATTTGACGGTGTTGTTGTTATTTGACGTTGTTGTTGTATTTGTTGTTGTTGTTGTTGTTGTTTATTTGACGTTGTTGTTGTTATTTGACGTTGTTGTTGTTGTTGTTGTATTTGTTGTATTTGTTGTTGTATTTGTTGTTGTTGTTGTTGTTGTTGTGTTTGTTGTTGTTGTTGTTTATGTGACGTTGTTAATGTTTTTGACATTGTTGTTGTTGTTTTTGTTGTTTATTTGACGTTGTTGTTGTTGTTGTTATTGTTGGTGTTGTTGTTGTTGTTTATTTGACGTTGTTGTAGTTGTTTATTTGACGTTGTTGTTGTGGTTGTTGTTTATTTGACGTTGTTGTTGTTGTTGTTGTTTAGTTGACGTTGTTGTTGTTGTTGTTTAGTTGACGTTGTTGTTGTTGTTGTTTATTTGACGTTGTTGTTGTTGTTGACGTTGTTGTTGTTGTTGTTGTTGTTGTTGTTGTTTATTTGATGTTGTTGTTGACATAGTTGTTGTTGTTTATTTCACGTTGTTGTTGACGTTGTCGTTTATTTGACATTGTTGTTGTTGTTTATTTGACGTTGTTGTTGTTGTTGTTGACGTTGTTGTTGTTGTTGTTTATTCAACATTGTTGTTGTTGTTGATGGTGTTATTGTTGTTGTTGACGTTGTTGTTGTTTATTTGACGTTGTTGTTGTTGTTGCTTATTTGACGTTGTTGTTGTTGTTTATTTGACTTTGCTGTTGTTGTTGTTATTGTTTATTTGACATTGTTGTAGTTGTTGTTGTTGACGTTGTTGTTGTTGTTGTTATTTATTTGATGTTTTTGTTGTTGTTGATGTTGTTGTTGTTTTTGTTGTTGTTTATTTGACGTTTTTGTTGTTGTTTATTTGACGTTGTTATTGTTGTTATTCATTTGACGTTGTTATTGTTGTTTATTTGATGTTGTTGTTGTTGTTGTTTATTTGACGTTGTTGTGGTTGTTGTTGGTTATTTGATGTTGTTTTAGTTGTTGTTGTTTATTTGACGTTGTTGTTGTTGTTGTTTATTTGACGTTGTTGTTTTTGTTTATTTGACGTTGTTGTTGTTTAGTTGTTGTTGTTGTTGTTTATTTGACGTTGTTGTTGTTGTTTATTTGACAGTGTTGTTGTTGTTGTTGTTGTTTATTTGACGTTGTTGTTATTGTTGTTTATTTGACGTTGTTGTTATTGTTGTTTATTTGACGTTGTTGTTGTTGTTGTTTATTTGATGTTGTTGTTGTTAACATAGTTGTTGTTGTTTATTTCACGTTGTTGTTGTTGTTGTTGTTGTTGTTTATTTGACATTATTGTTGTTGTTGTTGTTTATTTGACGTTGTTGTTGTTGTTGTTTATTTGACGTTGTTGTTGTTGTTTATTTGACGTTGTTGTTGTTGTTAGTGTTTATTTGACGTTGTTGTTGTTGTTTATTTGACGTAGTTGTTATTGTTGACGTTGTTGTTGTTGTTTATTTGACGTTGTTGTTGTTGTTGTTGTTTATTTGACGTTGTTGTTGTTGTTGTTTATTTGACGTTGTTGTTGTTGTTTATTTGACGTAGTTGTTGTTGTTGACGTTGTTGTTGTTGTTTATTTGACGTTGTTGTTGTTGTTGTTTATTTGACGTTGTTGTTGTTGTTATTGTTGTTGTTGTTTATTTAACGTTGTTGTTTATTTGACGTTGTTGTTGTTGTTTATTTGACTTTGTTGTTGTTGTTGTTGACGTTGTCGTTGTTGTTGTTGTTGTTGTTTATTTGATGATGTTGTTGTTGTTGTTTTGACGTTGTTGTTGTTGTTGTTGTTGACGTTGTTGTTGTTGTTTATTTGACGTTGTTGTTGTTGTTGTTTATTTGACGTTGTTGTTGTTGTTTATTTGACGTAGTTGTTGTTGTTGACGTTGTTGTTGTTGTTTATTTGACGTTGTTTAGTTGTTGTTGTTTATTTGACGTTGTTGTTGTTGTTGTTTATTTGATGTTGTTGTTTTTGTTTATTTGACGTTGTTGTTGTTTAGTTGTTGTTGTTGTTGTTGTTTATTTGACGTTGTTGTTGTTGTTGTTTATTTGACAGTGTTGTTGTTGTTGTTGTTGTTGTTGTTTATTTGACGTTGTTGTTATTGTTGTTTATTTGACGTTGTTGTTATTGTTGTTTATTTGACGTTGTTGTTGTTGTTTTTTACTTGATGTTGTTGTTGTTAACATAGTTGTTGTTGTTTATTTCACGTTGTTGTTGTTGTTGTTGTTGTTGTTTATTTGACATTATTGTTGTTGTTGTTGTTTATTTGACGTTGTTGTTGTTGTTGTTTGTTTGACGTTGTTGTTGTTGTTTATTTGACGTTGTTGTTGTTGTTAGTGTTTATTTGACGTTGTTGTTGTTGTTTATTTGACGTAGTTGTTATTGTTGACGTTGTTGTTGTTGTTTATTTGACGTTGTTGTTGTTGTTGTTGTTTATTTGACGTTGTTGTTGTTGTTGTTTATTTGACGTTGTTGTTGTTGTTGTTTATTTGACGTTGTTGTTTTTGTTTATTTGACGTTGTTGTTGTTTAGTTGTTGTTGTTGTTGTTTATTTGACGTTGTTGTTGTTGTTTATTTGACAGTGTTGTTGTTGTTGTTGTTGTTTATTTGACGTTGTTGTTATTGTTGTTTATTTGACGTTGTTGTTATTGTTGTTTATTTGACGTTGTTGTTGTTGTTGTTTATTTGATGTTGTTGTTGTTAACATAGTTGTTGTTGTTTATTTCACGTTGTTGTTGTTGTTGTTGTTGTTGTTTATTTGACATTATTGTTGTTGTTGTTGTTTATTTGACGTTGTTGTTGTTGTTGTTTATTTGACGTTGTTGTTGTTGTTTATTTGACGTTGTTGTTGTTGTTAGTGTTTATTTGACGTTGTTGTTGTTGTTTATTTGACGTAGTTGTTATTGTTGACGTTGTTGTTGTTGTTTATTTGACGTTGTTATTGTTGTTGTTGTTTATTTGACGTTGTTAATGTTTTTGACATTGTTGTTGTTGTTTTTGTTGTTTATTTGACGTTGTTGTTGTTGTTGTTATTGTTGGTGTTGTTGTTGTTGTTTATTTGACGTTGTTGTTGTTGTTGTTTATTTGACGTTGTTGTTGTGGTTGTTATTTATTTGACGTTGTTGTTGTTGTTGTTTAGTTGACGTTGTTGTTGTTGTTTATTTGACGTTGTTGTTGTCGTTGTTTTTGTTGTTTATTTGACGTTGTTGTTGTTGTTGACGTTGTTGTTGTTGTTGTTGTTTATTTGACGTTGTTGTTGTTGTTGTTGTTTATTTGACGTTGTTGTTGTTGTTTATTTGACGTTGTTGTTGTTGTTATTTATTTGACGGTGTTGTTGTTGTTGTTGATTTGATGTTGTTGTTGTTTATTTGACGTTGTTGACGTTGTTGTTGTTGTTGACGTTGTTGTTGTTGTTGTTGTTTATTCAACATTGTTGTTGTTGTTGATGGTGTTGTTGTTGTTGTTGACGTTGTTGTTGTTTATTTGACGTTGTTGTTGTTGTTGTTGTTTATTTGACGTTGTTGTTGTTGTTTATTTGACGTTGTTGTTTATTTGACTTTGTTGTTGTTGTTGTTATTGTTTATTTGACGTTGTTGTTGTTGTTGTTTATTTGACGTTGTTGTTTATTTGACTTTGTTGTTGTTGTTGTTATTGTTTATTTGACGTTGTTTTAGTTGTTGTTGTTGACGTTGTTGTTGTTGTTGTTATTAATTTGATGTTTTTGTTGTTGTTGATGTTGTTGTTGTTTTTGTTGTTGTTTATTTGACGTTTTTGTTGTTGTTTATTTGACGTTATTGTTGTTGTTATTCATTTGACGTTGTTGTTGTTGTTTATTTGACGTTGTTTTTGTTGTTGTTTATGTTTATTTGACGTTGTTGTTGTTGTTGACGTTGTCGTCGTTGTTGTTGTTGTTGTTTATTTGATGATGTTGTTGTTGTTGTTTTGACGTTGTTGTTGTTGTTGTTGTTGACGTTGTTGTTGTTGTTTATTTGACGTTGTTGTTGTTGTTGTTTATTTGACGTTGTTGTTGTTGTTTATTTGACGTAGTTGTTGTTGTTGACGTTGTTGTTGTTGTTTATTTGACGTTGTTGTTGTTGTTGTTTATTTGACGTTGTTGTTGTTGTTATTGTTGTTGTTGTTTATTTAACGTTGTTGTTTATTTGACGTTGTTGTTGTTGTTGTTTATTTGACGGTGTTGTTGTTATTTGACGTTGTTGTTGTATTTGTTGTTGTTGTTGTTGTTGTTTATTTGACGTTGTTGTTGTTATTTGACGTTGTTGTTGTTGTTGTTGTATTTGTTGTATTTGTTGTTGTATTTGTTGTTGTTGTTGTTGTTGTTGTGTTTGTTGTTGTTGTTGTTTATGTGACGTTGTTAATGTTTTTGACATTGTTGTTGTTGTTTTTGTTGTTTATTTGACGTTGTTGTTGTTGTTGTTATTGTTGGTGTTGTTGTTGTTGTTTATTTGACGTTGTTGTAGTTGTTTATTTGACGTTGTTGTTGTGGTTGTTGTTTATTTGACGTTGTTGTTGTTGTTGTTGTTTAGTTGACGTTGTTGTTGTTGTTGTTTAGTTGACGTTGTTGTTGTTGTTGTTTATTTGACGTTGTTGTTGTTGTTGACGTTGTTGTTGTTGTTGTTGTTGTTGTTGTTGTTTATTTGATGTTGTTGTTGACATAGTTGTTGTTGTTTATTTCACGTTGTTGTTGACGTTGTCGTTTATTTGACATTGTTGTTGTTGTTTATTTGACGTTGTTGTTGTTGTTGTTGACGTTGTTGTTGTTGTTGTTTATTCAACATTGTTGTTGTTGTTGATGGTGTTATTGTTGTTGTTGACGTTGTTGTTGTTTATTTGACGTTGTTGTTGTTGTTGCTTATTTGACGTTGTTGTTGTTGTTTATTTGACTTTGCTGTTGTTGTTGTTATTGTTTATTTGACATTGTTGTAGTTGTTGTTGTTGACGTTGTTGTTGTTGTTGTTATTTATTTGATGTTTTTGTTGTTGTTGATGTTGTTGTTGTTTTTGTTGTTGTTTATTTGACGTTTTTGTTGTTGTTTATTTGACGTTGTTATTGTTGTTATTCATTTGACGTTGTTATTGTTGTTTATTTGATGTTGTTGTTGTTGTTGTTTATTTGACGTTGTTGTGGTTGTTGTTGGTTATTTGATGTTGTTTTAGTTGTTGTTGTTTATTTGACGTTGTTGTTGTTGTTGTTTATTTGACGTTGTTGTTTTTGTTTATTTGACGTTGTTGTTGTTTAGTTGTTGTTGTTGTTGTTTATTTGACGTTGTTGTTGTTGTTTATTTGACAGTGTTGTTGTTGTTGTTGTTGTTTATTTGACGTTGTTGTTATTGTTGTTTATTTGACGTTGTTGTTATTGTTGTTTATTTGACGTTGTTGTTGTTGTTGTTTATTTGATGTTGTTGTTGTTAACATAGTTGTTGTTGTTTATTTCACGTTGTTGTTGTTGTTGTTGTTGTTGTTTATTTGACATTATTGTTGTTGTTGTTGTTTATTTGACGTTGTTGTTGTTGTTGTTTATTTGACGTTGTTGTTGTTGTTTATTTGACGTTGTTGTTGTTGTTAGTGTTTATTTGACGTTGTTGTTGTTGTTTATTTGACGTAGTTGTTATTGTTGACGTTGTTGTTGTTGTTTATTTGACGTTGTTGTTGTTGTTGTTGTTTATTTGACGTTGTTGTTGTTGTTGTTTATTTGACGTTGTTGTTGTTGTTTATTTGACGTAGTTGTTGTTGTTGACGTTGTTGTTGTTGTTTATTTGACGTTGTTGTTGTTGTTGTTTATTTGACGTTGTTGTTGTTGTTATTGTTGTTGTTGTTTATTTAACGTTGTT
>OX451735.1:1334517700-1334520200 GCA_948472305.1 Vicia faba | reverse complement strand
CGTAGTTGTTGTTGTTGACGTTGTTGTTGTTGTTGTTTATTTGACGTTTTTGTTGTTATTGATGTTCTTGTTGTTTTTGTTGTTGTTTATTTGACGTTTTTGTTGTTGTTTATTTGACGTTGTTGTTGTTGTTGTTTATTTGACAGTGTTGTTGTTGTTGTTGTTTATTTGACGTTGTTGTTATTGTTGTTTATTTGACGTTGTTGTTATTGTTGTTTATTTGACGTTGTTGTTATTGTTGTTTATTTGACGTTGTTGTTGTTGTTTATTTGATGTTGTTGTTGTTAACATAGTTGTTGTTGTTTATTTCACGTTGTTGTTGTTGTTGTTGTTGTTTATTTGACATTATTGTTGTTGTTGTTGTTGTTTATTTGACGTTGTTGTTGTTGTTGTTTATTTGACGTTGTTGTTGTTGTTTATTTGACGTTGTTGTTGTTGTTAGTGTTTATTTGACGTTGTTGTTGTTGTTTATTTGACGTAGTTGTTATTGTTGACGTTGTTGTTGTTGTTTATTTGACGTTGTTGTTGTTGTTGTTGTTTATTTGACGTTGTTGTTGTTGTTGTTTATTTGACGTTGTTGTTGTTGTTTATTTGACGTAGTTGTTGTTGTTGACGTTGTTGTTGTTGTTTATTTGACGTTGTTGTTGTTGTTGTTTATTTGACGTTGTTGTTGTTGTTATTGTTGTTGTTGTTTATTTAACGTTGTTGTTTATTTGACGTTGTTGTTGTTTATTTGACGGTGTTGTTGTTATTTGACGTTGTTGTTGTTGTATTTGTTGTTGTTGTTGTTGTTGTTGTTTATTTGACGTTGTTGTTGTTATTTGACGTTGTTGTTGTTGTATTTGTTGTATTTGTTGTTGTATTTGTTGTTGTTGTTGTTGTTGTTGTTGTATTTGTTGTTGTTGTTGTTGTTGTTGTTTATTTGACGTTGTTATTGTTGTTGTTGTTGTTGTATTTGTTGTTGTTGTTGTTGTTGTTGTTTATTTGACGTTGTTATTGTTGTTGTTGTTGTTGTTTATTTGACGTTGTTGTTGTTGTTGACGTTGTTGTTCTTGTTGTTTATTTGACGTTTTTGTTCTTGTTGTTGTTTATGTCACGATGTTAATGTTTTTGACATTGTTGTTGTTATTTTTGTTGTTTATTTGACGTTGTTGTTGTTGTTGTTATTGTTGGTGTTGTTGTTGTTGTTTATTTGACGTTGTTGTTGTTGTTTATTTGACGTTGTTGTTGTGGTTGTTGTTTATTTGACGTTGTTGTTGTTGTTGTTGTTGTTGTTTAGTTGACGTTGTTGTTGTTGTTGTTGTTGTTGTTTATTTGACGTTGTTGTTGTTGTTGCTTATTTGACGTTGTTGTTGTTGTTTATTTGACTTTGCTGCTGTTGTTGTTATTGTTTATTTGACGTTGTTGTAGTTGTTGTTGTTGACGTTGTTGTTGTTATTGTTATTTATTTGATGTTTTTGTTGTTGTTGATGTTGTTGTTGTTTTTGTTGTTTTATTATTTGACGTTTTTGTTGTTGTTTATTTGTCGTTGTTATTGTTGTTATTCATTTGACGTTGTTGTTGTTGTTTATTTGACGTTGTTGTTGTTGTTGTTTATTTGACGTTGTTGTTGTCGTTGTTTTTGTTGTATATTTGACGTTGTTGTTGTTGGTTATTTGACGTTGTTGTTGTTGTTGTTTATTTGATGATGTTGTTGTTGTTATTGTTGTTTTGACGTTGTTGTTGTTGTTGTTGACGTTGTTGTTGTTATTTATTTGATGTTGTTGTTGTTGTTGTTGACATAGTTGTTGTTATTTATTTGATGTTGTTGTTGTTGTTGTTGTTGACGTTGCTGTTTATTTGACGTTGTTGTTGTTGTTGTTTATTTGACGTTGTTGTTGTTGTTGACGTTGTTGTTGTTGTTTATTTGACGTTGTTGTTGTTGTTGTTGTTGTTTATTTGAAGTTGTTGTTGTTGTTTATTTGACATTGTTGTTGTTGTTGACGGTGTTATTGTTGTTGTTATTGTTGTTGTTTATTTGACGTTGTTGTTGTTGTTTATTTGACATTGTTGTTGTTGTTGTTGTTGTTGTTTATTTGACATTGTTGTTGTTTATTTGACGTTGTTGTTGTTGTTGTTTATTTGACGTTGTTGTTGTTGTTGTTTATTTGACGTTGTTGTTGTTGTTTATTTGACGTTGTTGTTGTTGACGTTGTAGTTGTTGTTATTGTTTATTTGACGTTGTTGTTGTTGTTTATTTGACGTAGTTGTTGTTGTTGACGTTGTTGTTGTTGTTGTTTATTTGACGTTTTTGTTGTTATTGATGTTCTTGTTGTTTTTGTTGTTGTTTATTTGACGTTTTTGTTGTTGTTTATTTGACGTTGTTGTTGTTGTTATTGTTTATTTAACGTTGTTGTTGTTGTTGTTGTTTATTTGACGTTGTTGTTGTTATTTAACGTTGTTGTTGTTGTTGTATTAGTTGTTATTGTTGTTGTTGTTATTTATTTGACGTTGTTGTTGT